>CM040126.1:318663251-319152652 GCA_022559845.1 Amorphophallus konjac | reverse complement strand
TTCACGGCAACGTGGGTGGCACTGATGCAGATGGGCTGCGGTGCGGTCGGCAGGCGGTTGTGCAGTCGACGGGGAGCCCGGTGGTGGAGGTGGCAGTGGAGCGCGGTGGGGAGGTCGTCGGCGACGGCGACGTGGGTGCAGACGGACGACGACGGCGAGGACGGCGTACACGGCAGGAGGCTTGCGGCGGTCGCAGCAGTGGCGTCCGGTGGAGGAGATGACGACGGTCGGTGGTGAGTGCCGGTGCGGCTTCACGGGATGGAGGTGGCCGGCGAGGAAGACAACGGCAACGAGCCATTGTCAACAAGGACAGCGGCGGTGCGAACGTGGACGACGAGCAGGGCGTCGTGAGTGGCTGGTGACGATAGGGTGGCTGCGTAGGGGGGTGTGGGCGGTGTAAGAGAGCAGAGGGAGAGGGTTGCGAAGTGGCTGGCGAGAGGGGAGATGGTCGCCGTGGGGAGTGGGAGAGGATGATCTCGCTGGGTGCTAACGGTGAGCGTGTGAGGGTGGTGGTGGCGGAGGTGTGGCCATGCAGAGAAGTGGATGGCCGGAGGTGTGAGGAAGGTGGCAACGCAGGGGGACTTGTGGGCGGCTAACAGAGGGGGAATGGAAAGGGGGGAGTGAGTGAGTTCGAGAGGGAAGGGGAGTTCACGTGAGTGTGTGTTGTGTAGTGCAATGAGGTGAGTGTGTGAGTATGTGTGTGCCGTAGGGGAGGGGGTGTGTGCAGTGAGGTGAGAGGGAAAGAAAGAGACGGAGAGGAGGGGATTACGTGAGAGAGAGGGAAGGAAATAGAAAATAGAAAGAGACTTAGAGAGAATAAAATGGGGTAGGGAATATTATCTCATTATTTATTATATTTTATTTTTGTTTGTTTTGTTTATTTTTGTTTGCTTTTTTAATGGTTATATATATATATATTATTTATGGTTATTATATTTTTTTTTACCTTTTAATAAATATATTATGTATATACTAACCACTTATATATATATATATATTTTATGTAGTAAAGAAAATCAATTATATTATTTTTACGTAAACACAACTACACACATTTTTTTTGGGAATTTTATTTTTTTCTCTTTTTATTTATTTTATATGTACACATATTTTAATTTTCTCCCTTTCATAAAATAATGCAATTTAACCATAATTACGGAAATCACTCAAATAAAAGAAAATGTAAGCCACTTCAGGGCATTACAGTACAATATGGGATTTACTCATCGTAACGTCAGAAACGGCGTGTCTACAGCTGCCCCGCCTTGGCATCCACTTTGTAAGGGAAGGACGTGTAATGGAATGAAAGAAGTGTATTGGAGTGAAATGGAATGGACTGAAAAGTCGATGCCAAGGTGTGATGAGACACGCTTCTAACATCACAGGATGGGAATCTTTCCGAGTTTCACGAAGCAACCTTGAGGAAGGTTCTCCGAAATCAACGATTGTTTGGATGGTAAACAAACTAGGAAGGACATTGTGTGCACTGGGCACAAACAAACTAAAAGGACCAACTTCACGGTGCGGAAGTACCTGGGTCGTAAACCTCAGGTTTCACCATTGGGGAGCGGTTACCAGCCATTGTGGACGTGCTACAACCAAGGTGGGTCCGAGGGAAATTAACAGATGATTGGAGACAAATCCAAACAATGGTTTCATCCAGAGAAACATCCCAAGGCAACCTCGGGAAACTCAGTACTCGACTCAGAATGGAATATCCCATATTTAAGCAATTAAGCACAGTGGCTCACACAATCAAAGTAAGTGAATGATTTTTCACAATGAACTCAAAGTCCTACATGAATGCATGCTGGGTTTAAAAGAAAAATAAAACAAACTAAAATAGAAACTAGCCAAGGATAATATTGCTAAGCTGTGGAGAGTGGGTCAGGATACCGATCCAATGAGCTGATACTGAGCCGGGGCCCGTTTATCCACGTACCGACTCATCGAACGGAACCATCGTCCCCATTCTATCACAACTTAACGGCCTATCCGTACGTCCTGAACTCCTCCGGGATCATCACTGTTTTTGTTGAAGGGGAACTCAAATCCCGGATTTGTCCAAGGCGTAAGGTCCTTGGCATGCTCTAGTAGCGTAAAGATCATACAATACAATGCATGATAAGGGGGACCACAATAATTGAATGATTAGGGGACAAGGTGGGACAAGGTGGGGCATCGGTGGGACAGTGGTACCCCACTCGATAATTAACATACCAAAACAAGATCACAACTATGCAAGCACATTATCACACACAACAAAACGAAACTGCTAACACTGTTCCTAGATTCCTTTCCTCACTATAAGTATCACCCCTTTGGCCTTAAGAAAATGCATTCAAGGGCGAGCTAAGGAAGTTGAAGCTTAGGAGGAGATCAAAGTTCGAGATGGAAGGCCAGTCTTCCAATCCCGTGAAGAAAAGCAAGCCCAACAACGAGTGCAAGCGGCTTACTGACTTCGAGGGGCATCTTAGCGGGAGAATCCAATCTCGAATGGTGAGTTACCATTTCTCTTTTGTGTTTCTGCAAGACCTTCTTACGCTCATTTTCGCCTTCTCCACTTTTCTATTTCCAGCCATATCCACTCTTTCCTGGCCCGAGGAAGTTTTCAAGGTTGCCATGGCTGTCGAAACTCACTTCGAACATCTCGATCAGTATGAGGGCCATCATCAGAAAGTGGCATCTCCAAAAGCTCGTAACTCATGCCAAACATTACAACGAGATTCACATGGATTGGGCGGCTATGGGTGCACTGGTAGAGCTTTGGCACCCTCAAACCCATACATTCATTTTCCCCACTTTCGAGGCAACTATTCTTCTCGAAGAAGCAGAACTTCTGCTGGGCGTGAAGAAATTCCAGAGAAATGGCAAGGTAAAGGTTATGCGCATGCTAAGAAGGGTTACTTCCGAGGAGGTGCTCAGAAGCTTCATGCCGTCCGAAGCCATCAAGGGCGTCCAGACTCAGAAGGGAATCCATCTGCAAAAACTTGCAGATTGGGTCATAAATGCTCTTGAAAGGTTGACAAGTGATGATGATCGCATTGAAGGGCTTATGAAGGGATTCACCATCTGCTTAGCGGGTGCTCTCCTATTCCCTTATACTGACAACATAGTGGAGGAAGATCAGCTAAGCGCCATCTGTGGAATTTGGGAAGGAAAGAGAGTGGGACCTGCTATCCTTGCTTATCTCTATAGCGGACTCACGGCTTCCAGTATGGGTAAGCCTCCTTTTGGTTGCGCACTCCTTTTGAATTGCTGGACTGACTTGCATTTCAAATTTAACCATCGTGAGGGAATGTCGTCTACTTCAAGACTCTTCCAACAAAGCCCGCTTCACCATATGGTCAATGTGTTAGGCTCTAGTGGTAGTATAGCAAATCGCGTTCCCTGGCTGAAGAAACGAGAAGACTGGCGGGCTCACTTCAGTACCATTGAAGAGTATATGTTCACTCGTGCACCGACATGCTTACTCCCATATGAGCTTCTCACGAGGTCTTCTCTTAACATGGAGCTCCAGCTTGTTGGCGCGTCTGAATTCATCCTTTACAACACGCACCGGTGTCACACTCAGATGGGCCTCCCTCGCCATTCATTCCCACTGCTATCCAAGCTTCCTTTAATCAGGAAAAGGGAGCTGGGCACAGGAGGTGACGCAAGAAATGTGAAGACAATCAAAGCGTCATGGAAGGCCAGCATTACACCGAGGGCAACAGAGTCTGTGAGTGAGGACGAAGAACTGCTGAAAGCTTATGTAATTGAGTTGGGGAAATTGAGGCCTGAGATGCCCAAACCCTAATGTATCTTATCTTGGAATAAATATGGAAGCTTTAATGCCATTTACATCCTTACTCTCTACTGTTTTTTTCTTTTTTATTCCCTTTTTTCTCTTTTTTCTTGTTTTTGGCACAAACATCTGCAATAGCCACTGCTAGGTGATAACCAACCATTCCGGACAAGAGCCAAAAACTCAAGGCAACTATCATGAGGAGTTGCCCTGAGATGCCCGGGAGCTGGAGATTTCTCTCCGAATGGCTGAGAGAGATAAGGCAAGAGATAATAGAGAGAGAAAAGGCAAAAATAGAGCAGCACAAGAGGCGCAGGAGATGGAGCTCTGAGAGAAAGAGCATCCAGACATGGCTCGCTCTGCAGATTGGAAGGGGATTAGAGCTCGCAACAGAGGAGCTCCTGGAGTTGGTAGCATCTTCATCGGTAGAGCATAGGGCAGCTCAGCTAGCGGCCTCGACTTCAAGAGCTTCGCGGCCATCAGGGTTGCGAGAGAGACAGGAGGACGGCGAGGAGCACTGCCGAAGAGCAGGTGGGAACGCATGGCGCGACAAAGCGATTGCTGCGTCACGGAATTATAAAAGGCCTCCAAGGGACTTCTTGCCTTGAGAGAGAGAATAGAAGCGACCAGGAGGGTGGTGAGGGTTAGTGAGTGGCTTGTTCACTCACTCCCTTCTCATGACGGGCACAAACCCTTATATATATGTGCGAGTGAAATAGGTTGGTTTGAACACGGCTGGTTCGCCCTGGATATGTTCCTTCTGCTCTACAGCTCTTCTCTACCACATGGGTTCCCGCGAGACGTACTCGACGAGATGTCTCCTTAAAACACGGGGCGGTGACTCACCATAGCCATGATTTTCAAAGGGGATCAGCCACAGATTTCAACAATATCGGCCTGTGGTGCTCTTTTCCCACGTGAATGTCCCTTATTTCCTTGTTTGCGCTAAAAGTAGTCGCAATAGGACAAGGGACACGCGGAATCTTTGGACCGAATAGGAGTGGCGGGTCAACAAATCACAGCTCTGCTCCATTTACTTCACATGGCAAAGTGGCACGCGAGTGTACCGTGGCCATGACTTTCAAAGGGATCTACTACCAATTTCAACAACGTCGGTCCCTGGTCCTGTTTTCCCGTATAAATGTCCCCCACTTTCTTCTTTGCGCTAGCAGTAGTCGCAACAGGACAATAAACATGGGGAATCTTTAGACCGCATGGGGAGGACAAGTCAACAAATCACGCCTCAAATTGATCACTCCAGATGGCAGAGTGACATGCGAGAGTAAAGAGAGGGTGACTTGTCGTGAAGGATGTTGCTGGGGTGATGGTGATAGATCCAGACCACCTTCTTTCCAATCCTATAAATACCTCCCCTTTCACTCGACTTGGAAACACCGAAGTCCTGAGAGCAGACTTGAGGAGTGCAAATTTGTAAGGAAGGGAGGTTGCGAGTGTTGCTCACTTTTTCAGGATGGAGGGTGAATCCAGCTTTAGAGCAGAAGGTGAGTCTTCCCGCTCCTCGAAGAGGAGCAGATCAGGTAGCAGTTCCAGGAGACTCTCAGAAGTCGAAGGACAACTGAGTGAGAGGACCCGATCACAGCTTGTAAGTGGCTTCTTTGGTTTCCTTCCTTCATCCTTTTCTTCTCCTTTCTTGCTTAGCAATGCTCCCCTTTCTCACTTCTTGTGGATGTGCAGGGCATGATGCGCTCGCACATCTCTTGGGAGCTCGTAGTGGCAGCATATCGAGGTCTCCCGGACTTCCAAAAGGCCAGGCTAGACGTGATGGGGTTCGGTGCCTTCCTCCGAATCGAGCCGATAAAGCTCGACCTTGCCCTGATCCAAGCATTACATGAAAGATGGGATCCGGCGAGTCGGGCATTCCTGATGCCTTGGGGGCACATGGTGCCCAGTTTGGAAGATATGGTCCGCATTACGGGCCTCAAAGTGGATGGAGAGGCAGTGACCGGCGTCACTTATGCGGATTACCGAGAAGGTGCCCAGAAACTGTTAGGACTGGAACTCGATGGACGGAAGAACAGGTCAGTAGCCAAGACATCGATCATGGAGGTGTTAGGGCTTACTGACATCCGTCCACGGGATGACGAGTCCTTGGAGGAATTTATGGAAAGGGCAGAGAGAGGTGCCCGTGCTGTATACTGTGCAGATGCCAGCAACTGGGAAAGGACCAACATGGACCTGAGGAGGTTCCTCCTCTTTCTGCTGGGTAGGCTGCTACTGGGCTCCAAGGGAGACAACATACACTGCCGCTTCCTGGAGCTGCTCGTAGATTTGGAGAGAGTAGGACAGTACGCCTGGGGAGCTGCCGTGCTGGCACATCTATTTACAGGTCTGTCGCAAAGGACAGGCCAAGAGGTGACAATAAATGGGTTTACGCCCTTCATCCAGGTAAAAAATTATTTTTTGTGGTTTTGGTTTTATGCTTTTTTCTTGTATTTGTTGATGCCAATGACACATGATAGTGTAGCTGTGGAGCTACTATTATATTCCAATGGGGAGAGCTCGACATTGTCGGCCAGTGACGATCCCGTTGGCTAGGCGGTGGCAACCCATCATGAGTACAGCACCATTATCCTACCAGCTGATGGTATCGAGACGGGAGCTGCAAGAGTTCCCTGCAGCGATGGTAGGATACTTTTTTCTCTTTTATATATATTTTATATATATTTTTTATTTTTTTTATATTTTTTGAGTAACTAAGAAGATGTGTACAACCCAACATAGGTGAACTGGAGGCCTTACTTGAATATGGTCGATGTCGACCAGCCATGGGTAATTGGAAGCCGTGCCCGATTCGGACGGGACCTCTGGCTTCATTGTTTGAATGAAATTGAGCCCCTCAGGCTACGATTAGTCATGAGAACCCTCGGGCTTGCCCAGGAATGGGTGGATATAACTTCCTCACCCAGCGTCGGGAAGAAGACGCGTGGGCCGGCAACCTGCGTTGATTGGAGGGTGCGCTTCCCCGAACAGTATGAAGACTGGCATCGGGGTGGCACACTCCTAGAGTCACAAGCGCAAGACAGTGAAGATTACCTACGGCTCTATAGGGCAATGTATGCGGAGAGGCTCCAGCTTGGAGGGCTTATAGAGGTAAAGTAAAACACCATTTTTTTTGTCTTTTATAATTTCATTTTTTTTATTTTTATTTGTGAACTCAAGAGCCATGGCTGTAGGATGCCTGTGACACCATAATAACGAACTTACGAGCTCGTTTGGCGGACACGGAGCAAGAGTTAACTGATACCCGAGCGGCTCTGGGTTCATCAGTAAGTGTATATATACATACTCCTGGCATGATTTGAAATTCATGGCGTTAACCATTTAACTGTCACCTCTCGTATGTGTACGCAGCGTGCCCAGCTCGATGTAGTTTCATCGGCAATGGGGGCAGACGGCGTTTCTTCCAGTCTATGGATTCCCACTTCAGAGTTAGATTCACTACACGAGCAACTTGCTCATGCCACACAGCGGGCTGCGGAAGCAGAAGGGATGCTTTCTGTACAGGTGAGAGCCTCACCATTTAATATCCCTTGTTCAAGCGTTACCAGAAGCCTGAGATGAAACGTCTGGCAGGAGAAAGAAACGGAGGAGGCACTCGCACATGCCGCCCAGAAGGAAGCTAGAATAGCCGAGCTAGAAGAGGAACTGCAGCGTCGTCCAGGTGATGACTTTTCTAGGGACGCTATAGAGCTGAGGATCACCCTTCAGCTGGAGAGGGAAGACAGAGCGAGAGAACGTGCTGAGAGGGAAAAGGCCAAGGAAAGAGAGAAGGCCAAGAGGTCGGCCGAGAAAGAGGAGAAGAGGGCCCTGGAGGCCCAATTATTTGAATTGAAGACCAGTCTCGGCCTCGCCGAGCAGTGGCTAAAGGACGGTGAGGAACGCTACCGAAGAGCACGAGAGCGTGGCTTTCGTGTCAGCAGCTCCTTTGGTGCCCCCGCAGATCGGCGCCGGGGAGTAGAGATCGGAAGAGGAGCACAAAGCGGTGGAAGGACCGCATTCCATGATTGGATAGCCCCCTCAAGAGTGTCTCGTCCGGAGGGTGGCGGGACAAGTAATGTGGAGAGAGAAGGTGAAACCTGATGTAATCTCTTTGTTGTTTATTTTTATTTTGAATAGAAGTGAAATAAAGTGTTCTGTGTTTTTTTGATTCTCTGCTTCTTCCTGAGCTCTCGAATTCCTGCACACACCTAAGCAAACAAGTCAGTATTTCTGCTCTGACTTGCCCCTTGCTCAACAAGCAAACGAAGTTTGAACTATCCTTGATAACGAGTCAAGGGGCAAGCCTTATTAACAAAGGCACTGATAAAAGATAATGATGAATGCGACAGACAAGCACACGGATGCAAACGATAATTTAAAATGAATGCTGCATACAAATGCGATCATGCAAAGATGTGATCTTTGTTTGTTGTAGGTGTATATTAATTTTTTTGTGTTTTGTTGTTTGTTTATTATTATTTTTGGTCTTTTACATTTCCATTTTTTTTGTGCATATACATTTTTCTCCCCCTTTTTTTGGATTTTTTGATTTTGTCATTTTTTTGTTTATTTTTGGCTTATTTATTATTTTTTTGTTTTTTTACTAATGCATGATGACCAACCCATATAACATGTAAGTTGCACAAGGACGAGGGTTTCTTGGTAACCTCCCAGGTATCCTAAGCGCACATCTAGGTTGATTTGGGCCTCTAGACTCCTCGAATGATAATCCCGCCGGCTAAGACTTATCCTGATGACAATACCGTCATGCCATGCTTAGGCTCCCAGTTGCTTCCGACCACAGGGATTCACCCAAAAAATGTTCGAGGTAAATGATTTGCCCGACCCGGGTCTATTTCCTCACAACTCTAGATGGTATGTAATGGAACACCCTGGAACCCAAATGACCAACCGCGCGACGCTGACCCGGAATCAGACGCCGTCGCACCTATAGGTGACGCGCTTGCATTGGTCTAAGCCCGAGGTTAAACTAAGAAGACATTAAGGTGGTAGATAAAGGTCTTGACCAGCCAGAAACACGGAGACTCCTTCACGACAATGACTTCTGCTTTCAAAATGGACAACCATATGTTTGTGTTAAAAGGATGTTGCAGGCTTTGGCGAGTTTCGCCCTTCAGGAACTCCATTGAGCCTTCATCTTTAGAGGAAGAAGGAAGAGTATAGGGGGTAAACCTCCTGAGAGGACCGGCAAAACCGTTAACCCGGCGAGCCAGTAGGGGCGCACTTAACTTCCCCTTTCGGGTAACTTCGGACTAACTCTCGAGCATTTACATCTCGTGACCCCCCTTTTGTGTAATTTGACTTTCAGTCAAAGGGGTTTCATTTAGTGGAATCAGGCACGGTTACGACCAGGCCTTTCTTTGACTTTGATTTTTTTTTTTGCTTCTCTCTTTTTTTGATTCTTTTGATGGATTTTTTTACGAGGGACATAGTATTTTGACATTATGGAATCCCTCTTGGATGTCTGCGGGGACACTGCCCTCTTCTCGTGCTCTGATCCATGCTCGAGGAATTAGATCCTACTCTTACCCTAGGGGGTTGTGTTTGTGTTTCCCATGCTCAGCATTTTAAGGGCGCCGACTGTCTCACTCAGTCGAGAAGAAGAGAACAAAGATTTAAGCTTTCTTGGAGACCTTTTGAGTGATGCCCTACCATAAGCGATGCTATCAATTTTTATAACACAGATGTGTATTCATGTTGTCTTCTTTTGAGGGGGCTTAGGCCGAACTGGCCAGACAGGGGTCTCCACGGTTCTGGCAAACCAAGACCTGAGACCTACCAAGTCTTAATGGGCCCTTTCCTAACATGGAGGTTGAATGCAATGACTTAACTACATGGTGATCTCCAAGCATCAGCATTTTGAATTTTCTATTTTTTTATCTTTTCTTTTGTTTTATACACATGTTTTTGTTATTTTCATTTTTTTTTCATTTTTTGTTGTTTTTGTTTTCAATTTTTTTTGTCTTTGACAGTATGTACACCTATCTAAGGGTAATACTTCTTAAGGTAAAGCCCATTCCAAGGGTGGGATAACTCAACTCCTTCAGCATTGACTAGCCTGTAGGCGTTGCCAGGATGCACAGCCTGAACCACGTATGGTCCTTCCCAATTGGGTTGGAGCTTAGAACGCGGCCCGCCAGGTTTTACAAAAATTCTTTTCACTACCATTTCACCAACTTTGAACTTTCTCTCAATAACCTTCTTCTGGTAAAAACGTGCGAGTCTATTTTGGTAGACGCGAGCATGCTCGGCAGCAACCAGACGTTTCTCGTCTAAGAGTTCCAACTGGGCAAGGAGAGAATCACGACGTTCGTCGAGGGGAAGGTCCTTGTCCAATTGTACTCTCAGAGAGGGAATCAGAATCTCATATGGAACTACCGCCTCCATCCCGTAAGTGAGGGCGAACGGAGTTTGCCCAGTAGGAGTTCGGATTGAAGTGCGATAGGCCCATAGAGCTTCGATAAGCTTCTCTGGCCAATCCGAGAATCTGCTAGACTCACATGTTTTCTTTATGACTTTAATCAGTGTTTTATTAGTGGCCTCTGCTTGGCCATTACCTTGTGGATAATATGGTGACGAATGATTGAATGCAACTTTATACCTTTGGCAGAGGTCCTGAAGATCCTGAGAGATGAATTGTGGCCTATTGTCGGTGATGATAGTTCTTGGAATGCCGAACCTGGCGATGATGTTCTTCATGATGAACTTGCAGACTGTGGATGCCTTGACTTCTGCATAGGCTTCGGCTTCAGCCCATTTGGTGAAGTACTCCGTTGCAGTGAGGATGAAGGATTTTTGCTTGGTGAGGGAGTTAGGATCACCAAGAGGACCAATGATGTCGAATGCCCACATGGAGAAAGGCCATGGAGAGGACACTGGATGGAGAGAGGAAGATGGGGAATGGATCTTATCAGCGTGAAGTTGACACTTGACACACCTACGGACATAGACAGCACAGTCTTCTTCCATGGTGGGCCAGTAAAAGCCTTGCCGAAGGACCTTCTTAGCAAGCATTTGGCTGTTCACATGGCCACCGCACACGCCTGAGTGTGCTTCCTCTACACACTTCCAGGACTCATCATCATCAAGACACCTCAGAAGAACACCAGTGAGGCTTCTTTTGTACAGCAATCCTCCAACCAATGTGTACCTCTGGGCTACTCTTCTTATAGCCCTCTTATCTTCTGCTGTTGCTTCTGTAGGGTAAGACTGGTCTTTGCAATATTTAACAATCTCATAGAACCATGGCTTCTCCTCATCAGCCAATTCTTCTTCCAATTCGACCAACATAATTTCCCTCTTCTCAGCGACTTCTCTATCTTGAGCCATCTTTGACATTTCCTCCTGAACCCTTAAATAGGAAGGGTTGTGAATAGCAGGGAGGATAAGCTTGTGGATAGAAACGAATAGAGCCCTTCTGCCCAGAGGAAACCTTAATGATGATGCCAACGAAGCAAGAGCGTCGGCCAAAATGTTCTGATTGCGAGGAACGTGGACAAAGACCAACTTAGTGAACAGTTTAGCGAAAGCAACAGTAAGCTCTTGATATGGCTTGAGCTTGGGATCGCGAGTGCGATATTTGGTGAGCACTTGGCGAAGGATAAGTTGACTATCACCTATGACTCGTAATTCAGTGACCCAGAAGGAATAGGCAAGGTTCAGACCTGCCAGAAGAGCCTCGTATTCAGCCACGTTGTTGGTGACTGGAAATGAGAGCTGGAATGCATCTGGGATAGCGACACCTTCAGGTGACAAAAGAACAATACCAATACCTCTCCCCTGGGAATTCAAAGCTCCATCAAAATATAATGTCCACATCGGATCATCAGACTGGGTAATGGACATTAGTTCCTCATCTGGAAACTCTGATTGAACAGGATCAAACTTGGGGAGAGGGTGATGAGCGAGATGCTCGGCTATAGCATAGCCTTTGATTGCCTTTTGTTGAATATAGGTGATGTCAAATTGAGATAGAAAGCTTTGCCAACGTGCTAGCCTATCAGTAAGGACAAACTTTTCCAAGAGAAATTTGATAGGATTCATCCGAGCAATCAAGTGGACTTCGTGAGCAAGAAAGTAATGTTTCAATTTCTGTACCACCCACACGAGGGCGGCACAGGTCTTTTCTATGGTAGTATACTTTCGCTCACAGGGGTTGAGGAGTTTGGACAAGTAATAGGTTGCCCGTTCCTTGCCTTCCTCATTGATTTGTGCCAGGACGGCTCCCACAGAGTCGTCTAGGACCGAGACATATAGGATCAAAGGCTTATCTGGAATAGGTGGAGTGAGAACAGGCGGGTTGGCCAGATATTCCTTTAATCCGTCGAAAGTATTCTGGCACTTAGAATCCCAACAAAATTTGGTCCCTGCTTTGGTCAACTCGTAGAAGGGCCGACACCTTTGCGAGTGTTGAGACACAAAGCGGCGGATAAATTGTAACCTCCCGATTAATCCTCGAACTTCTCTCAAATTCTTCGGGGGTGGCATATCCCTAATTGCCTTAGCCTTGTTGGGATCTATCTCAATACCCCTTTTACTCACAATGAAGCCAAGTAACTTGCCCGATGATACACCAAACACGCACTTTTTTGGATTCATTTTCAAATTGAATTCACGTGATCTTTGCAACACCTTTGCAAGGACCTCGGGATGTTCCGCCCTAGTTTTAGATTTTACCAACAAATCATCCACATATACCTCCAAATATATGTGCATCATGTCATGGAATATTGCCATCATAGCCCTTTGGTAAGTGGCTCCAGCGTTCTTCAGTCCAAATGGCATGACCACATAACAATAAGTTCCCCAGGGAGTAGTGAATGAGGTTTTCTCCTGATCTTCTTCTGCCAGACGGATTTGATTATATCCAGAAAATCCATCCATGAATGAAAGGGTTTCATATCCTGCCGTGTTATCAATCAACACATCAATATGAGGCAAAGGGAAATCATCCTTCGGACACGCACGGTTAAGGTCCCGGAAGTCAATACAAATTCTCACCTTTCCATCTTTCTTCATGACCGGGACGATGTTTGCGACCCACTGAGGATAAAGGACGACTCTTATGAACCTAGCTTTGTGGAGCTTGTCGACCTCTTCCTTCATTTTTAAAGCCATTTGTGGGCGGAAACGTCTTAACCGTTGC
This sequence comes from Amorphophallus konjac, assembly GCA_022559845.1. NCBI lineage: Eukaryota > Viridiplantae > Streptophyta > Magnoliopsida > Alismatales > Araceae > Amorphophallus > Amorphophallus konjac. The sequence goes on along the minus strand of CM040126.1, from coordinate 319,139,699 downwards.
TTTACCGAGATGGACCCTGGTTTGAGGGTGAGACGATGCTCAACCAGAGTAGAATCCAATCCTGGCATATCCTCATAGCTCCATGCAAACGTGTCCTTGTAATCCTTAAGAACCTTAACTAGTGCCTCTTCTTCAGATGATGGTAAATTATCACTTATGAGGACAATCCTAGGGTCTTCCTCAGTTCCCAGATTGATCTCTTTGGTAGACTCTTCTACAGCGGCTGACGGCTCGTCAAATCTGCTCATTCCACTAGCATAGGCGTCAGCCGCGTCCTCATATTCTTCATCCTCTTCTTCAATGGGGTATTCCTCGTCAGTGAGTTCATAGACCCCATACCCTTCATCAATCATGCAATCATTCTCACATTCTATTTCTGGCAGTTGGACGGGATTTTCTAGCAATTGGGGGATGGCTAGAAGGGCTTGACACCTGGTGGCTAGATCCAAAAGAAATCGCCGGGGAATCTGCCTACCCTTGGATTTCTTCTTAGGACTACCCTTGACTTATATTGCTAGCTAGACTGACATTTACAGAAGAAGAAGAACTGAAGAGGATGGTGAAGAATGTACAGGGAAAGACCCCTCAGATGAGGGGAAAAGAAGGTCGCTCAGGGGACCTTGAATGAGTGGCCCGTGAGTCGGGGCACACTCGTGGGAGATATAGGAGGTTTCCTCAAAGACAATGCGCTGTTGAGGAGTTGTGGAATTGGCGTTTTTTTTTCATTTTCATTTTTATAACAAAACAGTGAAAAGAAATTGGAGGAGGTGAAAAGGGAATTAGAGCTAGAGGGTTGTGTAGCTTGTAGAGCAGATCGTGATTGAAAACCTGGCGTGAGTTAAGAAACCCACGTAGGTATATGAGTAAAGAAGGGGACCTGGGAAGATCATCAGACAACTGTCTGGCCCAGGAAGGAGACAGCAACAGAGGCTGTGATAGATGGGTAGAGAAAATGACGGCTAACGAGCCGTCGGTGATAATATTGGTGGCGGGTGATGACCCGTCGATGACAACATCCTCTTGGCGAGGAGGGTTTGTCATTCTGGCAAGTGTGGTGGTGTCCCCTGGCATTTCGGAGATCAAAGACGACCCTTCTAGATGTGGAGGAGAGAACATTCTTTCCAGTGCAATGGATATATCTGGTATGTCAAACCATTTATACCATTCACAATCCAGGTGACAATCTTTCCCTTTTTAGGGATCCTTGAACATCCTTGAGCTAAAAACACATCCCGTGACCCCCCAGGTGATTCCGGTGGAGGATCTCCCATCTGGACGATGGGCCCCTTTTTGAAATGTGAGGACAAAGTCCAAGTGAGGGGTTTGCCGTCTGATTCGAATGGCCCCTTAAAACCCAAGCCAGCTCTATGGATTGGCTTTATCTTTTGGAGTGGTCTCAGCCTTCCTTGCAGTTGTGCCCCTAAACCTTTGCCATCTTGGTAGCCAATATTTCTCATAATCTCCCATCCTTTGGAGCGGAAGGGGAGACGTGAGTTTAACATAGGGAATGGCTTTTGTTGTGTGAAGGGAGCACGGCAGGGGTCATACACATCCAACAAGGATAGTATGGGCCGATGAGTCGGCCAGACCGAAGGCAAAGAGGTGTTGATGGCATCCACCGTAGAACAGAGAGGCATGCTCATTACCTTAATAACCCATCCTTTGTATGGAAATTTCAAGCACTGATGATTGGTGGATGGTACAGCATTCATGGCTTCAATGTAGGTACGGCCTAGTATAGCCTTGAAAGTGGGATCCATATCAAGGATATGGAATTCCGTGAAGACTGATACATGGCCTAGTTCTACATTGAGGGTAATCATCCCCATTGGCGGTCTTTTACTATTGTCATAGGCCGTGACTGTGATTGAGGAGGGCATGAGTTGTTCTTCATCAACCCCACATACTTGAAGAGTACTCGGGGAAATCACATTTATAGAGGCGCCCGTGTCTACCAGGCACGGATCCACTGATACGCCATTGATTTTTACCGTAATACACAACGCATATTTTCGAGCTTCCTTGGGGGCAAGCTCGTGATTATGGAACATGATGGGCGGTTGTGTATCGGTGGGCGTCAGGACTGTCGAGATTTTCTTCACAGGGAGATCCTCGTTCACCATGACTTTTTGAAGATAGTCTTTCAAAGCTTCTTGGTGAGATGGGGATCTTTTGATCAACTCAAGGATGGAGATACGGGCAGGCGTCTTATCCAGATGTTTTAGCAAATCATATTGGGTCCCAGGGATAGACTCTTCTGACTGCTCTTCCTTATCTTTCTGGGGCTGAGATTGTTCAGGGGCCTGACTATTCTGGGGAAACACCCGGTGGAACATCCTTCCACTCCGGAGCACCATTGCTTGTGGCTCTCGTTGCACCTCTATGGTATTGGGTGTGGACTTTAACAAGGGTTTAAGGGGTAATAATGGAGGAATGGTTGGTGGGATAGGGGTTATGATGGGTGTAGGGGTTTTGATTAGGGGTTTGCTTGGTGGAGGTATAGTAGAGGTAGAAGGAGTCTCGGGTGAATCACGGATGATAAAAGGTTTAGATGGTTGAGGTAGATTAGAAACGGAGGTGACTTGGGGTGGATGATGGACGATAAGGGGTTTATATGATGGAGGGGGTATAGTGGAAGTAGAGGGGACCTCAAATGAATGGTGACTGATAAGAGGTTTAAACGGTGGAGGAGGAGGTTCAATGGGGTAGAGGTGGATGGTGTGTCATACGGGTAATGGGCGGTAAAAAGGTTAGAAGGCGGGGGTAAAGGTGCGATAGAGGTAGATGGTAAATTAGAGGAATAAGAAGTGATCAGGGACTTCGGGGTGAAAAAGGAGTGTGAGATGGCCTTTGGTGATGGACTAACGGTGAATTGACGATAGGGGTACGAATAAGAGGGCGTGATGGCTGTGGAACGGGAGAAGGACCAAATAGGGGTTGTGAGGGGGTTGAATGGTAAGAAGATGATGTTCGAAGGAGACGAGGAGGTTGATTGGTGGTATGACTGGTAGCAAGGACAGAGGTGCTTTCTAAATGACAGGTTTGCTCTCTTCCAACTTCCGAGAAGGAGGAAATCGGATTAACCTGGTAGTTGGGCTGTTGGTGCTCCGGAAGCGGGTTATGGATGATGCCCATATTAGGCTGCTGTTGTGGGGCCTGCTGAGGCTGTTGTTGTTGATGTGGTTGTTGTGGCAACTGTGGCCTAGGCGGAGGTCTCCTGGCCTTTAGGGTGGCGATGCATCGCCTCATTTCATCCCAATCGATTTCACCGAGATCATTCATGTCGTAAATGTAATCTTTGAAGTTGAAACAATTCTCCACCGTATGACCCGGCTGTCTGTGATAGACACAGTACCTGGAGGTATCAGCATTTGGGGGCCATGCAAACTTTTCTTTGGGCAAAGTAAGTAGGTTGGCAGCCATGAGGGCATTAAAAATGTCCGGCAATGCCTCGGGCAATGGTGGATAATGGGCTCTTTTGGGTCCAATGGGCCTCATCCGTTGTTGTGGTGGGCCGTAATTTCCCGGGGGTGGAACTTGGTGATACTGAGGTTGTGGTTGTTGTTGTTGTTGGGGATGAAAGGGTTGAGGCATGTTGTTTTGAAGGGGGTTATTTTGGGGTGGAGGACGATAAAGAGGTGGACCTTGTTGAAAGGGAGGTCGTGAAACCTGAGGAGGCCTTGGGTTAACTGGTTGGTTGGGGCTGCCAAGCACACTCACTTGCTCATTTATGACGACTCCCTCAGTTGTTCCTCCTTGGACACCAGTGCCCGTCTTCTTAAACACCCTTGGCTTTGGGGGTTCAAACATATGCATGATGGGGGAATCTTTTAATTGGGTCTGGATATACCGAGCCCTCTCATAAAGTTCCTCCATCGTGGTAAGCTTATTCATGGCTAAAATGTGTCTAAACTGCGGGGTTGCATTAGACACAATCATCTTGACTTGCTCGGGTTCTGAAAGGGTATCCTTTATTTTATCGGCCAGAGACCTCCACCTATCAGCATACTGGACAAAATCCTCATCTGACCTCATTTTCTCAGCAACTAGGTCGGTGATAGAAAGGGAGGGACCGACCCTATCCCGGTACTTCTGTATGAATTTGGCTTTGACAATTTCAAAATCTCCAGCCTCACTCGGCTCTAGGGAATAGAACCATTCTAGGGCGGGACCATCCAATGATTTCCGAAAAAGGTAAGCCAGGGATTTTGGATCGTTCTGCCATGAGGAAGATTCATACATAAAATCCTTGATGTGAATATAAGGATTTCCCGTGCCGTTATACCTACGGTATGTAGGCATTTCGGAGGGAGGAAGATGAAATATGGGGAGATTTGGCAGGGAAATGTCAGGGACAGACTTCCCATGTGCCTCTTTCTTGAAATTTCGGAACTCCTCGTTCATTTCAGTGTATTTGTTGAGGAGGGACTGAGTGAGCTCCTCGGCAGGTGAAAGTGGGGCCTGCCATTGAGGCTGAGAAGGCCTTATAGGGACCTGAGAAGGGAACCCTGAACCAGATGGGTATGGTGGCCCACCAGTGGACGGACCCGCTTGGGGTACCGTATGAGGGATGGCAGGGGTTTGAGACTGTAGAGGGGGGAATTGGTGAGAGGCGGGCTGTTGGCTCGCCTGTCCTTGAAATGAAGAAGAAGGAGCGACATATACATGTGATGGAGATGTAGTAGCCTGGAGCGGCTGTTGGTAGGACGTGGGAGCCGGAGTTGACTCCTGAGGAGGGGGAGAAACAGACTTCCCCTTTAAAATGGCCTGAAAGGCCAGAAGTTGCTCAGGGCTGAGCTGTGTACTAGCGAGGACACCCAAAAGGGAAAAGATATCCTGGGGTGGAGCTACCTCCCGTGGAACAACGGGGACCTCTTGTGAGGTGTCGCGGGAGGGGCCTGAGTCCATTGCGTGGACCCGTGGGTCAGCTGACTGACCACGACCTAATTGATTCTCTTCGGAAGAGTCGTGAGCCATTCCTGTAATTTTACCAGAGCGTAAATGCATACACTAGCAAACAAGTATCAGAGATTAACAGACAAGTGGATGATCTTACGCCATTTTTTTTGTTTTTGGTTTAACCTTTTTTTGTGTTTTGATTTACTTAATTTTTTTGATTTTTCTTTTTCTTTTTTTTTGATTTTAACAAATATAAAATTCACACTTAGTAGGAGGGACCCTAATTGTACTTTGTTTTACCGCCGTGTCAGCTAGGGGCACTCGTCTCACCACGAATAGGTAACTAACTCCGGGGTACTTCAGTGGTACAACCAGCCCAGTGAACGAAGAGGGAATCCTTCGCTGTCGGGGACTTACGGAGGTCTCAATGGAGGAGATCCTAGTCCGTCGAGAGGAATTCCCGACGGAGAGTCCTTCCTTCACCGAGAGGGGTTAATCCTTAAATAAGTAAAAGAAAGAAAAGAAAAGGGGTAAATGCATGAAATGCAGTGCTGAATAAAAGATGTATAACGCACAAATACCAGAGATAAACACACAAATAGAACAGAGATAATCACAATGATATAACAGAGATATAAAAGCAATAAACAGATGGAGTAGGATACAACCGTTCCTCTTTCCGAGACACGTAGATCACTTGAAAAAGAGAAAGGGGCTCTAAGGGTGCACGTAGTGCACGAGGGGAATGACGTAGCGCACGTGGGCGCAATAAAGAGGCGGGGCACGAGGATGCCAAATAGAGGGGAACAAGGAGGCGGGGCACACGAGGGTGCCGAATGGAGGAGAAGGGGCACACGTGGGTGCCGAATGGTAGGGAGGGGCACACGTGGGTGCCGAATGTGGGCCTCGTGGGTGCCGAATGGGGGCACACGTGGGTGCCGAATGGTAGGGGCACACGTGGGTGCCGAATGGTAGGGAGGGCACACGTGGGTGCCGAATGGTAGGGGAAATGCACGTGGTGCACGAGACAACGTTATCCTCTCAAGTAACCACAAAGGACCGGGGGAGTGCACGAGGTGCACGAGGGGAGTGAGCGCACGGGGGCGCAATAAGGAAGGGCACACGTGGGTGCCGAAAGAGGGACACACGTGGGTGTCAAAAGGAGGGGCACACGTGGGTGCCGAAAGCTTGTGGGTAACCAGAAAAGCAAAAAGCAGGTCCCACCGTGATCGCCAGAGATGTGAACGCGTCACGTGGTGGACTGAGAGAGAGAGATGGGGTTTCTCCCTCTCTGAGTAATAAAGGGTGAAAGAAATGAGGACAAACAATGAAACGCGCGCTATAGGGGATATGAAAGAACGGTGGACAAGTACACCTACAGATGACACTCTAATGGAGACAGAAGAATTTAGACTGACCGAACTCCGGTACATGGCGGAGATAGGGGTCCGAAGACCCTCTCACGCAAACTGAACCCCTTCCCGGTAGGCGTAACCCACCGTTCCGAGAGCAGCTTTTCAGATACCGAATTCGAGTCCTGGGACTCTACGTAATAGAATTTGACAGACGGGAAGACACGTAGACTCGAAATTGTAACGATATATCACTCCTCGAACAGTTACAAGAACAATATGAATAAAGCACACCACCGCAGGACATTGGTCTTTGCGGGGTTTTAACAACAATATTGCAATATGAGCAGTAATTAATATATGTACATCTAGAAACCACCGCGAGACATTGGCCTTACGGGATTTTTAATGCAATATAAATAATATATATAAGTATATATATAAACCACCACGAGACATTGGCCTCTACGGGGTTTTTAATGCATTATAAATAAGAAATATAAATATATACACATCACCACGAGACATTGGCCTCTGCGGGGTTTTTACTATAACATAGATAATAAATATAAGTATATAAATATATAAACCACCACGAGACTGTGGCCTCTGCGGGGTTTTTACTGTGACATAAATAATAAGTATAAGTATGTAAATATATAAGCCACCACGAGACTGTGGCCTCTGAGGGGTCTTTAATGCGACATAAATAATATAAATAATATATATATATATATAAGTATAAACCACCACGAGGCTGTGGCCTCTGAGGGGTCTTAATGTGACATAAATAATATAAATAATATATATATATATATATATATATAAACCACCACGAGACTGTGGCCTCTGAGGGGTCTTTAATGCGACATAAATAATATAATATAAATAATATATATATATATATAGATATATATAAACCACCAAGAGACTGTGGCCTCTGAGGGGTCTTTACTATAATATAAGTATATGTGACAGGAAAGGAAAAGGGATCAAATAAACCGCCGCGAGATGTTGATCTCCACGGGGTTTTAAAGCGATGATAGGGGAATGCTGAAATTAAATAGTTAGGAGTTAGAAAGTAAAGTGCAGAAAATAAAATGCTGAAATGGAAACGGTCGCGGGAGGTGACCCACCGCACCAATTAGGAGTTAGATATACAGAAAGTAAATCACAGAAACCGCCGCGGGGAATAATCCTCCGCGCGGGTGAGGTCAGAGACAGAAGAAGATAACCGCTGCGGGAAGTAACTCTCCGCGGGTGTTATTAAAACAAAGATAGTCACAATGAAGCGCGCGTTAGGAGTGTTGTGATCGCCAGGGACCGAGGGTCCCGAGTGGATTGATCGCTTTCGCCTTCGACACGGGTTATGCGGGCTCCAACTTCCTCTTCTTTCGACAGGCCGAAGAAGAGGGCCTTTAACTGGTTACCCTTACACAAAGAACAAACAGAGAAAACTGGTTGGTGAGAACGACGGTGGTGTAGTACCAATCCTTAGGTAATGAAACTGTAAATAACGTAAACGAACACGTACCTGGTTGGTGTGTTTAAAACCCCTTTAGAATTAAAAGGGTGGGAGAATGACATGATGAAATGCACAAACACAAAGACACTCACAAGCTAGGCCCTCTCGGAGAGAAAGGCATGGCACATATGTTAAATGATGCATGGAACATGATTAACTGACTAATAAAAATAAGAGGGGAGAAAAGCTTATCGGTGGAGGCCAGCAACGAGCTTTGAGAAGGGCTTCAATATCACGAGCGTGGCACGACCGAAGGACTTCAAAACGGACTTCAGAAACTGATTAGGCCGAACATAATAACACACACACACAAGCGCATACATATGAATGATAAATATATTTATATAAACATGTACTTAGACATATTAAAAATATTTAACATATACGTAAATACAAATATATATAAACATATACGTAAGTTGGTCAAAATAAAAGCACATGAATTCGAGAGAGAAGGTGAGAAAGGAAGAGAGAAAATTATTTATTATTATTATTTTTTAAGACTTTGTTTTGGAAGAAAGGATAAGATATATATATATGATATATATATATATATACGTATTATGTATATATACAATATATATATGATATATATATATATATATAGAGGAGAGAGAAAGAAAGAGAGAGGGGAAAGAGGGGATGAGAGGGAGGAATAAAAAAGAAAAAAGGGTGAAAAATAAAAGGGAGGGGGGGCGGCGAAAGACAGAGAGAGAAGGGGAGAGAGAAAGAGGCAGAGGGTGAGAGAGGGGGAAAAGGGAGAGAGAGAGGGAGTGGGGGAGATGATTAAAAAAATTAAAAAAGAGAGAGAAATCGAGAGGGAGAGAGAGAGAACGAGACGGAGAGGGAGAGAGAGAGGCGGTGAGAGGGGGGAGAGAAAGAGAGCGGTTGAGAGAGAGAGAAAGAGGGAGAGAAAAGAGAGAGGGGGGGAACGCGACAGAGGGAAGAGAGAATAATAAAAAAAATAAAAAGAGAGAGAGAGAGAGAGAGGCGGAGAGAGGAGAGAGGGAGGGAGAGAACGAGAGAGAGAGAGAGAGAGAGAGGCGGTGCGGTGAGAAGAGAGAGAGGGAGAGAGAGAAGGAACGGGAGAGAGGGGGGGAGAGAAAGACGACGGGAGAGAGAGAGAGAGAGAGAGAGAAGAGAGCAGAGAGAGAGGGAGAGTGAGAGAGAGGAAACGGGAGAGAGGGAGAGAGAGAGAGAGAGGGTGAGAGAGATCGGGAGGGGGGAGAGAGGAGGAAGAGAAAGACGGAGAGAGAGAGAGGGAGCCGCGACCGCGGCGGTCACGACCGCGGCGGTCACGACGGGGGGAGGAAGAGAAGACGGGGAGAGAGAGAGAGAGACCAGCAGGGAGAGGGGGGTCTCGCGAGGGCGGTGGCCGGTGTCGGGCGTGCAGGCGGGCGGGGTCGGAGGCGGCCACGGCAGGGCGATGTCGGAGGGGGCCGTGGGGGTTTGCAGACGGTCGCGACGGGGAGAGGCGGCCGGTGCGGTGGCGGGGGCGAGCGGCGTCGGAGGGGGCTTGCGGCGGTCGCGGCGGAGGCGGACGGATGGCGGCCGGTGCAGGCGAGTGGACTCCCGGGCACGGCCGGTGCAGACGTGGGCGTCGCGGGGACGGCGGTGGGGGGAGTTCGGTGGTCTTCACGGCAACGTAGGTGGCACTGATGCAGATGGGCTGCGGTGCGGTCGGCAGGTGGTTGTGCAGTCGACGGGGAGCCCGGTGGTGGAGGTGGCAGTGGAGCGCGGTGGGGAGGTCGTCGGTGACGGCGACGTGGGTGCAGACGGACGACGACGGCGAGGGCGGCGTACACGGCAGGAGGCTTGCGGCAGTCGCAGCAGTGGCGTCCGGTGGAGGTGATGACGACGGCCGGTGGTGAGTACCGGTGCGGCTTCACGGGATGGAGGTGGCCGGTGAGGAAGACAACGGCAACGAGCCGTTGTCAACAAGGACAGCGGCGGTGCGAACGTGGACGACGAGCAGGGCGTCGTGAGTGGCTGGTGACGACAGGGTGGCTGCGTAGGGGGGTGTGGGCGGTGTAAGAGAGCAGAGGGAGAGGGTTGCGAAGTGGCTGGCGAGAGGGGAGATGGTCGCCGTGGGGAGTGGGAGAGGATGATCTCGCTGGGTGCTAACGGTGAGCGTGTGAGGGTGGTGGTGGCGGAGGTGTGGCCATGCAGAGAAGTGGATGGCCGGAGGTGTGAGGAAGGTGGCAACGCATGGGGACTTGTGGGCGGCTAACAGAGGGGGAATGGAAAGGGGGGAGTGAGTGAGTTCGAGAGTCGACGTGAGTTCACGTGAGTGTGTGTTGTGTAGTGCAATGAGGTGAGTGTGTGAATATGTGTGTGCCGTAGGGGAGGGGGTGTGTGCAGTGAGGTGAGAGGGAAAGAAAGAGACGGAGAGGAGGGGATTACGTGAGAGAGAGGGAAGGAAATAGAAAATAGAAAGAGACTTAAAGAGAATAAAATGGGGTAGGGAATATTATCTCATTATTTATTATATTTTATTTTTGTTTGTTTTGTTTATTTTTGTTTGCTTTTTTAATGGTTATATATATGTAATTATATTATTTATGGTTATTATATTTTTTTACCTTTTAATAAATATATTATGTACATACTAACCACTTATATATATATTTATATTTTATGTAGTAAAGAAAATCAATTATATTATTTTTACGTAAACACAACTACACACATTTTTTTGGAATTTTATTTTTTCTCTTTTTATTTATTTTATATGTACACATATTTTAATTTTCTCCCTTTCACAAAATAATGCAATTTAACCACAATTACGGAAATCACTCAAATAAAATAAAATGTAAGTCACTTCAGGGCATTACGGTATAACATGGGATTTACTCATCGTAACGTCAGAAACGGCGTGTCTACACTCAATGGTTCCTGCCTCATCTGCTTGTAGAGCTTTGAGCTTGCCTTGTTGTTTCTTGATGCCTTGTGGTTTTGCCGGCATAGCTTGCTCAGATAAAAGAGGACAGTCAGGGATACGGTGCTCCCTACTTCCACATCGTAAACAGGCGCCCAACTTGCGCCAACACTCCTCCATCTTGTGGCCTGAACGATCACAATACTTGCATACTCCTTTGAATGGAACAATAGGGCCAGGCTTCTTGTCTTTACGTTTCGACATCTTGCCCTTCCACGATCCGGACCCACTCCACGAACCAGACCCACTAATGGGCCTCTTCCTGCCATACTCGGGTTTGATATTCTCGGAACCCGTAGGTTGTTCCTTCATTGCACTTTTTACACGGATTCTCTCCGTCATTTCTAGAGTATCTTCTAGGACTTGAGCTTTTCTCACCATCTCAGAATAGGTTGGGATTTCCATTGGTGCCAATTGGTTGATATATAGTAGCTTCAGTCCATTAAGAAAGCGCTTAGCCTTCATCTTCTCGGTGGATATCAAGTGAGTAGCATAACAGGATAACCGAGAAAATTGAGCTTCATATTCTACCACAGATAGATTTCACTGCTTCAAAGCCGCGAACTCCACTGCCTTCTTCTCTTGCACTCTATCAGAAAAGTATTTGCTATTAAAGAATTCCTCGAACTCCTCCCATGTGACTTGCTGATCACCAAGGGTAGCCTTCACTGAATCCCACCATGTTCTTGCATCACGTTCAAGTTGAAAGGTTGATAGAAGGACACGTTCTTGATTGTTGCACTGCATTACTTCGAATATCCTCCCCATTTCTTCTAGCCAGTGCTCAGCTTCATCAGGGTCAGTCGAGCCACCAAATCTCGGCGGATTCATCCCTCGAAAGTTTCGATATAAATCACCAGTGCCATGGTTTGTAGCTCCTGCATGGGCCACTTATTGCAAAACCTGAGTAAGGCCTTGAACCGTGCGTTGTAAGTTCCTCCATTCCGCGCCATCATCTGCCATTGCAAAGGCCTACACATGGAATAGATTACTTAAGTTCATTAAAAATAGATAATATCACAATTAGGGTATGAACTTAACCCAAGTTTCTACCCAAATCTCACCAGGTTGGGTTCTTAGACTTATAACAAGGTTATGGGTCCTATACCATCACTTAGACCCCTAGAACTTAGAAAACCTAGAACCTTAGAAAATCTAGGAATGTGAAACCTAGGCTCTGATACCACCTAAACTGTCACGCCCCAACGCGGAATATCGGAACGTACAGTCAGAAATAGCTAGAAACAATGATAAGCTAATCTAAGCATTAACACATGTGCTATGAAAAGAGATAACTTTATTGGTCATGAAACATTTCAAATCTAGTACAATATCCTTAAACCAACTTTAATACAACTGAGGCAATAACAACTTAACAATAATATCATAACTGTAGCTAAACATGCTCTAAGGCACAACTAAGAGTAGGATAACTATGCCAACTCAACATCTAGAATTGGTACACTCCAATCATTACTCCTGCCCATCCCCAACGGTAAACGCATCGTCACCTGTGCTGCCTGGAAAAAGGGGGAGACAAGTATATGAGCGAACGCTCAGTAGATAATAACAGGTAAGTTTACGTAATTAACCAATTATTCCATTTTTATATGCAATGATAAGAAAAGAAATGACGATACAGAATAAAAATAACGTAATATAAAGATCTTGCAAGGTCAAGAAAATATAAGATACCTGGATTTCAACAAGAATATCATGTAACAAGCATAACAGGAAATTGTAACAAGGAAATGGCCACCATCAAGTATTTTAAACAAGTCAAGCACGATCAAGTAACAAGAGATAACCAGAGGTCATGCACTCGGTGCAATGCCTCACCTTGTCATTACAAACTCCCATGGGCATAAATACTTTTCGGGTGCTCTCCCCAGGACCAGACTGGACCCTTATGATGCGTTGGCATTGATTTATCGGATCCAAGATCCCAAGTTCCGTCTAGACATTGTAGTCAAGTTTATGGCCAAATAATCAGAGGAATTACTGTCCAGAAGTTCAATATTTAAAGGACTAATCTGTCCTTAGATTCAAGAGCACAAAACATGATAAAACTCATCTCTGAGAGATGTACGGTCATACAGAGGCCGCTCAAAGGATATATGCGGCTAACACTGGGCCGCACTTACAGGAGATGGACTGAAACTCAACCCACGAGGTCAAGAATGAATGGCTGACAGTGTGCCGCTCTTAAGGATGAACGGTAAGTTCTGGGCCGCGCAGGTCCAGGAGACCTTAAGACCCATGAACATGATGTACGGGCCATACGGGGCCGTATTAAAGATATGTGGTCCAAGAGAATCTGCATAAGGTTTGAACGGTCATATTCCAGCCGCACCACCCGGGCTTGGCTAGAAGGCTAAGAAATCACCCTATTGGACTCCGGGCTGCCAAAGATAGGGTAAAGCTAAATCAGGGCCTAGTCTACTGTCTATTGGTCAGTCTAGGGCTTAATGTTTTGGTCGAAGATTGATCAAGGTTAATCGACCAACACTTAATGGCATAAGCCAGGAATATGCGGTCGTTATTGGGCCGCCTATAAGGATATGCGGTCCACTACTGGCCGCACATGCCTCTCTTAGCCCAATTCGATCCAAGACTTATATTCCAGCGGTTTAGTCACGTGAATCGGTGATTCTGGTGGTTCATTAGGTTCTTAGCAGGGATATACAGAGATCCCAAGATGATGTTAAGTCCGCCGGATGGAGTGTCCGGAGGTAAGTTCAAGGCTAGCACAACTAATAGGGCTAATGACTTATTAAAAGTCGATAAATTGGTCAAACCGTTCTACTGGAGTAGAATGGCTATCAAGCAACCTAGTATTCATTTCAATCCTAATTTTCATGTCAATTTATCAAGGATCATGATTTACATTAATTTGATTGCCAAAAGATTAATCAAGATGATAATGATAATGAACAAGATCATGTGGGAATAAAAAGTATGCATTTTACAGAAATTTACTTGCATAATTTACCACTTATTATATGGGTTTCTAATTTACTAATTATCAATTAAGATACTAATATGAATCATGTAAAGCTCACACTAAGTCATTCTGCATAGATGTGCGGTCGTTACAGGACCTTACATCTACTAGACTGAAGGGTTGAATGGTTAAGTGAGGGCCTCCCATTGGGTTGGACGGTCCAGTGATGGCCGCCCATCCCAGGGTTGTGTGGTCCTCTGAGAGCCGCACATCCAGATATGTGGTCCTCTGGGAGCCGCACATCCTGTCAGGGTTGTGTGGTTCTCTGAGAGCCGCACATCCAGATATGTGGTCCTTTGGGAGCCGCACATCATGTAAGGGTTGTGTGGTCTAGGTAAAACCGTCCATCTAGATATGTAGTTAGGTGAGGACCGCCCATCCTAGGATGTGTGGTCATGCAGTGACTGCCCATCCAAGATGTATGGTCTATCGTAAGACCGTCCAAGTCTGGTAAAAATCCGATTGAACCAACCCTTGCCCGCCCTCGGTGAGGTTTTTAGGGTCACAATAAAACACGAAATTCGAAGGGTATACAACATGGAATTTGGGACTTTTACTACCAATAGAAAGAGCATGAAAAAATCTCCAAGATGCATGAATCAATTTTTGATTTACAGCCTGAAATCGCTACTGAAATCAAAGGGGAACAAGTTCTACCCTAATTCTGATATGCCTCTACCAAACCATTAAATTTTCGCAGGATACCTAATAGAATTTAGGGCTTTAGGACTCAAAAGAAAGAGGACTAGACACTGATTCCATCCATATATAACACTTTATATTAGGCTCGTTATTACCTACCTCAATCGAGTGAAGAAGGAATAAGAAAGGAAGAAGAAAGGACGCCGACATGTCTCCACTAATCACCAGAGATCTCCCTTGATCGATCTCTACTACGGCCGCCACTGCTACCAAAGGATTCTAGGGTTGCAAGGATTTATTTTTATAGCTCATACACCTTCTGGATCCTTCTGTGCTGGGAGAATTCGTCGGAGCAAGTGGAGTGATTGAAACGTCGCCGCAATTGTTGACCTCTCCCAAGCTCGGCCGACTACAAGTTTTAGGGTTAAGGTTTCGGTGAATTGGCAGAGGGGAAATGATCCATAGATCGTGACCTTTCATTTGCCACCGATTTGGGCTCATTTGATGGAGTATTAAGCCTTAATTTCGTGGTTTAAGTTAAGGTTAGGTAAGTGTGCACTTTGGGCTCAAACCAATGATTAGACCTAGTTACGGATTTTTGTTGGGTCGACCACAGAAGATAAAGTTGTTAAATAAATTATCATTTACTAAATTATAATTTTTCTAGATTTTTATAAGGTAGTCAAATTTCCACTTGTCCTATTCACTAAGGAATTAAATATTAAATTCCAAAATTCATTCATTTCAATTTCATTTCAATTTTCAAGACCGGGGTATTACACATAATGAGATGAATAGTATTTTGATATAACTATACATAAGATCTACCACAAAGGACTTAGGAGAAAACAAAGACAACTGAAGTAGGCGCTACTTCAGTATCTTAAAGGAGATAGGCGAAAGAATAGATAGTTGCATAGGCGAATCTCCACCTATCTTAGGTAAACGACAAAAGATAGACCTCTTCTCTAAACAATGAGTTAGGATATCTATCGCCTATCTCAAAAAAGATTGCCTATCTCAAGAAGAAAGTATAAAATAGTCTATCTAAGCACAACATGCTTTGATGTCAAACAAACATATAGGCAGAACTACACTTATCAGGCAGAAAGGATAAAACGTCTCGATAGAGCTGAGACTCGTGTCCACTACAAATTAAATAATTTGTAGCTGCCTGAAAAGTAAAAGAATAAAATAAAAATCAACTTTCAAAAAGAAATATTTTTTATATATAGGTATAGTCTTGCACATATAGATATATCAACCAGCCTATCTCCTGCGTTTAATGCCAAGTATTCGTTGTGATACTTCTGCAAGAAACGTATATAGCTTACGACTACATTAAATGCTTAAGTGATGCGGGACGGACACGGGAGACAACACTATGTGGTGCCACCCTCGGACTCTAGATGAAGACACGACCAGCAACACACACCAGGGAGACACTAAGCCCGACACTACGAGCTCCTAGTGGCGAAACGTCGCTAACAGAAGTGAAAGCTCACTCGTCGTCCCAAGCGAGGGAAAGCGCGGACCGTGCGCGGTTAAGGAACCGGCGGAGGTCAAGGGTAGTCTGACTCAACTTCCGGACTTGGATCGAGTCGCAGGACAGGTCACTCTCACTCTCACAGCAGTGACATGGACACACGGGCTAGTACCTACACTCTCGGCAGTGGCAAAAGACCATATACTAAACTAGCAAGCGAATGCCGAGAAGTTGAGACCTTTACCTCCACGCACCCGGCGTGGCGAAGACAACCCCGGCCGAATTACGGACTCCCGGTTAACAATGATTACAGCAATACACTAGTCGACCCACTCCACGCAGGGAGGTAAAAGATCACATGTGGGGTCCGGGAATCACGCAACTCGGGTTGACGGGCAACATCTTGATGTCGCCCGGCGGTGCCGAACTCCGTGTTTTCGTGCTTTCCGAACGGCGGCTTCTACAGGCCCGCGGGGCCCATGGACGGCGCTGTCCTCCGGATCTGCGGGGGTGGGACCCACTGTGATGGGGACCCCCGGTGGCGCGCCTCCACAGATGGCGGTCGGCCGGGAACACCGATCGGGGGTCGATCGGCCCCGATTCCCAATTGTTGAACTAGCTGCCCACGGATTTTGATTTCTATTTTCCGGCGTGCGCTCCGGCGAAAACGGCCGCTGCGGTCAATCCCGACGTCGGATCGGGACGCATGAGCTATCGTTGGAAAGCTCTCTTCAAATGATTCAATCTAGACTTAGAGAGATTTGTGGATCTATCCGGATCTAGACTTTAATGAATTTACAAATCCCTATTGTACAGTAACCGAAATCTCAGATCTGCAGGACACTTGTATGAGAACCACCGTTGACCGCCTAGTAAACCTCCGATTCAGCTCTTGAGCTCTTCTTAGGAGTTGTAGGGAATCAAACCACGGAACTGGGACTATTTTAAGAATTTGATTTGGAGGTGGTTGAGATTTGTTGTGATTTTTGGGGTGACTGGTGGTTGGATCTGAGAACAGGTGGATAGAACTATAGATGGGTCTGAGAACGAATTTTAGAAAATATGAGATGGGTGAATCCAAAATTGAGAAAATTTGTGGATGAAAGGGTGGGTGGATGGAACCCCCAGTAAAATTGGGCGAACTAACAGAAATCAAAAAGTGGCTCTAAGACATGAAACTCAGGACGGAGGTGAACCTGGACAGAATTCTGGCAGAATCGAAATGAAATAGTGGACGAAAATCAAAAATTAGCAAACATGATCTGAATGCTGGCCTGATTTTTGTGGGTGGAGAGGAACATCCCAGGAACAACTCCTCCAAATTGGGTAGCCAAATGAGCCCGGGGAAGACCTGTGAATTTCGAACAAGCTGCTGTGGTACTGCGCGGGCAGAACTCCGTTGATGGCGATGGCGGTGCGGTGGCGGCGGCGACCGGAACTGATAGGGTGGAGTCTCACCACCTGAAGGAAGCCTTCACATCGTCAAGGGGAAGAGGGAGAGGAGAAGGGGGCGGCCTAGGCCATGCTCCAACAAATTTCACAATTCTTATGGCATTAATTCATGAAAATGGGAAAATACAAGCATATATAGGTCACCCATCTAATCCATCCTCCACCGTTAGATCTAGGGGTGTGAGATGGAGGGCTGGGATGGCATGTGACCATTCCACAAAAATTAAAATAAAAAATAAGGGGAAGGGGGCGCCCTATTGACTTTGGTGGCAAGGGGGGGACAAGTTGGTAGCCACCTTGGACTTTGAAGTCCACTTGTCTCCCATGTGCCTTTTACCATTCAAACTTCTAGATGCCTCCATTTGACATGTTGACTGACCCCACATGGGGCCCATGGCTGAGGTGGCTCAATGGGATGGGGCCTTGGGGTCCCGTGGGGCCCAGGGGTCCCATTTTGCAAATAAGCCCCTCGTACACTCATAATTACATACCGAATACAATGAAATAAACACAAATTACACACACATAAAGGCTAACTAAATATGATAAATGGGGAGGCTCAAGGCGGAGTCTCCAGACTGTCTCCGAGCCAGATGGACGCTGAGGTGGCTCGAGTCGTGCTCCGTATGCGGTACCGGTGGCTCGGCGTGTCGCGCCGCTCAACTGCTCGGGTGTCCGCACCAATTCTCCCCGGGTGGGAGAAACTCGACCCTGTCGAGTATGGGTCTGCATCGCTCCTGTATCGCTCCAGAAGGTCCGGATCGATCCGCTGCAACTCGCCATGTGTGATCCACGTGTCCTCAGTAGCAGGCCGTCCTCTCCATCGCACTAGGTAGCGCGGGTAAGATCCACTCCTGGTAACTGTCACTTGCTCGTCCAGTATACGATCTATATGCTCACGCTGCCGTGAAAAAGGGGCTGGAGGTGGAAGTGGACACTCAGGTGTGGGATCACTCTCAAGGGGAGGAGATGGCTCAAAAGGCTCACTAGGGATCACCACTGGGTCCCTATATGCAACAAGATCCGATACATTGAAGGTAGAGCTTATACCATATTCCTCGGGCAGGTCCAGAACATACGCATTGGATCCAATGCATTTCAACACTCTAAAGGGACCGGCTTCGCGAGCTTGCAACTTCTTAACGGTTCCAGAGGGAAACCGTTCAGGTCTTACCCTGATCATGACGTATTCGCCCTCATGGAACTCTCGGTGGTGTCGGTGGGCATCGGCTAACTCCTTGTACCGTGCATTGCTGGCCTCAATGTGACGACGGATGTCGTCATGCAAACTCCTAACATGCCTAGCAAACGACTCGGCCGACTCCGACACTCTAGCATGGATAGGCATGGGGACAAGGTCAACGGGTTTCCTAGGCCTACGACCTGTGACAATCTCAAATGGACTCATGCCGGTAGACCTATTCACCGAATCATTGTATGTAAACTCAGCCATGGGTAAAATGAGATCCCAATCCCCAATGCGGTCCTTAACTAGACACCTCAAAAGATCTCCCAGACTCCTATTGACCACCTCGGTCTGACCGTCTGTCTGGGGATGATATGCAGTGGAAAACTTGAGGTGAGTACCCATCATATGTCATATTATCTTCCAAAAGTAGGAAGTGAATCTAACATCACGGTCAGACACTATAGTGCGAGGCAACCCGAACTTACACACCACATGCGTAAGGAAAAGGCGGGCTACCCTAGAAGCATCCAACGTCTTAGAGCAAGGAATAAAGAGGGCCATCTTCGAGAAACGGTCAACCACCACATAGACCGAATCATGCTTCTTGGAGGTACGTGGCAATCCCAAAACAAAGTCCATGCTAACATCCTGCCACGGGGCATCAGGCACGGGGAGAGGCGTATAAAGGCCCGAGCTTTGCTTCTTCATCTTGGTCGTAGCACATGTACGGCACTAAGCCACGATGTTAGCAACATCGCGCTTCAAGCTCGGCCAATAAAATCGATGCTCCACTGCCTCAATAGTCTTGTTCCGACCAAAGTGGCCGGCTAGACCTCCCGCATGTAGTTCCCACACTAAGAAATCTCGAACCGAAGTTCGGGGAACACATAGCCTGCTACCTCGAAAGAGATAACCCTCCTGAAGCACATACTCATCAAGGTCTCTCGAGGGTCCGGCCTGGAGAGTGGTAAAAATCTGACCGAAGTCAGGACAATCAACATAGGCCTCCTTCATCTTCTCTAACCCTATGACCTCGGCACTCATGGTGGTAAGCAAGCATGCTCGCCGACTCAAGACATCAGCCACCTTGTTCTCCACTCTAGCCTTATGTTTAAGCACAAAGGTGAACTATTGGAGATACTCGACCCAACGACTGTGACGCGAGTTAAGCTTCTTTTGGGAATGGAGGTACCTCAATGCTTCATGATCGGAGTATAGGACAAACTCCTGATGTAAAAGATAGTGCCTCCAATGCCTAAGAGCCTGAACAACTGCGTAGAATTCTTTATCATATGTGGAATATCGCAGCTTCGCGTCATTCAGCTTCTCGCTGAAATATGCGATCGGGTGGGACTCCTGACTCAAAAATCCTCCAATTCCCATGCCCGACGCATCACAAGAGACCTCAAACACCTTCGAGAAATCAGGCAGTCGAAGGATAGGTGTCTGGGTCATGCGCTCCTTGATGTCCTTGAAGGCAGCAGATGCGGCCTTCGTCCATACAAATGTGCCCTTACGGATGCAATCCGTGATCGGGGCGGTGACGGAGCTAAATCCACGGATAAAGCGACGATAGAACGTCGCAAGACCATGAAAGCTGCGAACATCATGAACGGTACGGGGTTCCGGCCACTCAACAATGGCCCGGACCTTTTCCGGATCGGCGGAGACCCCCGTACTAGACACAATGAAACCCAAGAAGGTAAGCTGAGGTGTCATGAAGGCACATTTCTGTGGGTTCGCAAACAGCTGCTCTCACCGAAGAAGTAGACAGACCTGCCGAAGGTGGTCTAAGTGGTCTCCCATGGTGCGGCTATAGATAAGGATATCATCAAAATACACCACTACAAAGACTCCAATGAAAGGTCGAAGGACCTGAGTCATGAGCCGCATGAAAGTGCTAGGGGCATTGGTCAACCCAAAAGGCATGACCAACCACTCATATAGACCGTCCTTGGTCTTAAATGCGGTCTTCCACTCATCACCTGGCCTAATCCTCACCTGATGATAGCCACTCTTAAGATCGATCTTCGAAAAGATAGTGGCACCTGCCATCATGTCTAGCATGTCATCTAGGCGGGGAATAGGGAACCTGTACTTCACGGTGATTTTGTTGATGGCACGACTATCAATGCACATTCTCCACGTGCCATCCTTCTTCGGGGCGAGTAATGCGGGTACAGCACATGGACTCATGCTGTCCCGAACAGACCCTCTCTGCACTAACTCATCGACCTGCCGTTTTAGCTCGGCATGCTCCGTGGGACTCATGCGATAATGAGGAAGGTTGGGCAAAGAAGAGCCCGGAACAAGGTCGATGACATGCTGAATATCCCGTATAGGTGGGAGTCCCTCGAGAAGCTCATCGGGAAAGACATCAGCATACTCCTGCAGAATGGGAACAACCTCGGGTGGGAGCTCACCCTCGGAGTCCCGCTCCACCTCTCGGGCCGTAATGGCAAACACCGGACAGCCCTGACTAAGCTCCTGCTCCATCTCCCGGGAGCTAATCATCATCAATCTCCTCGTTGAGGGCTCTCCTGGGCCAGAGGTAACGGTCATAGCCCGAGCTGGGGATGGGGTACTAAGCCCGGGAACTGAAGGCTCCGGAGCACTAGGGCCAGCACGACCCCTGACTGATGGGCTCTTGGGTCGATGGGGTTCGAGAGTAATCCGTTGGCCCTCATGGTCGAAGGTACAGGTGTTCGACTGGCCATGGAGTGTGGCATCCCGATCAAATAACCATGGCCTACCCAGAATAATGTTGCCCACCTCCATGGGTAGAACATCACACCAAACCTCATCGCGGTAGGCATAGAACTGCAATGGGACCAAGCACCGCAGCCTGATCGGAATTGAAGTGGAATCCACCCATGATACACGATAGGGGCTAGGGTGATCCACGGGTGTAAGACCAAGACGGGAGACAGCACCCGTGGAGATTGCATTGATGCAACTCCCACTATCGATGATTACCTTGCACACATGTTTACCCAGCCTACAGAAGGTATGAAAAATAGTGGTCCGACGCCAGTCATCACTGGCCTGTGGCTGGGTGAGAATACACCTGACGACCCCCACATGGGTATCATCGGGATGCGGGGCCTCCTGATCGTCACCTTCGATCTCATAGTATTCATCAGCTAGCTCCTGATCGGCCACATAGGTGACTAACTCGAGGCCCGCGGGGGTGGTATCCTCGGCCTGTGTGTCCCCAATGATGAGAGATGGACGGGTGGGACACTGGTTGGTAAAATGGCCAAACCCATTGCAGCGATAGCACTGTTACCGTGATCCACTGGGCTCCCCAATCATGGGTCCTTTCCCCTTATCCTCCCGACGGATAGGAGGTGTAGGTAGCAAAGGACGTGCAGGAGGTGCGGGTGCCGGTGGACGGGCTGTGGGTGGGGCCGTAAGATGCTGGGGACGAGGAAGGTCCCTCGGGGGCGGAGGACGAGGCCTAGGAGCAAAGGGCTTGGGGCGAGCGGGGTCCTGAGGTCGAGCCATGGGGGCCCTCGGATACGTGCCAGATGAGCCACGGGGCTCGACACTACGAAGGGGGAAAGAGCCCAACCGATGGGGAGACTCGAACTCGGCCTCGAATTGCTCCAATTCGAGAGCTATTTGATATGCCTGCTCCAGAGTGGTGGCATTGCGGCGAAAGAGTTCATATTGATAATTTGGCCGCAAACCTCTCCGAAAGCCGGATATCGTCATGGTGCTCTCTTCCGTGACCCCGCACCGCAAGTAATACTCATCGAACTTGGCGGTGTACTCGGTCACGGATCGGTTCCCTTGGGAAATGCTTTGCCACTTGTCTATGAGACGTTGGCGATATGAGGCAAGAAGGTATTTCTCCCTCAATTTGGACTTCATGTCATCCCAAGTACCGATTTGGGGTTGACGTCGCTGGTTGAGCAGGCTCTCCACATTGGTCCAATAAGTTTGGGCCTGCCCTTGCAGCTTCATCTTTGCGTATCGGACTCTTCGGTGGTCCGTCATCTCAAACCACTCGAAGTACCGGTCCATGCCGGCCTCCCAATCTAGATACACCCTTGGGTCCAAGGACCCGCTAAAAGTGGGAGGGTTCGCACGCACGCCCCTCAGAATGCAGTCATCATCATCGTCATCACGATTCCGTCGATGATTCCGACGACCGTAACCCCCTTGATCATTGTCAGATGCATAGTCATACACTACTTGCACCTGTGGCCTCCCAACATCTACCGCCTGAGCCCTTGGTGCAGCAGGTTGCTGCACCGGCTCTTGTGGGCCGTTCGTCGGCGCGGGTTGCGCCGCTACTGGGCCCCTCTCTAGGACGGCAATTCTCCCAACTAGGCCCTGAATGGACTGATCCGAACTTTCAGCCCGATCCTCGAGGGCTTTCATCCGCCCCTCTAGACGCGTTCCTATGCCATCCATACGCGTACTAAGACCATCCATATGCGTGTCAAGACGTTCCATAATGGCTCGGAACATCTCGGCCGTCGTGGACTCATCGGAGCTACGGGCCCGGGAATCCGCCATAGGTGGTAGTGGCGAGTATTGGGTACCTCGACGGGTGGGCATGCAACTGACACACGACCTAGAAGACACTGACTAATGCAAACACACACTAAATGATGCACTTAGACCTAACCAATAGCCGGTACGAGGCGGAGATAAGCGATCCGAAGATCACTCGTGCAAGTGTGTGGCCCTCCCGTTAGGCGTAACCCAACGTTCGGACAACACCTTTTGATATACCGGGTAAAGGGTGCAAATGCAAGTTAAAACACTCTTTTTTTTTTTTGAAAATGATGATCCTAGACTTGACTTAGACCATGATGCATGTAAGACATATGCAAAGACTACCCTAGACTCGACTCGCTCTGATACCAAACTGATGCGGGACGGACACGGGAGACAACACTATATGGTGCCACCCTCGGACTCTAGATGAAGACACGACCAGCAACACACACCAGGGAGACACTAAGCCCGACACTACGAGATCCTAGTGGTGAAACGTCGCTAACAGAAGTGGAAGCTCACTCGTCGTCCCAAGCGAGGGAAAGCGCGGACCGTGCGTGGTTAAGGAACCAGCGGAGGTCAAGGGTAGTCCGACTCAACTTCCGGACTCGGATCGAGTCGCGGGACGGGTCACTCTCACTCTCACAGCGGTGACATGGACACACGGGCTAGTACCTACACTCTCGGCAGCGGCAAAAGACCATATACTAAACTAGCAAGCGAATGCCGAGAAGTTGAGACCTTTACCTCCACGCACCCAGCGTGGCGAAGACAACCCTGGCCGAATTACGGACTCCCGGTTAACAATGATTACAGCAATACACTAGTCGACCCACTCCACGCAGGGAGGTAAAAGGTCACATGTGGGGTCCGGGAATCACGCAACTCGGGTTGACGGGCAGCATATTGATGTCGCCCGGCGGTGCCGAACTCCGCCTTTTCGTGCTTTCCGAACGGCGGCTTCTACGGGCCCGCGGGGCCCACGGACGGCGCTGTCCTCCGGATCTGCGGGGGTGGGACCCACTGTGATGGGGACCCCCGATGGCGCGCCTCCACAGACGGCGGTCGGCCGGGAACACCGATCGGGGGTCGATCGGCCCCGATTCCCAATTGATGAACTAGCTGTCCACGGATTTTGATTTCTGTTTTCCGACGCGCGCTCCGGCGAAAACGGCCACTGCGGTCAATCTCGACGTCGGATCGGGACGCATGAGCTATCGTTAGAAAGCTCTCTTCAAATGCTTCAATCTAGACTCAAAGAGATCTGCTGGATCTAGCCGGATCTAGACTTTAATGAAATTACAAATCCCTGTTGTATAGTAACCGAAATCTTAGATCTGCAGGGCACTCGTCTAAGAACCACCGTTGACCGCCTAGTAAACCTCTGATTCAGCTCTTGAGCCCTTCTTAGGCGTTGTAGGGAATCAAACCACGGAACTGGGACTATTTTTAGAATTAGATTTGGAGGTGGTTGAGATTTTTTTTGATTTTTGGGGTGACTAGTGGTCGGATCTGAGAACAGGTGGACAGAACTGTAGATGGGTCTGAGAACGAATTTTAGAAAATATGAGATGGGTGAATCAAAAATTGAGAAAATTTTTGGATGAAGGGGTTGGTGGATGGAACCCTCAGTAAAATTGGGCGAACTAACAGAAATCAAAAAGTGGCTCTAAGACATGAAACTCAGGACGGAGGTGAACCTGGACAGAATTCTGGCAGAACCGAAATGAAATAGTGGACGAAAATCAAAAATTAGCAAACGTGATATGAATGCTGGCCTGATTTTTGTGGGTGGAGAGGAACATCCCAGGAACAACTCCTCCAAATTTGGTAGCCAAATGAGCTCGGGGAAGACCTGTGAATTTCGAACAAGCTGCTGTGGTACTGCACGGGCAGAACTCCGTTGATGGCGATGGCGGTGCGGTGGCGGCTCGTGGCTGCGGCGGCGGCGACCGGAACTGATAGGGTGGAGTCTCACCACCTGAAGGAAGCCTTCACAGCTTCAAGGGGAAGAGGGAGAGGAGAAGGGGGCGGCCTAGGACATGCTCCAACAAATTTCACAATTCTTATGGCATTAATTCATGAAAATGGGAAAATACAAGCATATATAGGTCACCCATCTAATCCATCCTCCACCGTTGGATCTAGGGGTGTGAGATGGAGGGATGGGATGGCATGTGACCATTCCACAAAAATTAAAATAAAAAATAAGGGGAAGGGGGCGCCCTATTGACTTTGGTGGCAAGGGGGGGACAAGTTGGTAGCCACCTTGGACTTTGAAGTCCACTTGTCTCCCATGTGCCTTTTACCATTCAAACTTCTAGATGCCTCCATTTGACATGTTGACTGACCCCACATGGGGCCCATGGCTGAGGTGGCTCAATGGGATGGGGCCTGGGGTCCAGTGGGGCCCAGGGGTCCCATTTTGCAAATAAGCCCCTCGTACACTCATAATTACATACCGAATACAATGAAATAAACACAAATTACACACACATAAAGGCTAACTAAATATGATAAATGGGGAGGCTCAAGGCGGAGTCTCCAGACTGTCTCCGAGCCAGATGGACGCTGAGGTGGCTCGAGTCGTGCTCCGTGTGCGGTACCGGTGGCTCGGCGTGTCGCGCCGCTCAACTGCTCGGGTGTCCGCACCATTAAGTAGTCGTTGTAGACACATGTAGTACTGAACTATAGTAAAATATCTATTCTCTATTACGTGCTCATCAAACATGCTGAACAAAAATATTTTTCATGTCTCTTTGCATTTGAATTTCCCTCCATATCTCACTAGTCTACTTGGAAAGATTTGTTTAGTAATATGTAGGCTATACGTTCCAGAGAAAGTCAGAAGATTTAGCATGAAGAAAGTAAAAAACTACTCAGCTCATGATCCTACTTTACTTAGAAGAATAAGAAACAAAGTTCAAGGTAGAAGCTAACGTGTACTCAACGGTCAAAATTCAAGACCCAAGAGTCACAACAAATCTCTCTAAGCTGAGTACCAGAGATCTGACCGTTGGACAAATTTGTGTCTAACAGATACATCATCTTTATCCTATAAATAAGTAGAAGATTACATCAAGAAGGTAGAGTGACTGAGCAAAAAGGAGATAGTTGAGCATGCTCTCAAGTGCCTTCTTGCATTCAAGTGATCTCTGCATCAAGCTTCCAGTTTATCCACAACGAGAAGAGTTTCACTGCGTTCAACGTCTATCTTTGAAGCTCAGTACCTTCAGAAAACATTCGAGAGGGGATATTGTGTTGTAACGATATTCTTATTCCCCTCATCTTTTATTTTCCTTCTTATTTATCATTGTTTTGGTTTTGTATCACTATCTAGAGGACAATGGGTGAAAAGAGCATTTGTTGCTCTGGGTTACTAGCACTGTGGGTGACTGGTTGTTCGGTCTATTGATACTTGTGAAATCAGCTAGGTGACTTGCCCCTGGAAGGCTAGCTGGTGCGAAATCACTAGAAAAATTAAGTCATAGGGAAGTGGTTGTTGGTTGCTCAGACTTGAGTAAAATCAGTAAGGGAGCCGGACCTTGAGAATTAGCTGGTGTAACCTTGGTTAGAAGGTTAGTGGAACACCCCGGATGAGTTGTAGGGAGACTGAGCGTAGAGAAGCTGAAGGCTGACGGAACCAGTATAAATCTCTTGTGTCGTGTGGTTTGCTTGCCTGACCTCATATTTATTTTTCGTTGCGTACACATTAAATTGCAAGAAAATTTTTTATATGATATCCTTTCTCAAGACACACCTATTCACCCCCCTTTAGGTGTGCCCAGTTACTAATATCAATTACGACCCTCTCGCAGTGTATGGACTTTATTTTATATCTCACGTTAAAATTCACCTTACCGAGAGTCCCTTACTATTTGCACGTGCTTAGTAGGCATCCCCTCCATTCTATCGGATTTCATCCTTTGCAAGAATGTTACTTCACTTTAGCATTAACATTAGGGGGGTGATGGATGCTTTATATTGCGGACATAAACCTTAAAACATATTAGTATTATTTTAACACTTTAACATGTAAGCATGTTAACATTAAATACTTATAACACTCTAATACTTAGGACGCGTTTGAAATTGAGATGGCTTCTACTACTTTATATAAAATCTACCCTCCATACCGTACTCATTCTGTCAGAGGATTATTCATCATTTGAAATCCTGAGAATCAACTCTCAAGTTGCTTCCAGCGATTGTTTAAATTTGGCACTTTTGTGCCTACTTATCTCTCCACCATAAAATCCTCTCATTCTCAAAAACCGAGGCATATCATATTTATTTGATAAGCATTAAACCCTGTCGAGAGATTTTTGTATCGAAAGTGATGTTATGAGCGTTCTCAAACGCCCTCTTTATGTTTATGTAAAAAGGAATCGGACAATACGATAAGAAACTCTTGACAAGGACAACATAAAGTAGGGGTTCCTAGTAAGGTGAATTTTAATAAGATAAAATAAAATTCAGATAATATCAGGAGATTTTAATTTATCATCTTTTTTAATTTAATTAAATATTAATTAGAGTTAAATAAAAATTTTAATTAAATACTAATAGTGAGTGACGGCAAGGGTACTAGTGTAAGTATTATAACGTAAGGATATTATTTATAACAATAGTAAAATAAGAATGATAATTTTATAATTATTGAAATAAGAGTTATTTTTAAAATTTTTAAAAAATATTATAACATTTCTCAAATTTAAACATATTCTGCTCTCAAACTTATGAAATGACATCTTTTACATCAGATTTTACTCTGTTTGGGTATGTTAGGTAGAACCATGTTTGCATCTATTCTGAAGTTGAGTGTTTGGAAGGGATTGTGGGGTAGGTTTTTTTTCCCTATTAAAAAGAGAAAAGATATCTTTTAAATTAATTTTTAGAGATTTTGAAATTTCACTTTCATTCTCCCCGCCTCTCTCCACTCATTAAGGGCGATTTTGAGAACCGAGTATCGGGTTATCGTAATCGACCCCGAAGGGTCGGTTACGGTACCCGACCCCGGTTAAGTTTTTTCTGTGAGGGGGAGGGTGGGTGGAGGCAGAGCCCACTGATTAGTCGATGTCGACTAACCGGTGAATAATTCCGTTGTCAAACACGGCCTAAAAAATTTTCTATTTTTTTCAAAGTTTGATTACGTTTGAGAGAGGAGTTGCCGGGGGTGGGGATTTCAATGGCCATGGCAATTTTCAAACGCTGCGTCGAAGATGTCAAGGGAGCTGTTATCTCCGATTGTGGGCGTGGCGTCTTGCAATTGATTTGACCACAGATGATGTAGCCCGAAAAAAGAGGACATTTCTTTCAAAATGCACTCTCTAAACATTTGTTTTCTTAGTGGGGCTACTCAATTATTATTATTAGAATAGTAGTATAAGAAGAGATATCAAACACAGCAGATAATCCCCCCCCTCCCCTCCCTCATCAGTCCCACCCCTTCCCGCAACCCAAGAGAAGAAGAGTTCCGGAGATGTTTAAAAAGGGCGGATAGAGGCAGAGGGGGCAAGATTGGATATTGGGAAGTCCTACCATGAATATGCAAGTAAAAGGGGCATTCACAGGTGGGCAGAGAGGGCCAGGGATGACGAGATAACAATACCCATTCTTTTCCAGATGTTCATCCACCTCTCTTGTCAGCCCGTTTAGAGAGAGAGAGAGAGAGAGCATAGAGAGAGAGAGATTGATTCAAAAGAAGACTGGGGGTGACCGGGCAACCCATGTGCTCACATGGAACATAGAAGGAAGACAAGCTGGGTAATGGGGAGAAGGGGAGCGGAACCAGACGAGGAGCTAGAGAGAGAACAGCAAGCGGCTGCCCGCAACGGCACGTCTCGCCCACAGCCGCAGCTGCAAGAGTGAACACCATCGACCTGTAGCGGAAACCCAAAGACCACCTGCGTAAGCCCGGCAAACTCGCTCACCAGTCACCGCTTGCCAACTTCTGAGAGGAGGCCAGGGAAAGGATACGGCTTTGGCACCAGCGGAGAGGATGGAGGGGGGCGGCGGAGGAGGAGGAGGCGGGGGTGGGGGCTTCGTGAGGGCGGACCAGATAGATCTGAAGAGCCTGGACGAGCAGCTGGAGAGGCACCTGACCAGGGCCTGGACCATGGAGAAGACCAAGAAGGAGGAGGAGGAGGAAGGCGGCGGCGGCAGGGGGAGCCGGAGGGCGAGGGGCTCCGGCAGGGAGAGGGAGGAGTGGGAGATCGACCCCTCCAAGCTGGTCATCAAGGGGGTCATCGCCCGGGGCACCTTCGGCACCGTCCACCGCGGCGTCTACGACGGCCAGGACGTCGCCGGTGAGTCGCCCAGACGCCTATTTGCATGCCTCTTTGAAGAAGCCTGTGGTGGTGTCCCAAAAAAAAGGGCCATTTTTTCAAGATTATTTCCCCTGCTTCCTTATTCTAACTCTGGTGTCATGTAGAAGGCTGTTGTGTCTTCTGGATACCCATGTCCATGCTGCATGAGGGTTTTTTGTGCTCCCGTTGATGGCAGGCGATGATCACATTTTCATCCTGGCATGCTATTGTCTCACAGTTCACTTACCATATGTGTTTCTATTTGTTTTGGCTAAGTATTTTGGAAACCCACTCAAGAAAAAGCTTATGCACTTGCTTCGCTCCTCTTTTGCTATCATTTCTTCCTACATGCATGTTCTCGTTTTCTGTTAAGTTTTTGGTCCCAACTGATCCTCGTTGCTCTATTGTCTGTTGGGTTTGTTTGGTATTCAAACTTTGGCCGCCCCACTTGTTTCTCAGAAGAAATGAACAGATGATTTTGTCTTTATGATAACAAGGAAATTATCTGCTGTTTAATAGCTGGCCAGTTGGGTATCAGCCATGCCTCGAGTAGGCAACAGGATATATGCGTTGGTGTCAGTTCTGTTCTTCCGTTCTTGTGGAAATGGCTACACTTTTCTCCATTAGTATCCTTTCCTTTCTCCTTTTGCTTGTCAACGCCCCCCCCCCCCCCCCGGGCTTCATTTCATCTTCTCTACATGTCAGCCTTTATCTCTCTTGAGTGTCCCTTTCTTTCTATGATATTTATGGATTCTCATGGGCTTTACTAGTAGTCGTTTGCCATTTGCTTTGTCCCATTGAAGTCAAATCTCAAATTGGCTGGTGGGAGTGGTTCCTGTGACATTTTCCTTTTTGTTGGATGGGGCTCCTTTTTCTTCGTCTTTCATGTGATCTTTACTGTCTGCCAATTAATCCTTTCTGAATGGCTGCGGCTGTTCATCCTGTGAGTACCTGGGATTTCCACGTCACCATCAGAGGCTAGAGATGCTTTATATAAGAGCAAATTAGTGGGCACCCGACTGTCTAGAATAATCATTGGAAAGTGATGATAGAAACCATCATTCAATGCGGCTCTGTGGGGAGCCTCGGTTCAACAGTAGCATGGCTCCGTTATGGCCTGGTGGTCACCAAAACAGAAAAAATCCTCTTTGCAAAAAGCGAGGGAAGGCTGCTTCAATCTGAGCTGCCCCAGACCCACATTGGCAGGAACCTTGAGGCATTGGGCTGCACTTTTTTAGCGAATGTGGCATTCACAATGAGTTTTCATCTCTTCAGGAAGTTAAATTAACACCTGACTACTCTTTATGCCGTGTCACCCTTATAATGTGCATTTATGCCACTGAAAAATATTCTAGGAGTTACACGATTGGATCAGCTGGTTATCATAGTAAGCAGAATGCTGTTTGAAGGGCTGAGGCATGACCAAATGTACTTATCTGCCACCCCAATCAATAGGTAAAGAAGAATGTATCCTGGATAGGACTGACCTCGGTTTTGAATTTGTTCACAACCTGGGCCCTGCTCACCTGACACGACTCTATCAGCTGCCCAAGGATAGACCGCGATTTTGCAACCTGTTAATCACCAAAGGAAGAAAAGAAAGAAAACTCTGGTCCAGATTGGTGCATCATCCACTGAAATGGCGTTAGCTCAGTATATTAATATCTAAAATGAAAGAAATCATACATAGTTCTTCATTAATTTTTTTAGAAAAGTGGTGAGGATTGAACCACCAATTCATTGAAAAATAGAGGTAGTACAATTAAAAGGCACAGAGGTGAGGTTCCTCTACCACTTAAAATTACAAATTGTCCAAGTAAAACTAGGGAGCTAAGGTAATGACACCCTTCCAGGAATCTACACTAACTTTAAGAAGGTATCTACACCGGAAATGAATATAATTTAAAGTCTGCAAACTAACAGTCTCCAAGTAAATTGACTTCCCTGGGATGTAGATTCATTGGATCGCTTCCAGATACTCCAACAAATTGCATGCAGAAGGAGAGATGAAATCTTTAAAGCTGGACCCATATGAAGCTGAGACTTGAGACTGTTGAAGAGCTCCCACATATCCTCCACTGACCCAAGTAATAGATTGAAGCCAATTAATTTGCCAAAAACATCCCAGATTGACTCAAACATTCTTCATTAAATATTCCCAGAGTATTTGGTTGCCTTTTTATGATTTTTTTTCTTTTGGTCTATGATTCACCAACATATAGAGATGTCTTGATCATTGCAATGTTTCTTCTTCCATGAACATTGAATTGGGAGTTTGTGCTAATTCTGATCTTAGCTGTTTGATGTTATCCCATAAATTGGTTTTACAGGATTCCTTGGATTATTTAACAGTGTACTCCTGTTTACATTTGGATTCTCAATGTATTTTCAGGATTAGCATATTGATGTTATCGACTGCGTTTCACATCAGGCATAAAACCATATCGGTTTTTTCTTTCTTTTTCTTTTGAAAACTTTTCAGCCAATTCAGAATGTTGACAACTGCTTTAGAAAACTAACAAATCCGTTGGATCTTGTTGAGTCTTTAAGCAGGCTCCAGGTAATGAAATTACAAGATTGATGTTTATAGACATCTATTGGTGAGGACCACTAAGTCAACTTAGATGGCTTTACAATCAGATGTCTCTGGTGCTCCGGATGATAATTATCATGGAGAAGATCATGCAACCCTGTATGAAATTTGTCTCTTAACTAGTTGTCTAGACTCTAATCTAGGAGAACTTTTGACAAACACCAATGATTAGATAAGCTTAAGCTGTTCAACCGATAAAATACTTTGTCTATGTGTTGATTGGCTGGCCATACTCTCTACCATCTTTAGTTACCTTGCTAGGTACTTAGTATCACCTTGTAGAGAGTTGTGGTATTTGAATAGAAGCAAAATTGCCTTGACTTACCTTTTGTCAAGTACATGGCTAATTTGTGATTTTGGTTTCCCTGGTCAGGTACTTGAAATTACCTTGTAGAGTGTTGGTATCTGATAAGTAGCTAATCATATAATCTTGTCAAATCCTTAAATCCTTTGTTTGATGGAATAAACCCAGATTTATTGTATGGGACTTTATGATGGTGATCATGAATTTTTTACAAAAAAATTAGGTTCCTGCCACAGTGGCAGGTCACAGTTCAAATATATGGGAAAGAACAACCCCACCCACTCTTGAACCTGGGTTATTCCCAATCCTCACCCCAATTCCCCCCCTCCCCCCCCCCCCCCCCAAAAAAAAAAAAAAAAAAAAAAAACAACGCCCACCCTCCAACCCCATACCAACTGAGGCAAGGTTGGCAGTATCGGCCGAAATCGATACGTTTTGGCCGAAACGTATCGGTTTCGGACCGAACCGGTACGAAATCGGACCTGCTCTCTGTAGCAGGTCCGAAACTTAAAAATATATATTTTTTATGGTTTCGGGCGAAATCGAAATAGGTTTCGCCCGGTTTCGGGTGTTTTGGCCCGATACCACTTGAAACTGGGCGATACCGGCTGCGAACTCCCCTTAAGAGGGGAGTTCAGTTCCGCGCAACCCCTCAGATCTATGAGTTCAGTTCCGCGCAACCCCTCAGATCTCAGATCTGAGGGGTGCTGCTGCCAGGGGAGGTGGAGGAGCTTAGGGGGGAGCTTGGGAGGGGCTTTTGCCGCCGCCGCCGTTGTTGCGGTTTAGAGTGCGTAGCTGTCGCTGCCGCCGTCGTTTGAAGCCGTGGCCGTCGTTGTTGTTGTTTAAAGCTTGGGAGGATGTAAGTTTCTGTATTTTTTTCTTTCATTGGTAGTTTTTTTGTTGTACGTAAGGTTATGTTAGATTCTATTAGTTTTTATACGTAAATTATGGTAAATCCCCAAATTAGGGTGTCATTAGTGATTTAAATTTGGGACTTTTATCTAATTAGGTAAGTTTAGCATCAATTGAAGTTTAATTAAGTTTCATTGAATGTTTTAGGGTGAGAGCATGCTGTTAATTGTATTACACATCTGGTAATTATGATAAATCCCCAATTTAGTATGTAATTAGTGATTTAAATTTGGGACTTTTGTCTAATTAGGTAAGTTTAGCATCAATTGAAGGTTAATTAAATTTCATTGAATACTTTAGGGCGGGAGCATGCTATTAATTATATTACACGCTAGGTAATTAGGGTAAATTTCCAAATTAGGATGTAATTAGTGATTTAAATTTGGGGCTTTTGTCTAATTAGGTAATTTTAGCGTCAATTGAAGCTTAATTAAGCTTCATTGAATACTTTAGGCCGGGAGCATGCTGTTAATTGTATTTAATAAAGGGTAATTAGGTAAAATTCCCAAATGTGACCCTAATTAGCGGTTAAAAATTGGGGCTTTCGTCTAATTACCTCAATTCAACATAATTTGAAGCTCAATTATGCTGCATTATATTTTTTCATTATACTTGCAACCATTTGTCTTTTAATGTCTTAATACAACATCATGGCTAGACGTGAACAAAGTCAGGAGCATCAAGGGCATGGTGACTTGGGATGGGCCCACCTTACGTTAATTGATGTTAGAAGAAGAAAAGTTAAATGTAATTATTGTGGTAAGGAGATACATGGCGGGATTACTAGAGGAAAGCAACATTTGGCAGGGATAAGAGGAGAGGTCAAGAAATGTGACAGATGTCCCCGACAAGTGGCAGAGGAAATGTGCTAGTGTCTTCTAGGCAAAAAAGATAGGATGCAACGAAGAGTTGAAGATTAGGCTGAAATTGTTGAAGAGATTTCAGGCATAGTAAGCAGAAGGGGAAGGAGGGATGATGAGGAAAGCACTGAGGATTCAGATCTAGAGCTGACTGAAACAGTAGAGCGTGAACACGCGGCTCGAAGGAAGGTAAAAGCACCGATAGGTTTAGGGACCTACTCCAGTACAACTGGTGTAGCACGACGTCCTGACACTGGTGCAACCTTACAGAGAGTAGGCCCATGGACGGCTATCTGCACAGAAGGTACAATGTTACACAATCAAAAATCAAGCAAGCATTGAGAGGGGTCAAAAAATCAGTTGAAGTTGCAGGGCATGCATTTAAAAGTATTTGCAAATGGTTTTTCCATACAGGTGTGTCTGCACATGCAGTTGAATCAGAATATTTCCAGCCTATGCTTGATGCCATAGCTGATATTGGCCCTGACTTGAAGGCCCCGTCACGTCGAGACATACATGGGCGTGGCCTTGAGGGAGAGGTTGAGGAGTTCTATCAGTGGATTGAAAACTTCAAGCATATTTGGATGGTCATAGTTAGTAAGTTCACGTACATACTTAGAAAACAGAAAAACTTCCGTCTGCCATCCAATTGGCAAAGATATGGTTTTACACTCAACAATTATGGTCGGAGTGTGTTAAACGCTTATAATACGCATACACGTATAAAACGTCAGTTGACGTTTTATACAGGCTTTGTTCTTCATGGCCCATTTTGAGCCATTTCTGTTTCTCATTATATATTTTAACTTTTATTAAATAGGTAAAATGCATATGTATTTAACATAATGATGATATATTTTCACATATTTTCATTTTAGAATATATAATATTGATAATTATAAATAAATTTATTTAATTTATAACTATATATCTTTATGTTAATGTCATATATCGTTCGTATTTTTTACGTTCGAATCTTTGATATGTGGACGTATAATACACCGTATGTATCCCAAACCGAACTTTTGAATAATGCATATTTTTGACCATATTTTTAAAAAATTAAGAAAAAGTATACTTGAACGTTTCTTTGCTGTATTATTCCCAAACCAAATTTAACTATGGTCGGGTCAGCTGGTATGATGTTGATGATGAGCTGAAACTCTAACTCTATGCCATTATTCTTATAATTTCATGTTAGAGGGTCTATTTAAGCACTAATTTTCTATGAACAAAGCTTCCTTGAAATGGCTTCACTTCAGCTTGGTGAGGGCATCAATTAGCCTCATCTTGTTGAAGGTGTTTTCACATTCATGTGGAATATGCTGACATGATTCTGCTATCTAAGATCACCTTTAAGTTCTTTGCAAAATATGTTTGAAACTTCAAATTAATGAAATGTCTATCAAGATCTCAATCATGAATCATGATCTGGAAAATGCTCTAGTTGAAATAGGAATGGGCCATCAGCCATGTATGAAATTGATGCTGGCATGCTGTCAACTAAATTCACCATCTCCATGTGGTTGCTTGTTAAAAAAAATTAGGAATAGTAATATCCATGATTTGACCATAGAAATTAAGCTACATGTGCCATCATCACAAATTAGTTTAGCAGGACACAAAATACATGTTTATTAATCAATCTTCTGGGATCTTCAGGAACCATGAACTGTATGTGAGGTTGTGCATCTGGGTATAGAGAGGTAAATGGCTTTCCTAAACAGGTATGATGCTTGAAGATCGAACATTGTGCTCAAGGTGACCACATCTACCAAGAAGTTGCATTCACATATAGGCGATAGTGATTTCTCTTTTTTTGGCTAAAGAAAGTCATTTGTTTGATTCAAAGGGAGACTTTGGACTCATATATTTATGCATCGCCATCACAAGTAAACAGAGACCAAAAAATTCCCATTCCAGAGGAAGGGAATGTTCTCACTCCACCTTTGTAGGCAAACAAATGCTAATTTTATTCATAAATAATGAACTTACAATAACACCGGGGCATACCCCTGATAAAACTAGAAAATGCATGGAAATAAAGAATTAAAAAATCATCTAAGTCTGATATTAGGTAGCCCACTAGCATCACAGCGAGCATAACCCCTAGATAAAAGAGGCAGCTCCGCTCCTGAATGAAACTCAAGGGAGCTCCCACTCCGCACAGAAAATGAAGCTAAAGAATCCGCTAGGTGATTGCCTTCCCTACATACATGAATGATTGGGCAAGAAAAAATCCAATAATGTATCCCACCAAGGCAGCAAAGACCATGGAGGATGTCCTTTCGCTTTGATCAGATTGTCAAGGACTAAAGAATCTGAGTAGATCACTGACAGAGGAATGGAATGGAAGATCGCGCCAACCTGATCCCATCAAGAAGTGCCCGGCCTTCAGCAATGATATTCGTACCACAGCCATAATAATAAGCAAACCCCATCAGAAGTTTACCGTTGGAATCACGGGAGCAACCACCACTGGCAGATGGTCCCGGATTACCCCTGCATGCACCATCAACGTTCAGAGCAAAGGCTGAGTCGGGTGGCTTCCACCTGAGCACAATAGGACTTTTCAACTTCATCTAAAAAACCAGGCCAAAAGAATGAAAGATAGGAATGAATTCCCTGCTCATGACAACTTTGAACTCTTTATTTTGCAGCATATTCGAAACACCAAGGTGAATGGAAATAGCAATATGATGCATAGAACTCCTTTTCCCTTCAAAGCGGCATTTGCATCTGGCTCTCCACACTTCCCAGAGGATAGAAATCATAATGTACACAGAAATTAATCCTTGTGGGTTTTGAAGATTAGCATACTGAAGCACCTCCCAAATTCTGCCAATGATGCTCCTAGTTTGAAGAATCCTGTTGTCAACAAGCGGACTAAATCTGGTCCATAGAAATCGAGCCATATCACTCTCAATAAACAAATGATTTAAGTTGTCAGACTGAGGGCAGGATAGACAACAAGAGCATTTAGATGCCAAAGAAATTCCACAGCCCATAATATTGGAGTCCACTGGAACGGCTCTGTTCAAAATCTTCCAATAGAGCATCGACGCACGTGGAGGCAACTCAGATTTCCACAGTTTCATTAAATCAGGCCAATAGGAGGATTTGTTTCTGATACTCATAGGTAGATTTTATATCAAAAATGCCCTTCGGGGAGGAGCTCCACACCTTTTTATCCTCTCCATGAGATAGATTGAAAGCCATAAGGTCTGCGATTCTCGGGTCTGACGAAGACAATTGCTGCCAGATCGGTATGGTTAAATTGTGCAGGCTTCTAGAACAGAAATATTAGGGGCATTTATCTGATCATCCGCCGACAGAATATCTTGAAGGGACCTCCCTTCAAACCATTTGTCCTTCAAGAAATTGGTAGAAGCACCATTAAGAACAATGGATCTAGAAACCATCAAAATGCATTTTCTTGCCTCTTCAAAATTTCTCTTCTTGATACCAGATGGAAAAACAGTCTGACAATCCATAAGATGCCCCTTGATAGATTTTTGCCTAGCAAAGGAATCCCAGAAAGAGTCCCCATGAAGAATTCTCCAAATTTGCTTAATATTAAGACAAAGCTGCACTTCAAATAGGCTTCGCACCCCCAGACCTCCTTCAGCTTACGGTTTACATATATCTGTCCAAGTAACCCAGTGCTTACGATGAGTAACATCCAGACCACTTCAGAAAAAAATAGCACAATTTTTTTCAATATTTTTCACAATATACCAAGGAATGGAAGCAGCACTGGCTGTATAGATAGGAACAGCACTGAGAACAAACTTGATGAGAATAAGGCAACCAGCCTGAGAAAGAAATCTGCATTGCCACCCTTCCCATCTATGTGCAACTTTTTCCAGGAGGAATTTAAAATGAGGAACTTTTTGTCGCCCTTTAAACAAAGAAACACCAAGGTGCTTGATCCCATTATTTCTATCTTGATACCCAGTAAGCTCCACAAGTTTATGAATAGAGTGCAAAGGCATTTTTTAGAAGTCACATGACAATCCTTGCTAGCATTCACGTGCTGCCCAGACGAAGCCTCATGAGCATTTATAAATTTCAAGAGATTCTTTACAGAGGCTATAGTGAATTCGTAACTTTCCATGGAAGCCAAAATCTACAAAATGAACTTGACATTTCTCTGTCTTTTGCCTGTCAACGTGACAGTTTCCATGTATCTCTGGCATGCATGCAGCATATTTAGTACAAGGATCACCTATTTTTGATGTCCTGTGCATTTTACTTAAAATGTTGTGCTAGAGATGTCAGATAATTGGATAAATATCCAAGCTATTTTTGTGTACTGTTAAGTGTTACAGTGTGGTGAGGATAGCTTATAGTGACCCTCTGGTCACTATACCATGTAATTATCTTAAGACCCTAAACCTATAGGGTTAATGATTTTTGATCTGGGTTTTTCTCCTTGAACATGGTATCAGAGTGGGATTAGGGTGCCGCCGCCCTCCACCCGCCACCATTGCCGTGCCCTCCATCTGCCACCATTGCCTTGCCCTCCACCGGCCACCATCACTACGCCTCCCCTCTGCCTACGGCTGCCCCGTCGCGGCTCTGTTCGAGACACCTTTGCGTGGAGCGCCACCATCGTTGCGCCCCCCTCTGCCTATGGCAGCCCCATCGCGGCTCCTCTGCGTGGAGCGCCGTCACCTACCTCTATAGGGCCTCTCCATTGGCGTCGATGGCTGCTTGTCCCTGCAACATCCTTCTCCCCACAAGGCCGCTGCCTCCTCCAACTCACTGATCATGAAGAAAAAGGAGGGGACCCGCATCTCGAAGGCCTCTACCTCGTCATCGTCATGGAAGCATAGGTCGCCCTCGTGCTCGGCGACACGAGCAGGGCACACATCGAGAGCTTGGAGGCCAGCAGCAGCAGCGTCCCCATCGCTGAGTTCTCCCCCGTATGTCGGAGGGACTAGGTGCATCGTCTGTGATTGTTTTTGTCTACTCGGTGCCGATGAACATCTCACTTGTTCGAGATATTTTTTGAGGTCTTTATGTTGAGCTTTTGATCCATTGTTCTTCCTCGTCGTACTTGCATTTATGGCTACTTCCTCTTCCTCTGTACCTGAGCCCAAACATCAGCTAGGCTTTGGCACTTCTGTCCACCTCAATGGCAGCAACTATCTACTCTGGGCTCAGGCTTTCAAATTCTTGGTGGGCTCTTAGAAGAAATTGGCCCATCTTACTTCCCCTCCGACCGACAAACAGGACGAGGCGACCTTTTCTACTTGGCAGGCAGACGACTACTGCGTCATGACTTGGCTTTTGAACAGTTTGGAGCTGCATGTGGCCTCTAATATCATGTTCCTTGGCACTATCAAAGAGATGTAGGACACTCTCCGTGAGATGTACTCTAATGACAAGAACATCTCATGTGTCTATGAGCTTTATGAGACCTTCTTTGCATTTTGCTAGGCTGGGCGTTCTCACCACAAGTACTTTGCCGCCTTGAATGGTCTTTGGGATGAGATCTATGTGTATTAGCTTCCTACTTCAGATCTCTAGGAGATAAAGAAACAGCGTGAGAATTACTTGTTGCCAAGTTCTATCTGGACTTGATGATGACATGGCCCACATCCGTGGTCAGCTTCTTGCAGACGACTCAATTACTTCTTTATTTGGTGCTTTGTCACGGGTTCTTCGTGCTTCTACTCGCTCCACATCACAGGCGCCATCTTCTACATTTGAGCATTATGCCAATGCTGCATTTGGTCGAAGTCGTGGACGTGATCGAGG
The DNA here is from genome assembly GCA_022559845.1 of Amorphophallus konjac. NCBI lineage: Eukaryota > Viridiplantae > Streptophyta > Magnoliopsida > Alismatales > Araceae > Amorphophallus > Amorphophallus konjac. Next base: position 319,099,954 of record CM040126.1, on the reverse strand, counting down.
AAGGTCCACATGGATCGTAACCCAAAGGCTTCAACAGAACATTAAAATCATCTCCTCTCTGACTTTGGCATCCTCCATGTACTCATTGTGGCAGATCTAATCATCCCTCTGATCGTTGTTGGCAGAAATTTGGACGTCCTCCGTCTGATCGTGCATATATTGCTCAGGATGCATCACCCTCAGTTCCCACAGAGGAAGTAATCAACATCTCTAAATCCGAGTATGATCGCCTGTTGTAGTCCACCATCACTTTTGGACAGGCTCAGTTTGTTGCTTCCACTTCTGCTATTGCCTCTGCCGTTGTGTATCGTAAGTCTTGGATTCTTAACTCTGGTGTCTCTACACACATGATAGGTAACCGGACCTCCTTTCATTCTCTTTCCCTGAACTCGTCCTTACCTCCTGTCTTCGTTGCTAATGGCTCCCTTTCTCTTGTCTCAGGCAGTGGGATAGCCCGACCCACTCCCACTCTTCGACTAGATGTTCTTTATGTTCCACAATTCCTTGTTAACCTTCTTTCCATTAGTTCTATCACTCGTTCTTTATCTTGTTCTATGACCTTTTTTCCTTCTTACTGTGTTTTTTAGGACCTCCAGACAGGGAAGACGATTGGTGGCGGTCGTGAATCAGGAGAGCTATGTTATTTGGTTGTCGATACTCCTTCCACTCGGGCCGCGCATCTCTCCTCTTAGGACGATGTGTTCCAGTGGCATTGTCGACTCGGTCATCCTCGAGTTTCGGTCGTCCACGATATCATTTCTTTGCTGACTCCAACCTCTCATCTTCAGTGTGAAATTTGTGAACTTGGCAAGCATTCTCGTGTGTCTTTTTCTTCCCGCGTTAGTCCTCGGTGTTCAACCCCCTTTGCTTTAGTCCATTCTGATGTATGGGATCCTAGTTGTGTTGCCACCTTATTTGGTCATCGGTACTATGTTCTTTTTGTTGATTATTTCTCTCAAATGACATGGGTCTATCTGTTGAAGCATCGCTCTCAAGTGTCTGATGTAATAATTTCATTTTGCAATGAAATAAAGACTCAATTTTTCACCTCTATTAAGGTTCTTGGCACAGATAAGGGTCTAGAGTATATGAACTCTATTGTCTCCTCCTTCTGTTCTTCACAAGGGATTATTCATCAGACTACCTGTCCATACACTTCCCAACAGAATGGTGTTGCTGAACACAAACATAGGCTTCTCCTGGACGTGTCGCGTACTCTCCCTCTTTAAATGCATGTCTCTCAGATTTTTTTGGGTGATGCCATTCTTACTATCTGTTATCTATTTAACAGGCTACCCTCTTCTGTTCTTGGTGGCAAATCTCCCTTCTCTATTTTACATCTGGACAAATTACCATTTCCCTTACCCCTTCGCATTTTTGGATGTGTCTCCTTTGTTCATTCTCTGGGCCCTGGCCACCACAAACTCTCTCCTCGCTCCGTCAAGTGTATCTTCTTTGGCTACTCTCGGATTCAGAAGGGTTATCCTTGTTATGACCTTATCTCCAAGAAACAACTTACTTCAGCTGATGTGTCCTTTGAGTTGACACCTTTCTACTCTTCCCCACACCCTTCTCCCATGGACGAGTCTCCTTCTATTCCTTTACCTCCCGTCACTGTAATGGACCCAAGTCCGACATCCACAGATGCTCCTTTGTAGGTTTATCGGCGACGACGTGCACAACCTTCTCCTGATCTATCATCGTCGCCAGCTCCTCCACCCTCTGGAGTGTCCTCTCCTAATCCTTCTTTGGATCTCTCTATTGCTCTTCGCAAAGGTAAATGCACTCACCGTCCATACGTATTTCGGACTATGTATCCTTTGACCGTCTTGGGCATACCTTTCGTTCCTTCGGTCTTTCTCTTTCTTCTATCTCTATTCCCAAGAATTACTAGGAGGCTCTATTAGATCTTGCATGGAAGGTAGCAATGGATGATGAGATGTTGGCTCTTCTCTCTCGTGGTACCTGCGGGTTGGTGACTCCACCCTCTGGCGTTGCTCTTGTTTCCTATCGTTGGGTATTCACCATCAAATATCTTCCTGATGGTTCCATTGATAAGTATAAAGCTCGCCTTATTGCCAAAGGCTTCACGTAGACTTATGGTGTTGATTACTTTGAGACCTTCTCTCCCGTGGCTCGCCTCAACTCGGTTCGGGTTATTTTTGCTTTGGTTGTCAATGAAGGCTGGCCTATGTTTCAACTTGATGTCAAGAATGTTTTCTTGTATGGCGATCTTCAGGAGGAAGTCTACATGGAGCAACCACCTGGGTATGTTGCTCAGGGGGAGAATTTGGTCTGTAGACTCAAGAAAGCCATTTATGGGTTAAAATAGAGTCCGAGAGCATGGTTTGAAAAATTCAATGAAGTGATCTCTGCAGTTGACATGAAAAGGAGTTCATTTGATCACTCTGTCTTTTACAGGCACACTCAGGCAAGTAGTGTCATCCTTGCTGTGTATGTAGATGACATTATTCTTATTGGCAGTGACAGTACAGGTGTTGCTAAGATCAAGGAGTACCTAAAGTGTCACTTTGTTACTAAGGATCTTGGTACGCCTAAATACTTTTTTGACATCGAGGTTGCTTATAGTGTAGTTGGAGTTTCTCTCTATCAAAGGAAGTACGCCATAGATCTATTACAGGAAACTGGTCTTGTTGATTGCAAGCCTGCTAATATTCCCATCAGACAACTGCAGAGCTCTGGGCTGAGAAGTCTGAACTTTTAGAAAATGTCTCTTAGTACAGATGTCTTGTAGGAAAGTTAATTTATGTCACTATCACCAGATCTGATATCACTTTTGCAGTGGGCATTGTGAGTCAGTTCATGCACCAGCCTAGGAAATGCCACATGGAGGCTGTGATGCACATTTTGAGGTACATTAAACAAGCTCTAGGTAAAGGTCTTCTGTATAAGAAACATGGACACATGAGGATTGGGGTATACATTGATGCAGACTATGTTGGGTCTTTCTTTGACAGACGGTCCACATCAGGATATTGCACTTATGTTGGAGATAACTTAGTTACATGGAGAAGCAAGAAACAGACCGTTGTTGCTAGATCTCGTGCAGAAGCTGAATACCGAGCCATGGCTCATTCTGCTTGTGAGATGATGTGAATTCGGGCTCTCCTTCAGGACCTGGGATGCATATCTCTGAGCCAATGACCTTGTTTTGTGATAATCAAGCTACTATCTACATCGCCAGTAATCTTGTTTTCCATGAAAGAACGAAGTATGTAGAGGTTGATTGCCACTTTATAAGAGATGTTGTATTATCCAAGCAGATTGTCACTCCTCATGTGCCTTCATCAGATCAGATGGCTGATATCTTCACCAAAGCTTTACCTTTTAGTTCCTTTTCTATCTTATGTAACAAGCTGGGCATGATTGATATGTATGCTCCAGCTTGAGGGGGAGTGTTAAAGTGTTACAGTGTGGTGAGGATAGCTTATAGTGACCCTCTGGTCACTGTACCATGTAATTATCTTAAGACCCTAAACCTGTAGGGTTAATGATTTTTGATCTGGGTTTTTTCTCCCTAAACATGTTCAATGTCCCTACTGCAGTACCAACATGGCAAACAAAAGCGGCAAAGCATGAAGTGTAATCAAGAACTATTGTTTGGTAACATTGTTATGGTGAAGCGAGAAACAAATTCAATAAATAGAAAGACAAATTTGTTATTTTAAAGTGTAAATCAGTTTCCCAGTAACTATGGTTTGACTGTTTGACCCTTCTTTTCTGCTGTTGGATGATATGTCCATTTGAGGTTCGAGTGATAACTGAATTATGGCTTGTCAAAGGGATCTAACTAGTGAAATGAGAATGGATTGAGGAGGTAAGCTTCCCAATTGTCATCGTAGATTCATTCACATGGATATACAGTAAGGATGTTCCTTCATCTCTCAGTTGATGATGAACATGCAAGCATTTAGCTATTGGTGTGTTTAGGCCAAACTTATTGCTGTGTTCTGACTGATTTTACGTATTTTGCATATGTACCACTTAATAGTTTCCTTGTTTTTGGGACAACTGATGTTTGTTGAATCATTTGTAACAAGAAGATAAGATAAGTTGTTGAGTTCACAGAATCTGTAGGAATAATGTACTTGAAGTGCTTTCCTTTTCTTGTGGTGTCGGTTGAATTTTTCTGCCAACATTTAAGTTTCACCTTAATTCTTGCCTTCACTAAATTTTGGTTTTACTTCACTATATTTTGGTCAAACTCTACTAACTTAAGGTATTTGTCTTATTTAGTCAAGTTGCTTGACTGGGGAGAAGAAGGAAACAGGACAGAAGCTGAAATTGCTTCACTTAGGGCAGCCTTTACACAGGAAGTAGCTGTCTGGCATAAGCTTGACCATCCCAATGTAACGAAGGTACTGATCTCTAGTACAAGATTGATCCCCTCTCCACCCACACTCTGGCCAAAAGAAGGAAATTTATTCTGATAGTAAATTCCTTATATGGAATGCTGGGTAGAAATTCGTTAGTTTGAAATGCTGCAGGATTAAAACTTCTTATTCGAATCACATTTGACTGCATGATTACTGTCATGAACGTCTAATTTTTGCTGTGAAATTCTTATTCATTTGGTGATTGCAGTTTATAGGTGCTATCATGGGAACGACAGATCTGAATATTCAGACTGAAAATGGTCAACTTGGAATGCCAAGTAACATCTGCTGTGTTGTTGTCGAATACCTCCCTGGGGGTGCCCTAAAAACATTTCTTATTAAAAATCGGAGAAAGAAGCTGGCATTTAAAGTTGTAGTCCAAATAGCTCTTGATCTGGCTAGAGGGTAACTTCTCCCCTTCATTTTTGCTTAACCTCAAAAGTTTGTTGGTTCCGTTAAACTATTTTTAATCCAGCCACTTCATTAATCAATGATTTTTGGGAATGTGCAGCTGAGTGTTTCTTTGCAATCTATGTTAAGGTGTATTTTCTGTCTGTGGTGTAGGCTGAGTTATCTTCACTCCAAGAAGATTGTTCATCGGGATGTGAAGACAGAAAATATGCTTTTGGATAAGGCGAGGACAGTAAAAATTGCTGATTTTGGTGTTGCTCGTGTTGAAGCTCAAAATCCTAATGACATGACAGGAGAGACGGGAACTCTTGGTTACATGGCACCTGAGGTAGAAGTTTCTTATTTTAATGGGCACACATTTGGTTTTCATTTTGTCGTGTCGATGGAATTTATTTACCATTAATGTCATTGAATGTGTTTTTGTTTGCATGTTGTATTCAGAACGTTGCACTAAATCAAAACAGACCTCATTATTTTTTGCGTACAATGCATAAAGATAGAATCCTAATTGATAAATGTAAATAGTGGCAGCACACACCCCTCCTCCCCCGTCCTCCCTAAACACACGCACACCCCTCCCCTCTATCTTCAAATCTGACCTTTTATATTACGTTGGCAATGGTTTCTGTAATCTTGTCTGGAGAAGTCATGCATTCTCCTGCAACAGGCCTAAAAGTGTTTCTTGGAATTGGTTATTTCTACTTTATCCATTCATCAGTTCCCGGAAAACCTGTTGATACTTGAGTTTGAATTGTTGGGAAATGATATAATAAAATTTTGATAAGCTCGTATTTACAAGCTTCATCATGGTTGTGATTCATGGTCGGTAACTCTCTGGGAGCATTTTCCTTGGAGACGCTTGCCCTTCATGTCATCTTAACACAATGCATAAGATGGAGATTTCTTTTACATGGCCAAGCTGTGTTTCTAGGCTGTCGCTGGAAACAATTGTAGGTGGAATTCTGATCATTGAAATCCCCACATGACTTAATTGTTTTCAGATGACTACTAGGTGTGTCAGCTTCTGCGTGAGAGATTTTGAGTAAGGAGATAGAGGCATGAAAGGGGAAAAGGAGGATTCTGTCCATAATCCACCTTGCGGTGGAGTTTGGATAAGTAGACAGATTTTGAGGGCAAAATGTTGTTAAGTTTGAATGGACAACAAGGGAAGTTCATTGTTCTTTTTTACATAAATAAGGGTATTAAAATAACTTGTCCGTAATTCATGATAAAGCCCAACAAATGGCCCAAATGAGATGCTAAACATGAAACTTTCATTACTGAAAAGCTGTACTTAAAATAAATCCATAATCTAATTGCATTTTTAAACACTACCTAAATTTGCCTTTGGTTATTTTTATTTTTATTTGAGAACTTCAGTAATACTTCTGTCATGCTTCCTACCAGCTAATAGTTGCCATACTTTGTACCATACTATATTTAGTAACAGCTGATCTAGAATTCCGCTGGGAAAAGTGTTCTGTAGGAATTGAGTTTCCTTCTCTCGCTTCAGTCTATTCTCAAAATATGGAGCTGCAACTTTTCATGTGCATCACAATTGATTTGCACAATCTCTCTTTCTGCAGTCAATTCCAAGTGACTTCATCTGCAAATACATTTCAGGTCCTTAATGGCAGCCCTTATAATAGGAAGTGTGATGTATATAGCTTTGGCATCTGCTTATGGGAGATATACTGCTGTGACATGCCATACCCTGATCTCAGCTTCTCAGAGCTTACGTCAGCAGTTGTTCGGCAGGTACATCGATATCTGGTCCTGCATGTACTTGTTTCATGGTAGTGGTCCCATTAAATTAAGACTCAAAAGGACTCTTGAATTTCAGAATTTGAGGCCTGATGTACCGAGATGTTGTCCAAGCTCACTGGCAAATGTGATGAAGAGGTGCTGGGATGCGAATCCGGATAAACGACCGGAGATGGATGAGGTGGTGTCCATGTTGGAGGCCATAGACACTACAAAGGGTGGAGGGATGATCCCCCTGGATCAACAGCAAAGTTGTCTCTGTTTTCGCAGGAGACGAGGCCCTTGATAATGGAGGATGAAACAGTTATTTGAATGCAATGATAACTCGAGTTGTATTTAGGAAAGAGATGGGGTTTCGGAGCTGAGACATTGTGGGCATATCTATCTGATGTAAAGTTTTTTCATCGACGTCTATTTGTTCATGGAATAGTCAATTAAAGAATTGGATGGTCTTTTATCTGCATTGTAAAAATGGTGATTGATATACTAGGCCTTGTAATAACTTGTAATCTTGTAGGAAAGTATTTATCACTTAGTATAGACAACCACAACCAGTGAATGCCATGAGGCATTTGAGCTAAATGTCACTTCTTCCCCCTCAATGTTAGGTTATCTTTTTCACGATTCTTGTTTTAGTTGCTAATAGGTAGCTCAGCCAAAGATGGTGTCGTTTCTCACCTTTGGCACATTCCCTTTCAATTTTGTTTCACTTCTAACCTTCAAAAATGAACAGTTGTTGCCATTGTTGTCCGGTGTGAAGACATGTGCCCCATGACTCTGTCCCAGGGGAGATAACACACAGGAAGCGGGGCATCCATCCACGCAATGCTGGATTTTTGGGACATAAGAGAGGATTGTATGCAACAAAGGCAAAAAGATGTGTGCCCTACTGTGATATGTTTGTCATTTTGCATAAATTTGAAATATTTTTGAATATGGTACAAGGAAACTAGAGTGGATCTCATCAAGTTGTTAGATTACGCAGGAGATCTCTCACCTGAAGGTAAGGTCCTTTCAGTTTCTCTTCCTTTTTTTTTTGGGGGGGGGGGGGTCCTTTCAGTCTCATGTGTCTGAGATCTGACTTAATGTTAGAAAGTCCATGAAGCAATAGTTAACAAGAGAGGAAGAAGTCAAATTGGATCAGATTAAATGCATGAACACTTGGCAGATAATAAAGAGAACTGAAATGGCCACGAAAGTGACCGCTAAAATTGAAGTTATTGTCACACCTACACCTCTTCTTGCTCTGATCTCTCTGGGCTTCTCGTTTCAGGGGGACATAGATGGTTCAGGGGATAAGGTCCTTTATCTATTGTGTCGATGCTCTAACACTTACTCCAACACTGTACGCGTGCACAACAAACTCTCACCCTCATCTTGATTGGTCTTATGTGGCACAGTGCAGTGGCGATGAGATCTAACGACATACCTTTGTAATCTACTATAAATTAACATCCATTAATTTCAGGGGAATGAAATATGCAGATTTGGAATGAGACATACAGTTTATGAATTAAATATACAAATTTTGAACAAAAAACAAGAGATCAGAATGAAATATGCCTGTTTGAAATGAAATATACATATTAAAATAAATTATACATGTTTGAAATGAAATAGCGTGTGCTATACAGGTTGCATTTCATTGTTATCCTATATATTTCGTTCCAAACTTGTAAAATTTATCGTGCTATATATATATATATATATATATATATATATATATATATATATATATATATATATATATATATATATTTCATTTTAAACTTGTACGTTTCTTTTTAATCTGTGCATTCTATTCCAAGCTTATATATCTCATTCCAAACTTGTATGTATCAATCTAACACGTGTGTTTCACCCGCAACCGATATTTTTCATTCTGAACCTCTTTTTTTTCGTTTCTATATATTTCATTTCTTTGAAATGGGTCCGAGTTTCTAACTGATCACGTGGCTCGTAGATATGAAGTTATAGAAGGTAGATCTAGCAAGTGGAGGAGGTATTATAGATCTAGAGTTAAATGTACAAGAGAGGAAGTTTAGAGTCTTAAAGAATTAGGTTAGGAATCATTTATCCTTTCCCAAAATTAAGGTATTGAGATACGAGATTCTTTTTTCTTATAAGTCGGTCAAACTCTACGTAGAATCTTATGTGAGACTAAAACTGCCGACAACTCTAGTTGATTGAAATCCTCACACTCCCTCCGGATACTTACACAACTCACCCGTAACAAATTTAATGCAGATATTTGAGATTAGCACTCACGTCACTTCCGAGACTATTGCAGTGAATTCTTTTACTTTTAAACCATTTTATGTAGGCCTTAAGATAACTTAAGGTACCTGATCATGAAGTCTAAATAATGGGGGTGAAAGTGGTCAATCCACGTCTAATTTTTTCTTGATTTTTTTTTGAGCTATCTGACGGTGGTGTGATCGTGTACCTTAGGCAAGTCTCGAAGTCAAAATAAAAATTTAAAAATTAATCTGTACATTAACCTCCTTCGGGTGTGCAACAAGCAGGTATTACTGTACAAACATTGGCACCGTTCTCAAGGTGGCTCTATGTAATTCTCAAGTTACACGAGCTATGTCATATAGCCCAAATCTTGAACGGTGGAGGTCACGAGCCGGAACATCTATATTAATGCAATTTCATTTAATAAGTAAACATTCAGAGATAATATAACGTCAAACGCATATTTCAGTGGCAACTAATGCCAACATCCCAGATTAACATTTATTTAAAAAAAAAAGCACTTTGTAGCTATTCTCATTGGCTAACAAAAATACCGGTCGAAACAATTTATGTTTATGGGAAGCTAAAGCCCAGAGAGAGAGAGAGAGAGGTTCAGTTCACCCACTCCCATGTCTCAACTCTGGTCCAATTTAAACTGACTTGGTAGAGTCTCATGTTTAAGATTCTCTATTATTTATTTTATAAAATTATTTGTTTAATGTCTAGATTGTTTATCTTATATTTTAAGTTGTAAAATTAATATTTTATCAATCTAAAGTTTGTATGTATTATTTAATCTATCTTTATTTTCAACTAATTTTTAAATATTATATCATTTAAGGTTCGCCAGATCCCCCTGAACCTGCACGAGTTGTCCTCTGTCGTGTCCCATGTTTGAGATTTTTTTGTTATTTTTTTTATAAAATTAAAACTTCTTGTAATATTTTCATTGTTCATCTTATATTTTAAATTGTAAAATTACTATTACATCAATCTGTCTAAAGTATGTATGCATTATTTCTATTTTTTTACTTTTGGTTAATTTTGAATGTTATATTATTATTAGATAATCAATAAATGAATAAAATTTTCGTATGTGAAACGCAGGATCTATAGGCGCTGTTATATCATCGATATAGTACTATAATTTTTTAACTTTAGAACAATAGATTAATTTTTTGGGTTAATTTAGACCCCATTACTAAATCATGAGTTGGGATTAAATATAGAGACACTCAACTCATTTATGTTAATAAACAAGATTTAGACTTGATTATATATATTTTAGTAATAAGATCATGCTCACTTAATAGCTAGTACAATTTGAATTCGACGTCCACATCTTAGTTATTAGTTTCATATATTATTGAATAGTTCAAATAAGTTGGTAAACATGAAATAACTTAAGATTATTTAGGCTTCGAAGAACCCAAATTAAGCTCAATTATCCTTGATTATTGATTCAGCCAAGTTTGAATGTGTATGGTAGAGCTCAGTTCAATAACAAACGAATCAAGCATGTGGACGGAATAGTGCTCAACTTGACTCGGGCTCATTTGCACCCCTAAAAGTGTCCCACTCTTCAATGTCCCTCCATTTAAAATTTCCTTGATTGATATTTATTTTCTATATGAATGAATCAGTGACTTGTTGACATGTGATTTATATATTGTCACGTAGATTGTCATTTAACAAAACAAGAAAAAAACATATGCCTCGTGATCTGGAACGTGACGGTGTAATTGTGATGGTCTCTCGGTCGATAAAGAAAACCCTCCTTGGAGATTGCACCTGCAAGTGATTGTTTAGGACGCATTTCTCGATTGGGTTTTTCCTAAAAACCACAAAACTGAACAGTGTTACGGTCCAACGTGAGATGAGATTCCCAGGTGACTTGGGAAAAAAAGATACCCTGGCCCGTCCATGCCTCCAACATTAAATTCTTACAGCATCTGGCCCGCTTATTTATTTCTTAGTGCACCATATATATTGTCGACTTATTCTCTCTCTTTTTTTTTTTGGTAACAAATAACTCCGACAGATTAAATTTAGGAGGGTGTGGATAATTTTAGAAAAGTGACATGAATCTGCTCCATCGAGTCATTCCCAAAACAAATGCTATTGATGAGAGAGAGAGAGAGAGAGAGAGAGAGAGAGAGCACTATCGTTAACTTATTCAATTTGAACGGGTTATTACATAAGAATGATATTTGCTACACACTCTACTTGCGCAGCAGCCCCATTCCATTAGTGCACATGAGGTGGATGGAATTTGGGGACAAAAGAATATATAAAAACAATGAAATAGATATAATGTCACACCTTTATTTAGAATTTTTTTTTACTTGCCCCCTAAATTCTATCAATCCCATGTGAACCAATCAGAAGAAGTTTGCAGTTCCACTACGCACTTATTTTTGTGCAACAAATGACTCGTTATTGTAATTGTTAATGAATAGCTTGCTTGCCCTGCTTTGATCTTTTCATATATTCCGAAGATTTCGTGCCCTGGATCGATCCCCTTCCCTTGGATCGACCTTCCTTGTGTACGGAGCTTCCCTGCATTCCACCTATGCTCCATGCTCTGTACAAAACCTATATATATGTGTGTCATATGTGCGAATGCGATCAATGCGTGCTGCTCTCCCTCTTGTTTTCTTCCATTTGTTACACGGTATCAGAGCCGTTGTAACCTCTTCCCACCAAACCCTCTTCCTATATCTGAATCTTGTTCCTCTTTGCTCTGTTAGTGTCACTTCTCGAATAAGACAGAAATATCGAGACGTGAACAATTATACGAGCAGCTCGATTAAGAGATTCAGATGATGAGTATGAACAACAAATGGATAAAATCATATCTTTATTTCATAATCTCACATTTTCAACAAATATCCTTTAAGGACTTTTGATACTATTCAAATGTAGTACATTCATTTCTAAGTAGACAGACTCGGGAAAAAATCTACAAAAAACTATCGGCACTCTTGTCACTCTAGCCCATTCCCGTCATCTTCGGGATTTTTTAAAAATTGACAACAATACACAGGGTGAGCTAGAAAACTTAGTAGGACTTATTTCTCTTTACCAGACCACTTTAAGTAATTAGTATTTTGGATCATCTATATGCTCTCAAAATAAAACATGTAATAGAACAAGTGACAAGTGTAGTAGAGAACAAGATCAGGAAGTCAAGAATTCAAGAATAAATATTGTAGAACTCAAGTGTAAGTATGGAGATCAATAACATGTAGAGAATTGTAAATTTGACTACGTAACAAGAATATTAACACATCCAGTCAAAAATATAATGTACAAGAAGTCAAGTATATAACGAGTCAAACATGTAACAAGTGAATTGTCTAGTTCAATCTTGTATGTCAGTTGGTGTAATGTCACACCTGATCATTCAACTCCCTCGGACACAAATACTTTCAGGCTTTACTCACCTAGAATTAGATCAGGGCCCCCATGTTTGTTAGACATTGAGTGTCAAGTGGATCAAAAGTCTTATGTAATTTCTAGAATAATTTATTTAAAATATGGCCAATTCGAGTTTCAAGAAAAACTTATGAAGCGTAGTTGTAATGCCCCAAATTGTTCTATAAACTATGTGAGAATTTTCGAGAATTATATGGAAATTTTTATAGATTTTATAAAAGCTAAATGGGTTATTAAAAGAGTTAAAAAATATTAATTAAATTAAAAAGGCCCTATACTAATTAAAGGACCAGACCCATTTAAATAGGCCCACATGACTTAAAAAGGCCTAGCCCATATTCTAGAGGCATCATTTTTGAATTTTAAAAGGATAAATAGGCTAATTATAAGATAATGGGAGATAATATCAAAAGAGTTTGAAATAATTCAAATTCGGTGCCCAATGATAGAAACGGTCTATCGAGGGACTGCCTGAGGAGTGAAACGGTCTTCAGGCGACCACTTACCTCTCCAGATTCTGTGAATGAAAGAAGACATGAAAAGATGGGAACTTTGGCATCCAAATCACCTAGGATCGATGCTATCCCTTAGTTGGAAGAGTCTAGAGTGGTTGAGGATCGAATTAGAACCATAAATGGGACTCTAGGTTCGTTCTAATCCATAGAACCCTAGTTAAACCTATAAATAGACCTTAAGTTCAACCTGCGCGACCCTTACTTTTGGCTGGTGTGGAACTAAGGTAAGGAAGCATTATTTGAGGTAGGTTCTTTAGAATATTTTGTTTATTGTAGTAAGGTCTAACTCCCCTCCGAATTTCATCTTAGGAGATCAAGTCATCAGGGAGATAGAAGCTTGCAAAGTCGCGAGTTCGGTATAAGCAACCCAGGAACCTGTGCGACCGGGCCAGTTGGAGCATCAAGTTAGAAGCCCGAAATAAGGTAATTAGATATATGTTCTTTAGAGTTATTTATTCATGTTAGTACCATCTTCTTATCCTCAAAATTTCGTGGTCATAGGTGAAGGGGATCAGAAGTTAGAGGGCCACGAAGTTGCTGGTTCGGTTCAGAACGAGCAGGAACTAGGGTCAACTTCTAGCCCTAAATTCAAAGTTTAGAGTTTTATCCAGAGGTAGGTTATCTCATGAAAGGCTCAAACAAGATGCTAGGAGTAAAAGCCCTCTTCTTGCAGTCAATTTCATGCATTATATGTAGAGAATTTAATGTTTTATTGGGACCGCGCAAATAGTGGCTATTTCATGCACGAGCCTAACCCTTTAGGCCCTGCTTGATAATAGGTTATGATAACTCACATGAGATGGGTTAGGATGAGTTATTCCTTAACTTTTTACTTTTTCAGTTTGATAACTTGTTCTAACCCTAGGAATAACTCATTCCATAGAAATGGTAGAATGAGTTATTCCTAGAATAAGGCCTTTTATCCTAACCGACCCCTGGTAACTTAACCCTGCTATCAAACTCGAACAAGGATAAAATGCCGGAATAACTCATCCTACCCGGGTTTATTCCGTTAACAAAGTGGGCCTTAATGAAAAAGATGAAATTCTTGTCTAAATCACATTCTCCTATGCATATTCTTGGCCTACTTTTCTTCTAGCATGCTTTACTACATGATTTACGTCATTTCCATGCATAACATGACCTAGGTTAGCATTTATTCTACTATCCTATAGCTTCTGTCAGCACACAGAAGGCGGCCTTAAAAGGACCGCATATGAACCTTAACGGTTTATTAGACGACCGTCTGTACCTTTTGCAGCGGTTTGTCGCATGACCGTTTTTCTCATCTTTACGGCCAGACCCTGACCGCTATTTGGTTCTGTGAACCGATCCGAGCCTAGTTGAAATTTGCATATTGGAAACCCTATAATTATGTTATTTTCACTAAAAATTATGTTTATTTTTCTGATAAACATCCTGTTTCAGCATGAGCATGTCTTAGCACTTTATTTTTATTATTATGTAAGTTCATACCAAATGTTATAACTTTGTAATTAAATGATTTTCTATGATATGGACAGGATTTATGAGGTTTTAATATCATGGTTTTGTCCATATGTTCCACTGTTCTACTCTCATCTCTTGAGTCATTTTCATAAGTACATGGCGTATATTCCGGTATGCGACCATTAGATACACTTTGCACTTATAGTACACTCTCTTGGACTTATGAACCTCTCTGTCGGATATTCCTTCTGTCGGACTAGGGGATTATGTTTCAAGGCCTCCGTAAGACTCCGCGAGCCTGAGATTCCCACTAGGACGCCGAGCTGGTTGTACCCTTAAAGACCAAATTATTTAGAATGCACTCACATGACCGGTGTTTTACTTTCTGTACTCTGGTTAATTGTGGCCCAATAGGAGACCGTTACTGTACTTAGCGGTCCTAAATCAGATCGTTTTAGTTCACAAGACGCCCCCCTGGACCGTTATTCTCCAGAATTCTCCAAGTGTCGACCTTCTCTTCATTCTGGTTGACTCAGTTTAAATGCGGCCTTTACTGGACTGTTATTGTCAATTAAGCGGCCTGGCTGTGACCGTTTTATTCTTGAAACGGCCCAGTAGACGACCGTTTATTCCTGTTATGTTTTAACCCGAGGTTTGACCCAAGGGTTGTGCTAATTGTGTTCTTAGATGGTTTCTGATTATCTAGAACATAAAACTCTGTTTAAAATAAGTCATTAATGAATTATGGAAGTTAAGGAATGTACCATTATGCTGTCGGAATACCTCCATAGCATAATGTCTATTTAAATCATCCTTGAAATCTCATGTTCTAAGTTGAAGCATTCTTCCTTGATATTTGCTATCATGATACTATCACTGAAATTGTTACATTATTGGCCATACTTTATTGTTATATCTCGTGGAAGTAACTGGATTTATAACTTGAAGATGCAAGACCGGGCATGGATTGTGTCCAAGGGCTCCATGCTAGCCCCCACGGTCGATGGTCGGAAACGTGCTATAAACCATGGGATACGATGATACTGGCGTCGCATTGCGTTGGGAGTACTTTCTTTTATAAATGAGTGAACAACCATGAGGCTCCTTATGGAAATTACATGCTTGTTAATGACATTGTAGTACATAGCCATTACAAGGTTGTGTAAGTACTTTCTCGATATATGCTCGTACTTTCTTATTCATGAAAGGCCAAATATATATCTACATGATTATCTCTTACTTGTTCACATACTCGGTCATGTCTACTTGCTCAGATATCTCGTGACTCCATATTCTTGGTTATTTGATTTATGACGTATGATTTACCGCATTCTCATTTTTTCCTTAATTCTAGAGCTAAAGCATTAATCACTTAAATATTTCCTTCATGTTGATATGAAGATACCTACTGGGCATGTGTGCTCATACCTATTTTCTCATCTTTTCAGGAAATACTATTGAGTCGGATTCGAATTATGCAAGTAGCGGGTCCGAGAGCGATTAATGGTCCGTTGGAATGAGAGAAGCCCTAGTTATCTAGTATCTAGTCGAGTCACGTTGTAAATTTTGATTTCTTGAGTCGTATGATAGAAGGTTGTCAAACATTATTGGTCTTGTGTACTTTTGATTATTGATGAAATAAAATTGGAGTTTTGAGAAAATTTACTTGTGTAATTACCTTTATGTGATTATCTTGCACTCTGATTTTCTTGCTTGCAAGAGACTTACCATGCCGACTGTTCACGTTCTCGAAATTTCTTCCGCTGTATTAAAAAGCTCGGGACATGACAGTTAAAGTGGTATCAAAGCCTAGGCCTAAGAAAGTCTTAGGAAAATATCTTGTCATAGGCTAAAGTCCAAGGTTAAGGACCCATACCTATGAATTAGGAAGAAATTATGAACCCATGTGAGAATTAGGTAGAACCCAGGGTAAGATAGTTTTATAGAAATCATCTTAGGGTAAATCTTCTCGATCCTAAGGAAAATAACTAAATGTCCACTTTCTCAGGTACTTTGATTCTCGATGGCTCATCGTGTGAACTGGGACGAGATGCAGCAAACTGTTGCAGGTCTTACCCAAGCCCTACAAACCGTGGCCCAAGATGGTGCAAGGGATGGCACGGGTAGCTTGCACGGTAATTTCCGGAGTTTAAATCCTCCACGGTTCTCTGGATCTTCTAGTCCAGATGAAGCAGAAAACTGGATCGACGAGATGAACCGGATATTTGATGTCATGCAATGCACCAGTCAAGAAAAGGTTCATCTTGCCACATTCCAACTCAACAAAGATGCACGGATGTGGATGCACTTATCGGGGACGTTCCTTCTTTTTGTTTGTTTATTTGTCTTTTCGTTCGTTCGTTCGATTTATTAGTGCGAGGGCATGCCAGTCACCTAGATGATGATTTATTCAGGCTTCAATGAAGCCCATGGTGCACTCGTTCTAACTAATCAGACGATTGTGTGTGTCGTGTCGGGACAGAGAACCCGTCGTACCATAAAGGCTACGACGTTAATTACATCCCCTCGGAGAGGGGAAAACCCTTGATTGATTGCCAGGAAAAGGGGCCCTATGGCCTGAAATTCATAATGATGAAAGTGAGAGCAAAATCTCGGATTGAGTTTAAACAAACCCCGCATTGGGGCGTGAACGTTCACAGATATGCATATGTCGGTCACTTATGGACCATTTCTTATTCGGATCGAAGGCCACATTAGTAGCGCCGAAGACGACGATAAAACCATGCAAATGTCTGCCGCAGACACGGCAAGTTTAATGCGGGTGCGGGATTGAATCTCGGTAGAAGCGGGTCGGATTAATGATCTATTGGCCCGAGATGGTTGCGGACTATGGCCATATCGGGGTCCTCGAGGTCCACGTCCGATGCCATGGGGCGTCATTGATTTTCTCTTCACACACAGTCCGGGGAAGCAAGGGACCCAAGGTGTGTATGGCTAGGGCATTTTTTATTATCGTTGTTCCAATTTTTAAATTATGTTGTTTGTTCTCATAAGAGTGGTTCATGTTCTTTTCATTCATTTTTTTCAAGTCTTTTCTTTTATTTGGTTAATTATCCCTTTTTTATGAGGCACGCCGATTAAGGGGATGCCAAGGGGGGAGAGAGAGAGGCGCGCCGGTTTAAGTAGTGCCATGGGGCGCGCTGGTTAAGGGGGGTCCAAGCCAAGGAAGGGGAGCACGCCGATTGACAAGGAAGTTGGTTGCACGCCGATTTAAGGCCAAACAAGAAGGGGGGGCACGCCGGTTATAGACCAGGAAGAATAAGGGAGTTTTGAGTGTGAAGCTAAACCGGCGCGGGGGGGTACCGCGCCGGATTAGCCCGCGCCGGGATAGTTCTTGTGAGTTTCATTTGATTCTTTTTCTTCTTTCTTTCACTTGCAAGTTAATTTGTTGATTAGTTTGTTCACCCAATTGGTGGATTAAGTTTGTAGAGAGGAAGTTTATATATTTTAACCGTTTGTTAGGGTGACTTAGCATGAAGGTTCAAGTGTTTTGTTCAGAGGGGTTTGTTATGCAGGAGCTTGGAGGTTCAGTTTGATTCAGAGGCTTCAAACATATGCTGTTCTTGTCCCCAGAGGGTGGTTCGTTCGTTTGTTCTTGAATGTTCTTGGCCCTGGCAAAAATTGGGCAGCATCTCCTCCGGACTGAGGCTTGCCAGAGATAATGGAAGACCACCAAACGGATTGCTCCGGGGTGACCCTCAGAATTCAGAGTGGCCTCACGACGGTCCGATAACCTAGATGTGAGTGTAGAAAGCTCGAGGACTAGCCTCCAAGAGCTCCTAAAACTCACGGGTGATGATTCCTCAAAGTGGGACAAATGTATGCCACAAGAGGGCTATGAATGTTCATCCATCATGTGGATTCCTTTGAAGGCCATGCCACGAAGAGGCAGGCTTCAAAGACCCTGGATGAATGGAAGGTGAAGAAGGGAAGCAGAGGCTAAACAAAGAACATCAAGCTCGCAAAAGGACTTTTCTTTTTATTCATCCACACAAACGGGGGAAGGTTTTAATGCAGAAGAGGTTCATCTGGAGATAAAAAAATGAAATACATTGCAGGGGGGAGAGAATACACTGATGGAGGAGGGGAAGAGAGCACATGCGCTTTCCCCTCCGACTCACCTCTCACTCTCACTCCCCTCTCTTCACCTCACCTCACCTCTCCGGCGCGAGGATTAAGCTTCTCCACTCTTAGGCTGGGCTCCTCTTCTCAGAAGCTCTCACCTCTCTTTTTCTTTCTTTACGCACCACCGAGGAAGGAACCTCCGAAGCTCCCTCTCTCAATGAGAGCCCCTTCTTCTTTTCTTTTGCCTCCTTCTTCTCAGAAGCTCTCTCTTCTCTTTTTCTTTGACGGGTTTGTTGCCTATATATGGAGGTGGGGGGAGAAGTCTCTGAACCCCCCCTTCCCTTTCATTCTATTCTTCTTCTTCTCTCTGTGTCCGATGCTGTCGAGTGGCCTGCAGGTGGAGGAGTTGATAGAGTAGGCATGGTGCCATCCTGGGATTGGCCGAAGATGACCGGTGGAGAAGCGATGCTTGGTGCAGTGCTCGAAGACTCCCATTTTGGGGGGCTTGAGTGGTACAGGCGGATGCCCATCAGTCAGGTGCAGGAGCTTTGCCATTTCAAGCAGTTCTTCGGCGTGCTATTTGCGGGAAATAGGGGACCGGAGTTGTGATGAGATGGCTTGGAAGCTAAATAGGCGCGATATTGTGCGCGTTGGATTAGCACTCCAAGAGGGTGGGCGTGCCGGTTTGGCACCTTATGGAGAGGGCACGCCGGTTTACATCACATGGAGGAGAACGCGCCGGTTTAAGGCCCATGTAAGGGCGCGCCAGTTTAAGTGAAGGCAAAGGGGTCGCGGCCATTCGGACAAATGTTTGTGTTCCCGGAATGCTTTAGTTGTGATGCACCACCTTCGAGGTGTTTGATTTGAAGCCTCCAAGCCCCAGTTTGGGACTTCGAGTGATTCCCAGCACGTGCCGAACCTGTGTCCGAATTCCTGGGTTTTCTCTCGATTCAACCTTCGGCACAGCCAGTTGGAGAGTTGTGGCTATATCTTCTACTTGAGGGGCTTCCTTCTCGAGTAGCGGACCACCAAGTGAATTCTCATCCTGATCGGGCAAGGTATGGGGTTTATTCGGCCTTTCCATCTTTGAATTGCTCTTGGATGTGTAGATGTAAGTGCCGTATAATCATCGTCATCATTTTTTGACGTCCACAACGGACTTGGTGGAAGTCTGTTCCGGCACCACCTCCGAATGCTCCACACACTTGGGAGGGATTTCTTACTCTCTTCCGAGCCAAATATTTATCTGAACATGGTAAGGAGAGGAAGGCGGTAGAATTCGCATCGCTACGCCAAGGCATGATGTCGGTAGCGGAATATGAACTATAATTTTCTCGCTTGGCACCATATGCCCAACATTTAGTGAGCACTGACCTTCTAAAGGCCAATTGCTTCATGGATGGGCTGCATCCCATCTTCATTCAGCAACTTGGCCCACAAAATATTCGGACCTACGCAGAGATGGTCTAACAGGCATACTTGTATGAACGGACCTTGGAGAAGGTTGATAAACTCAAAGGCAAAGGGGAGGAGCCGAGCTGAAAGTCTGATCGGCGAGGAAGAAAAGAGGAAAAATTCAGCATCACATACAACTCCCGGGATAACAAGAAGAGATCCCGTAATAGTAACGGGAGTGGCAACGGCAAGAACAAGAAGGTTAAAGAAGAAGAAAAGGCTCCCACAACTGCTTGCTCTTTCTGCGAGAAATTCGGTCATTCGGTCGAGGAATGTTGGAAGCGCTTGGGTGCATACCTACGATGTGGAAGTTGGGAGCACCACATACCTGACTGTCTCCTCATGAAGGAGCAACAATTTACAAGGAACAATGGTGGACGAAAGCAGCAAGCTAGATTGAAAGCCGTTCTGGATGAGGAACCAACTAAAGAGGGAGAACTTATTGAAGGTACCATTCACATTCATTCGCATCCTGCTTTCGTACTATTTGATACTGTTGCTACTCATTTTTTATTTCTAGTTCCTTTGCCAAAACATTGCCAATCGCACCTATTCCCTTACCATCAGATCTAACTATAGTAACTCCTTTAGGTTCGGAATAGAATTGAAAACCTATTTCCCTAATAGTGAAGTCACTATAGAAGGTCATAATCTTCCTGCTAATCTCGTATGCCTTGATATGGAAGGCTACAATGCCATATTAAGAGTTGATTGGCTTGTGGATCACGGCGCCTATATAAATTGTTGAAATAGAATAATCTCTTTTCGAAACCAGGTCTTCCGCTATTTTCCTTCCTTGGCATCAAATATAGGAAGCGTCCTACTCTTATCTCTTCTCTTCACGCATGTAGACTTATCTCGCAGGGATGTAAAGCTTTCCTTGCCTCCGTAGTACTTACCGAGTCTAAGGAAATTCAGATAGATGAAATCCCCATAGTTAAGGAGTTTCCTGACGTTTTTCCTTCTGAGTTGCCTGGGTTACCGCCTGAGAGGGAGGTTAACTTCACCATTGAACTCACACCTGGAGCAGCACCTGTGTCAATAGCTCCTTACAGGATGTCCCCCACGGAGTTGAAGGAATTAAAGAAGCAACTTCAAGAGCTGTTGGAAAAGGTTTCATTCGACCTAGCACATCCCCTTGGGGTGCGACGATCTTATTTGTTAAGAAGAAGGACGGTTCCCTCAGATTATGTATCGACTACTGGCAGTTGAATCAACTTACCATCAAAAACAAATATCCACTGCCGCGTATTGATGAGCTATTTGACCAACTCTCTGGCGCGGACCTCAGGTCAGGTTATCATCAACTAAGGATCAAGGAGGAAGACATTCACAAGATTACTTTTCGAAGTAGATATGGGCACTATGAATTTGTGGTTATGCCGTTCGGTTTAACTAATGCCCCGACTGCATTCATGCAACTAATGAACAACGTGTTCCGACCATATCTTGATCAATTCGTAGTCATGTTCATTGATGATATCCTTATTTATTCTAAAAAAAAGGAGGAACACGAGGAACATCTTAGGGTTGTGTTGCGAACCCTACAGGAACACCAACTCTATGCTAAGTTGAACAAATGTGAGTTTTGGCTTAAGGAGGTCTCTTTCCTTGACCACATTATTTCTAAAGAAGGCATTGTAGTAAATCCTTCCAAGGTTGAGGCTGTTAAGAACTGGAGCCGACCAAATACCATATCAGAAGTTTGAAGTTTTATTGGCCTGGCTGGTTACTATAGGCGATTTATCAAAGATTTCTCCAAGATTGTCGCTCCCTTAACCAGACTCACTAGGAAAAAAAATCCTTTTGAGTGGACAAAGGAATGTGAAGAAAACTTCTTAGCTCTTAAGGAACATCTCACCACAGCACCTGTACTGGCATTGCCTGTTGAAGGTGGCGAATTTGAAGTTTATACCGATTCATCCGGCATTGGCCTAGGGTGCGTACTCATGCAAAATGGTAAGGTGATTTGCTATGCTTCAAGACAATTAAAGCGGCATGAGGAAAATTATTTTGTCCATGACCTGGAGCTAGCTGCTGTCATATTCGCCTTGAAGATTGGGCGTCATTATCTTTATGGGGAGAAATTTATTGTATATTCAGATCACAAGAGCTTGAAATATCTCTTTCCTCAAAAGGAGTTAAATATGAGGCAAAGGCGATAACTGGAATATCTCAAGGACTTTGATTTTGCTATTCAATATCATCCAGACAAGGCAATTCTATAGCTGATGCGCTCAGTAAAAAACTGATGGGAAAGTTATCAAGTCTTATGAAAGGTATGACAAATCTTATTTCTAAATTTGCTCAGTTGAATGTAGATGTTGATATGAAGACAGAGGACTACTTTATGGCAAATATTAGGATACAACCTACATTGATTGAAGATCTAGTAAAGTTATAAGAAAATGACCCTGTATTATTGGAGATTAAGGCTGATATGGAACAATGACCAGATTTCTCTATTGCAAGTGACAAAAAGTTATTGTTTTGAGGTCGTATTTGTGTTCCGGATCATGCTGATACTAAGAGGATGATCTTAGAGGAAGCCCATAAATCTAAATATGCAATTCATCCTGGTGCTACCAAGATGTATCAAGATCGTAAAAGAAATTATTGGTGGCCCAATATGAAGAGAGAGATAGCAAACTACGTGTCATGTTGCCTTACCTATTAGCAAGTTAAGGCAGAACATCAAAAGCATGCTGGGAAACTACATCCCTTGGAGATTCCAGAATAGAAATAGGATAGTATAGGGATGAATTTTATCATGGGACTACCTAAATCAAGGGGTGGACATGATGGGATATGGGTGATCATAGACCGTTTAACGAAATCGGCTCATTTTCTACCTATTAAAAGTCGATGGTCTGTGGATATCTTGGCTGCTTTATACATAAAGAAGATTGTTAAATTACATGGTGTCCGTGTCACCATTATTTCTGATCGAGACCCTCGATTTACTTCACAATTCTGGAAGGGGGTACAATATTCTTTGGGAACCATGTTGAATTTTAGCACCGCATTTCATCCACAAACTGATGGACAAACTGAAAGGACCAATCAGGTAGTGGAAGATATGTTAAGGGCATGTGTTATAGACTTCGGTGGAAGCTGGCACGACCATTTACCTCTTGTGAAATTTACCTATAACAACAGCTACCAAACTAGGATTCAAATGGCACCATTTGAGGCATTGTATGGGAGGAATTGTCATACACCTATATGCTGGGATGAGGTCGGTGAAAGATAAATTCTAGGCCCTAATCTTGTTCGAGATACAACCAACAAGGTAAATGTGATAAGAGAAAGACTCAAGGTGGCCCAAGATAGGCAAAAGTCATATGCTGATAACCGAAGGCGAGACTTGGAATTTCAGGTGGGAGATCATGTATTTCTCAAGGTTTCCCCTGGTCCTGGTATTCGCAGGTTTGGTATTAAAGGCAAGCTTATGCCAAGATTCATTGGCCCTTTTGAAATTCTTGAAAGAGTAGGTAAAGTGGCGTATCGTCTAGCATTACCTCCACAGCTGGCAGGAGTTCATGATATATTCCATGTCTCTATGTTGAAAAAATATGTCTATGATCCATTCCACATTATCTCCTATGATAATTTGGAGATTAAAAAAGATTTGACATACGAACAAAAACCTTACAAAATCATTGATCGAGAGGTGCGTCAGCTTCAAAATAAAATCATTCCCATGGTAAAAGTTTGGTGGAGCAAGGGATCGGATCAAGATGCTACTGTGAGTGACGTCACGCGGAATGCCGGAGGAGGCGAAGCGGAGCGCGCGGGGGCTCGTTTTGCTGCAACACAGAAAGAAGAGAGAAGAGGAGAGAGACCACCACGGGAGATTGCTCCGGCGGGGCATGCGGGACAGATGCAATGTAATAAGATATGAGGATTAAACGGCCATAGTGGGAAATGACTCTCCGTGACCTCGGGGGATGAG
Source organism: Amorphophallus konjac (assembly GCA_022559845.1). Lineage (NCBI taxonomy): Eukaryota > Viridiplantae > Streptophyta > Magnoliopsida > Alismatales > Araceae > Amorphophallus > Amorphophallus konjac. The sequence goes on along the minus strand of CM040126.1, from coordinate 319,076,243 downwards.
AAAAGTGTAGAATTTAAGTGACAAAAATTTAAACGGCCATTGCGGGAAATGACTCGCCGCGGCCTTGAGAATATGAGCAGATATGAGAAGCACATAATGTACGTGACAGAAACTTAAACGGCCATTGCGAGAAATGACTCGCCGCGGTCTCGAGAATATAACAGATATAAGAATAACATAGAATATTAGTGACAGAAATTTAAACGGCCATTGCGGGAAATGACTCGTCGCGGCCTCGAGAATATAGCAGATATAAGAACAGCACAGAATATAAGTGACGAAAACTTAAACGACCATTGCGGGAAATAACTCTCAGTGGCCTCGAGAATATGATGTGATCGCCAGGGGCCGGAGACCCCAAAATAAAGAAAGTGATCGCGCCTACCTCAAAAGCGGGAGATGGCGGGTTGCTTCTTCCTCTCCCTTCGGCCGGACGATGGAGAGGGCTTTCCTTGGTTACCCTTGCAAAAGAAGAAACAGACAGATAACAAGTGGATCAGAAAAGATGGCAGTGTAGTATTAGTCACTTGATGAAGAATAATGAAATCGTGGCAAGACATACACCTGGTTGGTGTTATTTTTAAACCCCTCTTGGACACGAGTAGGAGCAAAATACTATGATGAATGGGGGATCGTGCAAACGTGCATAAAAATGGATCTCCCTTATGAAAGGAGATGACGGATGATGGGATGATGCATACGATAGAAATAACAAAAGAGAAGGGGAGAGAATGGCTTATTGAAGGTGCCGATGGCGGGATCCGGCGGAACTTCGGCAGCGTGGGGACGATGTGGAAGCAGAACGGATGGAGCTAGCCTTCCTCTTGCGAGCGCGGGCACCCGAGAAGCCGGCCTCCCCCTGCAAAAGACCCACGGGTTAGAAATGGGATCCGGCAGAGTCTCTCCTTCCTCTGTCGGATCTGAAGCCCCCTTCCTTCGAGGGAGGGGGTCCTCTATTTATAGAGGAAAAGCTGAGTGAGGCATCCCGGATCCTGGACGCCTCACTGTTGAGGCGTCCAGGACTTTGGACGCATCAAAAACATTTTTTATATTATTTTAATTTTTTATTCTTTGAGGCGTCCAACCATATGGATGCCTCAATAATTATATATATATTTTTATTTTTTTTCAATTTCTTTGAAGCGTCCAGGACCCTGGACGTGCCTATTTTCGCCCACCGAAACGCCGCCGAAAGCCGTCGACAGTGGAGAAGACACGTGGTTTTGGTGGGTAACCGTGACTCTCGAAGGGCGCGTCTAGCTTACAAGACGTCTCTATCTTTTAGATTTTTTCGAAACGTCAATCGAGCGGCGGATTGGCACCGTCCGTGTGTCTAAGCAGTGAGGCGTCCAGGTACCTGGACACCTCAATAAGACACAGTGTGGCGTCTAAGCAGCTTGACACGTCAAAGATTTTTACGAAAAAAAACTAGAAAAATGTAAAAAAATTCATAAAAATAGGAAATCATCAGAGTAATTAAAAATGTGAAGGCCACCTTGGGGTATCATAGTGTAATATGAGATTTACTCACGGTAATGTCAAGAACAACGTGTCTACAGCTGTCCCGCCTTGGCGTCTGCTTTGCAAGGGAGTGACACGTAGTGAAATGGCATTAAAGTGAAGTGAAATGGAGTGAGAATGGACTGAAAAGTTGATGCCAAGGTGTGATGAGATATGCTTTGAATATTATGGTTTGGAATATTTTCAGAGTTTTCAATGAGACGACCTTGAAGAAGGTCTTCCGAATTCAACAATTGCTTGGACGGAAATCAAACAAAGGAAGGAAAAATGTGTGCTCAGGCACGAGTAGAAAAAGGGATCAACTTCTCTGTGCGGAAGTACCCGGGTCATAAACCTGCAAGTTTCACCTTTGGGGAGCGGTTACCAGCCAATGTGGAAGTGCTGCGGCCAAGGTGGGTCAAATGGAGTAAAAGTAAAGGAATATTTGAGTATCAGTCCAAACAAGGGTCTCTTTCGAAAGAACAACGTAGGGCCGTCTCAAGGAAGCTCAGTGTTTCATTCGGAGTGGAATATCTCATATTTGTAAGAACTGAAGCACAGTGGTCTTCACAATCGAATTACTTTGAATGATCTTCCGCAATGGAATCAAAGTCCTACATGAATGCATGCTGGGTTTAAAAGAAAATTTAAAACAAACTAAAATAGAAAATAGCCAATGATAATATACTCAAGTTGTTAAGAATGGGTCAGGATATCGATCCGGTGAGCTGATAATGAGCCGGGGCCCGTTTATCCACGCACCAACTCATCGAATGGAACCATCCTCCCCTCGCTTTCACAACTTAACGGCCTATCTGCACAACTTAAATTCCTATGAAATCATCACTGTTTTTGTTGAAGGGGAACTCAAATTCCAGAGTCATTCAGGTCGCAAGGTCCTTAACATGTTCTAGTAGCGTAAATATTATATAATACAATGCATGACATGGTGGGACTAGTTACCGAATGGCGGCACGTGATGTGACAGTGGTGTCCACCAGCGAAACCTGCACTGAACAAAAAAAAAGCAGCAGAAGTGCACCACAGTAGAAGAGAGATCAAGACAAAATGCCTTTTGCTAAAGTCAACGACGACGACTCGACATCGATGTGACGCATTCTGGCTTATACACCCCTCCCTTCCTATAAGTATCCCCCTTTGTCTAGTTCAACCAAATGTACAAAGGAGAGCTTGGAAGCTTAAGGGGAGGAGGAGAAGAATCTTGGGTTCTTCAAGATGGAAGGTGAGTCTTCCCGCCCTACGAAGAGGAGTAGGCCTAGCAGCGAATTCAGGCGGCTCTCCGACCTCGAGGGACATATGAGTGGGATGATCCAGTCGCGTATGGTGCATTGATTCATTTCAAATTTCCCGTATGATCTTTCCTTCACCTCTTTCCTCCTTTGTTCTTCTTCTTCTTTCCAGCCGTATCCACTCTTCCCAGGCCCGAGGAAGTTCTCCAAACTGTCGTGGCTTTCGAAGCTAAGTTCCAACATCTCCATCGGCATGAGGGCCATACTCACGAGGTGGCATCTTCAGGGGCTCTTGGTTTACGCCAAGCATTACGAAAAGATTCGCATGGACTGGGCGGCCATGGGTGCACTGGTGGAGATCTGGCATCCTCAGACTCACACTTTCATTTTCCCCACCTTCGAGGTGACCATCCTTCTTGAGGAGGTGGAACTCTTGCTCGAGTTGAAAAGATTCAAAAGGTATGGCAGGATAAAGATCATGCCGATGCCAAGGTGGGTGACTTCCGAGGACGTCCTCGGAAGCTTCACGCCGTCTGGTGCCATTAGCAACGTCGAGACTCAGAAGGGAATTAACTTGCAGAAGCTGGCAGAATGGGTCATGGATGCCCTGAGAGGATTGCTAGATGATGATAGTTTGGAAGAAATTATGAAGGGATTCACAATCTGTTTGGCAGGTGCTCTCTTATTCCCTCATACCGACAACGTAGTGGAGGAAGATCTGCTGAGTGCTATTTGCGGCATTTGGAATGGCAAAAGGGTGGGACCTGCCGTTCTTGCTTATCTCTACAGTGGCCTTACTGCTTCCAGCATGGGTAAGCCCCCTTTTGGTTGCACACTTCTTCTGAACTGCTGGGTTGATTTACATTTCAAATTTGATCACCATAAGGGGATGCCAACTGTCTCGAAGATTTTTCAACAAAGCCCCCTTTACCCCATAGCTGATGTGTTAGGCTTTGGTGGTAATATAGTGAACCGCGTTCTATGGTTGAGGAAGCGTGAAGATTAGAGGTCTCACTTCAGAACTATGACGCAAAGCTTTTTCACTTGTGCACCGGCATGTCTACTCTCGCATAAACTCCTCACAAGGTCTTCCCCCGAAGCTGAACTCCAACTCATTGGTGTGACTGAGTTTGTTCTTTACAACGTGCATCGGTGCTGCATTCAAATCGGCCTTCCCCGTCACTCGTTCCCACCGTTATCTGGCATCGCTCCTCTAAGGAAGAGAGAGTTGGGTGCGGAAAGCGATGCAAAGGAGGTGAAGGCCATCAAATTGTTATGGAAGATGAGCACCCCGGGGAAGGTATTAGTGCATGTAGAGGAAGAATGCGAGCTGTGGAGGGCTTATGTAACCGAACTGGGGAAGTTAAGGCCTAAAGCGCCTAAGCCCCTAATGTAGCTCACCCTGTTACTTTAATGGAATAAATGCGAAGTTATTGTGTGCAAATGCTTTCTTTATCTCTTATATATATATATATATATAATTTCCCCCCTTTTTCTTTATTTTTTTTTGATGCGTCCATATGCCTAGATGCTTTTATATATTTATTATTATTTTATTATTATTTTATTATTTTCTTTCCCCCCCTTTTTTTAATGGAGGCGTCTAATTATCTGGACGCTTCCATATTTTCTTTTTCTTTTTTTTTATCAGTTTTCGTACCCATATTTATTCATAATGCATATTTATTCATATATACATTATTATATATTTTTTTTGTTTGACGCGTCCAAGCGCTTGGAAGCGTCAAATATTTTTTTTTTAAAAAAAAATTGCCCTTTTGTTGACGCGTCCAGGCGCCTGGACGCGTCAACGCTTTGAATTCCACTTAAAAAGGCCGCCCATGCGGCCTTTTCTCATTCAAACGAACCCCCTCTCTCTCCTAGGACTCTCTCCCCTCCCATTCGACCTTCCCTCCTTTAATCTGAGCCCATGGAACGCGGTGGATCGAGTCAGGGAGGTGAGAAGTGGAAGCGGATTGCTCGTCGACCGAGGAGGTCCCGGGATCACATGGAGGAGCGTGCCGTGGAGGAGGAGGCCGCCGTGGAAGAGGAAGTGCTTCCCTTGGCCGTGGAGGGCCCCGGTGGAGCGGGAGAGGAAGAGCATGACCCGGTAGGTCGCCTAGAACTTTCTTTTTTGTATTATCTTGTGATTTTATGTGGGAAATGGGGCGGAAAGAGGAGTTTGGACGGGTGTGGAGGGGGGTGATTGAGGCGTCCAGCCTAGTGGACGCCTCAATGTTTTAAATTCTTTATATATATATATATATATATATATATATATATATAAAGTGAGGCGTCAAAATGTTTTGACGCCTCTATTATTATTATTATTTTTTTAAAAATTAATAATATTAAAAAAAGTGAGGCATCAAAGTAATTTGACACCTCTATTATTATTATTATTTTTTAAATTATACATACGAAATAATAATATTAATTAAAAAGTGAGGCGTCAAAATACTATGACGCCTCTATTATTTTTATTATTATTATAATTATATATACATCGCGTTGTTCTTTATTTGTGGCTCTGATTAATGTTTTTTGCTTTTGTGGTGTGCAGGGTGTGATGAGGAGCCGGATCAGTTGGTTCCTGGTGGTGGCGGCGTACCGAGGGCTGTTGGACTTCCAGAGGGCCCGAGTGGACGCCATGGGGTTCGGGGCGTTCTTGCAGATTGAGCACTTCCGGCTCGACCTGCCCCTCGTCCAGGCGCTGAGGGAGCGCTGGCATGCGCCGAGTCGAGCATTCCTGATGCCCTGGGGGCACATGGTGCCGACGCTGGAGGACGTAGTCCGGATCACTGGACTACGGGTGGACGGGGACACTGTCAGTGGGGTCACCTACCCCTACTACAGAGAGAGCGCCCTAGATCTGTTATGGCTAGAGACGACCGCGACTGACAGAGACAGCAGGACAGTCGGCCGGGTGGACATCATGGAGGCGCTCGGATTTGAGGACCCGCGCCAGCGGGTTAGTGAGAGCGATGCAGAATTTCTGGCACGGCTGGAGGGGGCAGCTCGAGCGGCTTTTAGCCAGGACTCGGGCGACCGAGAGCTGGTAGACCTAGACCTTCGGAGGTTCCTCTTCTTCTTACTGGGCCGCCTTCTGCTGGGGACGAAGGTGGACGACATCCACTGTCGTTTCCTCGGGATCCTTGTGGACCTAGACCGAGTGGGGCACTATGCGTGGGGAGCAGCCCTACTCGCCCACTTGATCGCTGATCTTTCTCAGGGGGTAGAGAAGGAGACGACAGTCGGCGGCTTCACGCCTTTTCTCCAGGTGAACATTTCATTTATTTACAATGATTCCTAGTTTACAGTCATGCAATTATTTGTACTAATGATGTATGATGGATGTAGGTATGAAGTTATTACTACCTCCTGATGGGTAGAGCCAGGCAGTGCAACCGGACAGCCGTGCCCCTAGCGCGGCGGTGGAGACCGGTTACGACCGCGGCACCACGCAGCTACCAGCTGACATCGCTTCGACGTGAGCTGACCGAGTACCCTAAGGCCATGGTATGATGTATATGATTTTTTTGTGCATGTTGTTTACTAGATGGGGACTGATATGATGCATGTATGGTGATGCAGGTGGTATGGAGGCCTTACCTGGGCATGGCCGATGCTGGCCAGCCTTGGGTTGTAGCGGGCCGACCTCGTTTCGGGCGGGACCTATGGGTCCACTGCCTGAATGAGATCGAGGCACTACGGCTCAGGCTAGTCATGAGGACCCTGGGGCTTGCCCAGGAGTGGGTGGAGGTGAACGAGCCGAGCCATGTCAGGCGGAAGACCCAGGGCAAGGCGAAGCTCGTGGACTGGCGTACGCGCTTTCCTGTACAGTACCAGGACTGGCAGCAGGGTGGTGTTCTGGTAGAGTCCCATGTGCAGGACAGTACCCTTGCGGCGGTACCGGGACACATACGTGGATCGCCTCTACCAAGGGAGGCCAGCAGGGGTAAGTATGAAACACGGATTTCTCTTTATGCAAATGCATGCATGTTACATTAATCTATATGCTTATGAATGCAAGATGCTCGTGACACCATCATCACTGACCTGCGGGCCCAGCTGGCAGCTGCCAGGCAGCAATTGGCAGTCACCCGTCAGGAGTTGGACATCCTGCTGAGCTTATGCAATGCGTAATCATTTTTTTGTGTCACCTGGATTCCTGGTGCTTAACCTATTACTGTCGTTTGTTGTTCTGTGTTTCAGCGTGCCCATCAAGCGGCGGCAGCTGAGATGACTGGTGGGGCGGCCTCCAGCTCGCGAGCCCCTCCTCCGGAGGTCTCTTCTCTCCAGGAGCAGTTGGGGGGCGCGGTGGCCCGTGATGAGGAGGCCGAGCATGACCAGGCGGCTCGGGTGAGTGTTTGCTCGACACGGGTTCCTTTTCCGCGTATTCCCTTTCTTTGTTGACTTCAATGTGGGCTTTGACAGGTGGCGGAGATTCAAGATGCACTGGCTCGTGCGGTCCTTGCATAGGAGGCCGAGCGTAACCAGGTGACTCGGGTGGCGGAACGCGATGCTCGGATAGTGGAGCTAGAGGAGGACCGACGACGACGGGAGGCTGAGGAGCTCCCTCGTGACGTGCTAGAGTTACGGATTGTCCTTGAGGTGTCGAGGAGAGAGGCGGAGAGAGAGAGGGCAGAGAGGAGAGCTCTGGAGGCCCAGATGACAGAGCTCTGAGTGAGTCTCGGTACGGCAGAGGGGAGGCTGCGAGAGAGTGAGGAGCGGTACCAGAGAGCGAAGGAGCACAGGGTGCGTCTTCGACAGTCTGGTTCTTTTTCTGTAGGCAGCTTCCTCGTTTCTTCAGCCGAGGAGCGGCGCCGTGCGTTCGAGGCCGGCCACGCACCACAGGGCGAGGGGAGCACCGCTTCTTAGAGTTCACGGAGGGCCCCTAGGGATCCATGCCAGAGGAGAGAGGAGAGGGATGATTAGAGAGATGACCAGGAGGGTGGTGGTGAGAGTTAGAGAGTGATTTGTACGCCCCCCCCATCCTCACTTATGATGTATATGACAGATAGTTTGTTATTTGGAATGGTTTCTTTTTTGTCACTTGACTGTCTTTTGTGCACGTTCTTTCCTCATGCCTCTTCTTCTTTACTTATCTCCTCGTGACACGCTTTGCAGGATCTTGCCCCCCGAAAGCGGAGAAATATGCCTTGTGCGGAGGGTATGCCATCTTCCCCTCCTTTGAGACGTCTAGGCGTGAAGACGTGTTCTAAGCTTTTGAATTCAAATTTAAATCACCGAGAACTGCGTGACGGTCTTTCTCCTTCCTTATCTAGCCCATAAACAACTCCTCCTCCCATCGAGATTTTCTCGCCTAGCTTCATCTTCTTCCATCCTTGATCCATGGAATACAGTGGGCAAAACCGTGGTGAAGGGAGAGGGAGGCGAGAAACCCCTCGCCCAAGGAGGGTCGTGCAAGAGCGCGGAGAGGCGGCCACGGAAGAGGAAGGGCCTCTTTTGGCGTTTAGGGTGCCCGAGGGACCCGAAGACGTGAGGGAGGCAAGCACGTCCTGGTAGGCTCCTTCGATCTCCACCTCTTTGATAACTTTTAGTTTTATAGCGAACAAATAGAGAAGGAAAAGAGGGTTCGGTGAGTGTTGCACTTGAATGATGAACGCGTCTTCGACCGGAGACGCATTTTTCTTTTAATGATGTGGCCCTTTCTGTTTGATGGGCAGGGTATGACAAGAATCCCAGGCTTGACCGATGAGTGGGCGAGTGCGGATGAGCCGAACCGCGTCGGGGGAGAGAGACGCGGCAAGGCATGTTGAACATGTGTGCAACATGACTAATTTTATGGTTTTAATGATGTCTGCCTCTGTAGTCATTAATGAACTATACATGCATTTGATAATGTTAATATTCATACATTTCAGGTCATCGTACTTCCAGTACACAGATATCAAGGCATATGACAATATAATATTGGTGGTCATTATACTTCCAGTGTAAAAGATCAAGAATGGCACATAAATCTAGGTAGTTGGATACACAGATATCAAGGCATATGACAATATTGGATACACAAAAATCTAGCACGTTTCAAGCACAGAAATCAAGCTGAATAGCATCACACATAAGGTCATTGCATATTCTTCATATGGTCAGTGCATGTCTTGCCTTATGGATGGTTCAAGGTCGCTGCAACTTCTTGACAACATGCTACAAGATAATCCAAGGAATGGAGTGGAGATGGCAAATGTGAAAGGTCAATGATTGTGCCCTCACACGCGGATCGACCTGCGCGGTTAGGTGGCGGGGGTCAAGGGGGCAGCTCCCCTTGCGGGGGTTTCCAGGGGCGGAGCCCCCGGAACAAAATCTAGAAATGCACAAAAGGTCTAATGCATAAACCAAACCCAAAAATACATGGAATTGATAAGGACATGAATATCTTGACTTATGGACATGTTTATTTGGGCTAACACTTCATTTTTGAAAGTATAGGTCTTTCCGGTCGACCAACACACCTTGGCCGGTCGACCAGATTTTCCAGGGACGAAGAACTTCAGAATTTACAGGTTCCGATCGACCAGTGGGTAGTGGCCGGTTGACCAGTTCTTCCAGAAATGAAAAACTCCAATTTTTACAGGTTTCGGTCGACCGCCCTTAGGCGTTCGGTCGACCAGTTTTGCCAGAGATGAAAAATCAAACCGACTGTAAACTTCCGGTCGACCGCCCCATGCCTTCCGGTCGACCGCCAGCCCCGAGCCAACCAATGTTGACTTTATTTTCCACTTCGAGAAAGGCCATTCCCCATGGATTTCTTTAATCCAAAAGTCACCTAATCACCCACAAAATGTGGATCTGGTCTGGGATGTGTTTATTGACCATCCAAAGAGATATAAAGCCAACACAAGAGGGTTAGAAACCCTAGTTGATCATTTGGAGAAAAGAGAGATGAAGAGAGGCTAGAGGAGCTCCAAGGAAGAAGAGGTACTGTAGCCGTGAACAGTACTCCATGCAGAAGTTCTACATCCAATCCAAGGGATTCAAGCCTACATCTGAAGCCCTCAATCTCCAAGAAATGCTTGGATTTTGGTTTTGATGATGCATACCATGGCTGCATTTTTAACTCGATATTCATGTTAGCATTGTTCAAAGGGGGAGTCTAGCGATTGGCATTATCATCAAGTTGCATTCAGTTCAAAATCAATTGTGAATGATTTGTGTCTGCATCATCTTGTGATCACACATACCTTAATGCACATTATGTTTAGAAGACACATGATAATGCACAATCATTTTGCAGCATCTTCATTGCATTGTGTATTCACATAAGTCTTAGGCTGCATAGTTCATTGCCAACCCATGCATGTACACAGGGGGAGTCAACATCAATCTAGCTCGAATCATTTCGCATCATTTCACTCTTGCACGGCTATGGTATATCAAATGTTGATGTATGAAAAGGTAAGTTATGCTTGCCTAGAAGCACTCAATATGCGTGAGGTTTCACCTTCACCAAGTACCATGCGTCAATGTCGCATATAGGCCATAGAGTAAGGGGGAGTTGTGTCTTTGCAGCATTGATGCATATGTTTCATCTTCATTCTATTAACATCTTGGCACAGAATGCTTCTTCTCAGGGGGAGTTTGCCCATCATGAAAATCCAGTCAAAACTCTACCCTGCAGTTCAACAGGTTGACCTCACTCCTTTGACAGGTCGACCCCACAGTTCTATCTACCTGAAAATTACTTCTATCTGAGCTCCGGGTGTCGACATCACACAATGTCAGAGTCAACACCTCCTTGCACCTGATAACTTTATCTCTTCCATTCCAGTCTGAGCTCAGTGCATAACCTCAGGGAGAGTGTTCACCATTGATTCTCAAGCTTCCACTCATATGTAACACTCTCTTTTTATATCAAACCACTGCATCATATTGCTAACATCCTTTTGTGGTTCAACTTGGATTCAAAGTGCCTTAAACTTCTTGGAGGATTCCCTATCTATTATTGAGGTTGTTTATCAGAGTAAATCTTTAAGAAGAATTTTCTTTTATAGAGTCTTGTGATTGCCTTGAACATGAATGATTTTGGTTTAACATTAATGATTTCTTGAATCTTGAAGTTTGATGGTCTTGAAAATATTTGTGGTCGGGCTTAATAGACTTAAACTAGTTTCTCATGTTTTGAGAAATATATCTCCTCATCAAAGAAAATGAGGTTTGATATGTCATGAGGTGACTATGCTATCTCTGTTCTAAGTGAGGCAAAATCGTGAGTTATACTGAGTAACTAAGGGTGCTTGCGTCTGGTAAACGTGCACACTCACGTCAAAAGGTGGTTGCTACACTTGACTGCTCGTAAAATGATAACAATCATCTTTCAAATGATTTCAAAAGAAAAGTCTGAATATGTAGCACTCATGAATCAAATGTAAGTCATCTAAGTGTTTAGACTCAACACTTATTGTGGTCACTCTCAAGGGAACCAATGAAACTGAATGAGTAAGATAAGAGAAGGTTAATCTTGTTTTGACATGAATTTCTGGTTCACTGCTATTAAATTTGCATGCAAATGTCTTCATGTGATTCTACTGAGTAGGCCAGAACTCATTAGTATTAAACCAATCTGAATGTAAGAGCTGGTTCATTTGGGTTCTATAATTGAAAATTCTGAAAAATACATAACTCTGATTTATGAACTTGGTTTCAGATTAAAGAACCTCCATTCTATCTTGAGAATTCATATCTTGATGCTTCTTGTTGTTTGCCTTCATCTGCCATATCTACATAAATCATTCAGGCTGCCATGATTACATCACCTTGGTATCATCTAACAAGTGGTATCATCTTGATGCTCCTTTCAAGTCGTATCCAAAATCATTGGTGTCCTCTGTCAAGTGATATCACATTGCTTTCTCATTCATTAGCATGTGGCATAAGTCCTAGCATCATTAGCATCATGCTTTCATGCAATAGGGTGGCATGCATGTCTTAACATCATACAATTGTAGCTTGCATTTATCATTTCCATGCATTGCATAGAAAATTCAAAAAATCTGAAAACTAGAAAACCACTAAAAATCTTGCAAAATTTGAAATCAAAAATAAATGCTCCTTGGCTGCTCTATCCATCTCCACTATTTGAGAAATTGAATCATGCTGCTGTGGCTCCACCTCTCACACTTACATTATCTTTGCCAAGCCACGGGACACCACCATATTCGATACATCCATATCATTCATTGGTATCAGTCCTATAACTGGCTTTTCATAATTGGTTATTCTCTCTGGTTATCTTGTCAGTTTTAATAAGTGTACAACAATTGGCATGTATTTCCACATCATTTTCTGGACTGTTGCCTGCAATGACATGTTTGGTATCTCTTTCTCTTCTCTAGATCTTTTGATGTTGTCAAAGGGGGAGAAGTTTATGTGAGTCATTAATCAAAGAATGTGGTAAAATTATGTGAGTCATTAATCAAAATCCACTCTGTGTGTCAAAGGGGGTGAGAACCATGTGAGTCTTTGTCAAAAGGGGATAGGGAGAGAATCCTCCTCTTCTTCTTCTTAAGAATATTTTTGACTCAGTTGCCATGTGAATTAATAATGCATGTGAATTTAAAATGACTCATGGTTCAGAATGACTCATAGTTGTCATCATCAAAAAGGGGGAGAATGTTGAACATGTGTGCAACATGACTAATTTTATGGTTTTGATGATATCTACCTCTGTAGTCATTAATGAACTATACATGCATTTTATAATGTTAATATTCATACATTTTAGGTCATCATACTTCCAGTACACATATATCGAGGCATATGACAATACAATATTGGTGGTCATTATACCTCCAGTGTAAAAAATCAAGAATGGCACACAAATCTAGGCAGCTGGATACACAGATATCAAGGCATATGACAATATTTGATGCACAAAAATCTAGCACGTTTCAAGCACAGAAATCAAGCTGAATAGCATCACACATAAGGTCATTGCATATTCTTCATATGGTCAGTGCATGTCTTGCCTTATGGATGGTTCAAGGTCGGTGCAACTTCTTGACAGCATGCTACAAGATAATCCAAGGAATGGAGTGGAGATGGCAAATGTGAAAGCTCAATGATTGTGCCCTCACACGCGGATCGACCTGCGCGGTTAGGTGGCGGGGGTCAAGGGGGCAGCTCCCCTTGCAGGGGTTTCCAAGGGCAGAGCCCCCGGAACAAAATCTAGAAATGCACAAATGGTCTAATGCATAAACCAAACCCAAAAATACATGGAATTGATAAGGACATGAATATCTTGACTTATGGACATGTTTATTTGGGCTAACACTTCATTTTTGAAAGTATAGGTCTTTCCGGTCGACCAACACACCTTGGCCGGTCGACCAGATTTTCCAGGGACGAAGAACTTCAGAATTTACAGGTTCCGATCGACCAGTGGGTAGTGGCCGGTCGACCAGTTCTTCCAGAAATGAAAAACTCCAATTTTTACAGGTTTCGGTCGACCGCCCTTAGGCGTTCGGTCGACCAGTTTTGCCAGAGATGAAAAATCAAACCGACTGTAAACTTCCGGTCGACCGCCCCATGCCTTCCGGTCGACCGCCAGCCCCGAGCCAACCAATGTTGACTTTATTTTCCACTTCGAGAAAGGCCATTCCCCATGGATTTCTTTAATCCAAAAGTCACCTAATCACCCACAAAATGTGGATCTGGTCTGGGATGTGTTTATTGACCATCCAAAGAGATATAAAGCCAACACAAGAGGGTTAGAAACCCTAGTTGATCATTTGGAGAAAAGAGAGATGAAGAGAGGCTAGAGGAGCTCCAAGGAAGAAGAGGTACTGTAGCCGTGAACAGTACTCCATGCAGAAGTTCTACATCCAATCCAAGGGATTCAAGCCTACATCTGAAGCCCTCAATCTCCAAGGAAGAAGAGAAGCAAGCAAGCTCACAAAGGAGATCAAAAGGAAGATCAAAGCTACATCCAAACCTCTTCATCAACTCAAGGGAAGATCAAAGTTACATCCAAACCTCTTCATCAACTCAAGGGAAGATCAAAGCTACATCATGTATCTTCTCCATCAACTCAAAGGGATCAAAGGAAGATCAAAGTAACAGATTCAAGATCCAACAATCTCAGACAAGATCTAGTTCATTCTAGCATGTCTTCATATCTTGTTTGAGCATTTTCATCTTGTTCTATTTTCATTTCATTCAATCTATTGAAACTGAAGATCGTCCCTACCGGTGTTTAGTAGGAAGGCAATCGGAAGTTCTCCGATCTGAGGTATAGCCGTCCCTACCGGCTTTGTGTGTAGGAAGACAGAAAGAGGGCTTTCTCTGTTCTGTGGTTTGGGACATGTCCCTGGTCAAGCTGTGAGTCAGCAGGAAAGCCTCACCGGGTTTTGGTGAGGGGTGGACGTAGGTTACGGGGTTGCAACCGAACCACCTTAAAAATCCCAGTGTTATGGGTTGTTTATCGTGTGTGATTGCTCTATATCTTCTACCCCCATTCACAGGTTCGTGTGCTTCCATACTTGGTTATCTTGTTTACACACTCAAGCACTCAGATTTGCACTTTCAGTTTTTTCTGTGGTTTAATTGAGCTTAGCACTTTGACTGCATCCCTTGGACGACCTGCTGCACCCTTGCACACAGACGTCAAGGTGAAAGTATTGCTAAGTGTTTCCCTTGCTTAGACTCGCATGCACCTTGGTTGATCACCACTGCATTCACACACATATGCACTTTTAGTGATCAACATAGCACGCACACACGCACGGTTGTTGCAAGCTATTTCATGCTCTAGTGTTATACTTTATGATCCCTACACTACAAGGCTTGTATCTCTCAAAGATCACAAATATGCTTAAAGAAGAGTTGACGCTTCATCGTTTGTAATAAAGGTCTTTTCATTTGAGCCACTCTACTTAATTCCGCTGTGCATTGTGCCTAAGTGATTCATTCACTTTATAGGAGTGGTTTATGCTTTTGATAGCTAAGAGTTTTTAAATAGGCCAAAGCTTTTGATAGGATCTATTCAACCCCCCCTTCTAGATCCGACTACACCTCGCGGGACCCAACAAGTGGTATTAGAGCCAGGTTCTGCCTTTCCTAGATCCTACGATCTGCAGGGGAAGATCCCGGTGCTTTTATTTATATGGCTTTATATGCTACACATGCTTCGATGGTTTCTCTGCCCAATTATGATGGTTCATATTTTTCTATATGGGTAGGGAGAATGTTCATCTATGTTAGCTCCATAGATCCACAATTGTGGACTCTTATATACAATGGTCCTCATGAGCTGCCATCAAATTCAATTGATTGGTCAACCGAACATGAGACCAAACACAATGATAATCTTCTTGCATATAACTTAATTCCAGCTGCAGTTGATCTCAGACTAACTCACCTTGTGTCCTCCTGCAGCACAGCCAAGCAAGTACTGGACCGGTTGGTGAAAATCAATGAAGGGAAGGAACAAGAACACGAATGCTTCATGGTCGACTGTGCAGAACAGTCCAGTAATACATCCTCATCACATGTAAACTCTGACTCCGAGGAATTCACTTTTGAAGAGCTTATGGAAGCCTATGATGAGTTGATTACTCAATACAAACAGGTAAAATCAGAAAATAAAAGTTTGAAAAAGGATCTCAAGAAAATCAACCAAAAATGAAAGCTCGTTTTGTAAAAAGTGTTCTATTTTTGAAGAGCTTAACGACACTCTCTCTTTTGATCTAGATACGCATAAACAAAGCATTGCATGTCTATGAGATGAAAATGAAAATCTTCATGGTGAAATCACTAGGTTGGAAGAAATTGTAATAAAACTTCAAAACCAACCTAAGTCAATCTCTAATGATCAAACTATGGCCGATGGTCTAATCTATCATGAGAGGTTGATTGAAGAAAATAAAAATTCTATTTCATGCTCTGCTAATTTTGCATGTGAAAAATATTCATTCTTGAGAAACATAAATGTTGGTCTCCATGATGATCTTGAATGGCAACAAAATCTGATTGATTCTCTGAAAGAAGAGAATAAAGAGTTGTTGGAAAAGAAAATTGAAAGTGAACAAGTTGAAGAAGAATTGCATGAAAAATTGGCTGCACATGAAAAAGGCAAATCTGTCATTGATGATCACTCTGAAACATTACATGCTTTAGAACAACAAAATCAAAATCTTAAAGCAATAAATGCCATGCTCAATGAGCAATTGGAAGCATGCGAAGAGAGTCTTGATGAATCTAAACAACATATTTCTTCACTTGAAAATGAAATTCAAGGGCTGAATGATTTCCTATCTTTGTTTGCCCAATTCAAGATTCAGGCTCACCAGAAGCCACCACCTCCTATGGTCACCAAAAAGAGCATACTGCTCAAAAGAAAAGTAAAACTCAGCATACTCATCCAAACATGCCAATCCATCCATAACATGTCTTATACTAAATACCATGCTTTCCACAAAATGAATGTCCATTGTTATTGTTGTGGTAAACATGGTCACACCGTGCATGATTGTTTTATCTTGAGAAATGATGAGCTTAGAGCAGGAGAGCAAGTGAAAGAGCAAGGAAAAAAATATGTCAATAATGGCAGAGGACCTACTCAGCAGATATCTGCACAGAACTGCATGGGGAGTCAGAAGAGTCGACACTCTCATACAAGCAGGTCGACACTCTCCATGGCTTTAAACAAAAATCTTCCTCCTTGCTGCTCTCATTGTGGTAAGTCTGGCCATACTGTCTAAGAGTGCTGGCACTTGAAGGAAAAGTATCACTTTCATGTCATGAAAGGTAAATCCCATGCTCATCCACAAAAACAAAATGCACATGCACATGCACATGAACATAAAAAGAATGCTCAATCTTTTGTGCGCTATTTTTACTGTAGGAAAAATGGTCATGACACGTATGATTGTCATACAATGAGGAAGGATGATCTGATTTCCCTGAAACAGATGAGCCACATTAGTGAATATGACAAAGCTGCTAACCCATAAGGACCCAAGCAATCTTGGGTACCTAAAAATTCCAAATGAGAATTTTGGGTGCAGGATGCCTTGGAGCTGAACAAAGGATCATAAGGTAAATAAAAGCTCAAGGCACAGGTATGTACATAAACCTTTTAAGTTCAATCATCTTGCATGTTCAGTCTTGACATGTAGATATTGCACCATACGTCTGCCCAATGCCATTAGATTCTGCAAACTGAATTGCTCTTTGAAATGCAAAACCCCCATGGTGTGAGATGAACTTTTGAGCTAGATAACTTGCTCACACCATGTTTGATTTCAGCTATTTAATTCATGAAAAACTTGTTATGCTGATGAAGTTGATGTGATGATGAGTTGCATAAGTCTTGCTATCAGCCACATGAAATGTTTGGATTTTGGTTTTGATGATGCATACCATGGCTGCATTTTTAACTCGATATTCATGTTAGCATTGTTCAAAGGGGGAGTCTAGCGATTGGCATTATCATCAAGTTGCATTCAGTTCAAAATCAATTGTGAATGATTTGTGTCTGCATCATCTTGTGATCACACATACCTTAATGCACATTATGTTTAGAAGACACATGATAATGCACAATCATTTTGCAGCATCTTCATTGCATTGTGTATTCACATAAGTCTTAGGCTGCATAGTTCATTGCCAACCCATGCATGTACACAGGGGGAGTCAACATCAATCTAGCTCGAATCATTTCGCATCATTTCACTCTTGCACGGCTATGGTATATCAAATGTTGATGTATGAAAAGGTAAGTTATGCTTGCCTAGAAGCACTCAATATGCGTGAGGTTTCACCTTCACCACGTACCATGCGTCAATGTCGTATATAGGCCATAGAGTAAGGGGGAGTTGTGTCTTTGCAGCATTGATGCATATGTTTCATCTTCATTCTATTAACATCTTGGCACAGAATGCTTCTTCTCAGGGGGAGTTTGCCCATCATGAAAATCCAGTCAAAACTCTGCCCTGCAGTTCAACAGGTTGACCTCACTCCTTTGACAGGTCGACCCCACAGTTCTATCTACCTGAAAATTACTTCTATCTGAGCTCCGGGTGTCGACATCACACAATGTCAGAGTCAACACCTCCTTGCACCTGATAACTTTATCTCTTCCATTCCAGTCTGAGCTCAGTGCATAACCTCAGGGAGAGTGTTCACCATTGATTCTCAAGCTTCCACTCATATGTAACACTCTCTTTTTATATCAAACCACTGCATCATATTGCTAACATCCTTTTGTGGTTCAACTTGGATTCAAAGTGCCTTGAACTTCTTGGAGGATTCCCTATCTATTATTGAGGTTGTTTATCAGAGTAAATCTTTAAGAAGAATTTTCTTTTATAGAGTCTTGTGATTGCCTTGAACATGAATGATTTTGGTTTAACATTAATGATTTCTTGAATCTTGAAGTTTGATGGTCTTGAAAATATTTGTGGTCGGGCTTAATAGACTTAAACTAGTTTCTCATGTTTTGAGAAATATATCTCCTCATCAAAGAAAATGAGGTTTGATATGTCATGAGGTGACTATGCTATCTCTGTTCTAAGTGAGGCAAAATCGTGAGTTATACTGAGTAACTAAGGGTGCTTGCGTCTGGTAAACGTGCACACTCACGTCAAAAGGTGGTTGCTACACTTGACTGCTCGTAAAATGATAACAATCATCTTTCAAATGATTTCAAAAGAAAAGTCTGAATGTGTAGCACTCATGAATCAAATGTAAGTCATCTAAGTGTTTAGACTCAACACTTATTGTGGTCACTCTCAAGGGAACCAATGAAACTGAATGAGTAAGATAAGAGAAGGTTAATCTTGTTTTGACATGAATTTCTGGTTCACTGCTATTAAATTTGCATGCAAATGTCTTCATGTGATTCTACTGAGTAGGCCAGAACTCATTAGTATTAAACCAATCTGAATGTAAGAGCTGGTTCATTTGGGTTCTATAATTGAAAATTCTGAAAAATACATAACTCTGATTTATGAACTTGGTTTCAGATTAAAGAACCTCCATTCTATCTTGAGAATTCATATCTTGATGCTTCTTGTTGTTTGCCTTCATCTGCCATATCTACATAAATCATTCAGGCTGCCATGATTACATCACCTTGGTATCATCTAACAAGTGGTATCATCTTGATGCTCCTTTCAAGTCGTATCCAAAATCATTGGTGTCCTCTGTCAAGTGATATCACATTGCTTTCTCATTCATTAGCATGTGGCATAAGTCCTAGCATCATTAGCATCATGCTTTCATGCAATAGGGTGGCATGCATGTCTTAACATCATACAATTGTAGCTTGCATTTATCATTTCCATGCATTGCATAGAAAATTCAAAAAATCTGAAAACTAGAAAACCACTAAAAATCTTGCAAAATTTGAAATCAAAAATAAATGCTCCTTGGCTGCTCTATCCATCTCCACTATTTGAGAAATTGAATCATGCTGCTGTGGCTCCACCTCTCACACTTACATTATCTTTGCCAAGCCACGGGACACCACCATATTCGATACATCCATATCATTCATTGGTATCAGTCCTATAACTGGCTTTTCATAATTGGTTATTCTCTCTAGTTATCTTGTCAGTTTTAATAAGTGTACAACAATTGGCATGTATTTCCACATCATTTTCTGGACTGTTGCCTGCAATGACATGTTTGGTATCTCTTTCTCTTCTCTAGATCTTTTGATGTTGTCAAAGGGGGAGAAGTTTATGTGAGTCATTAATCAAAGAATGTGGTAAAATTATGTGAGTCATTAATCAAAATCCACTCTGTGTGTCAAAGGGGGTGAGAACCATGTGAGTCTTTGTCAAAAGGGGATAGGGAGAGAATCCTCCTCTTCTTCTTCTTAAGAATATTTTTGACTCAGTTGCTATGTGAATTAATAATGCATGTGAATTTAAAATGACTCACGGTTCAAAATGACTCATAGTTGTCATCATCAAAAAGGGGGAGAATGTTGAACATGTGTGCAACATGACTAATTTTATGGTTTTGATGATATCTGCCTCTGTAGTCATTAATGAACTATACATGCATTTTATAATGTTAATATTCATACATTTTAGGTCATCATACTTCCAGTACACAGATATCGAGGCATATGACAATACAATATTGGTGGTCATTATACCTCCAGTGTAAAAAATCAAGAATGGCACACAAATCTAGGCAGCTGGATACACAGATATCAAGGCATATGACAATATTTGATGCACAAAAATCTAGCACGTTTCAAGCACAGAAATCAAGCTGAATAGCATCACACATAAGGTCATTGCATATTCTTCATATGGTCAGTGCATGTCTTGCCTTATGGATGGTTCAAGGTCGGTGCAACTTCTTGACAGCATGCTACAAGATAATCCAAGGAATGGAGTGGAGATGGCAAATGTGAAAGCTCAATGATTGTGCCCTCACACGCGGATCGACCTGCGCTGTTAGGTGGCGGGGGTCAAGGGGGCAGCTCCCCTTGCGGGGGTTTCCGGGGGCGGAGCCCCCAGAACAAAATCTAGAAATGCTCAAATGGTCTAATGCATAAACCAAACCCAAAAATACATGGAATTGATAAGGACATGAATATCTTGACTTATGGACATGTTTATTTGGGCTAACACTTCATTTTTGCAAGTATAGGTCTTTCCGGTCGACCAACACACCTTGGCCGGTCGACCAGATTTTTCAGGGACGAAGAACTTCAGAATTTACAGGTTCCGGTCGACCAGTGGGTAGTGGCCGGTCAGCTCGGGAGACGGACAGAGGTGAAAGAAGGGCCCTATATATATATATATATATATATATATATATATATATATATATATATATTAATTTTTTTGTTTTTCCTCTTTCTTTTTTTTTGAAATCCCAGGGCTTAACCGATGGCTGTTGTTTGTCTGTTTCCACGTGCCCAGCAGGCAGCGATGGCAGGGATGGCCGGCGGATCGTCTTCTAGCTCTCAGGCTCTTTTTCTAGAGATCGCCTCCCTTCAGGAGTAACTTGCCAGTGCAGTGGCCCGCGCGACCCGGGCTGAAGAGGAGCGTGATGCTTGGGTAGCAACCATAGCCGAGCTGCGGCGTCACGATGAAGAGAGGCAGTCTCCAGACATCCTAGAGTTAATGGTCCTCCTTCAGGTTGGGAGGAGGGAGGCGGAGAGAGAGAGAGGAGAGGGAGAAAGAGAGGGAGGAAAGAAGGGCCGAGCGACAGCAGGATCGGGATGAGAGGAAGGCCTTGGAGGCCCAGGTGAGGGAGCTCCAGCTAGGCCTTCAAGTTATGGGGCAGAGGTTAGGAGTGATGGAGACGCGCTACGAGAGAGCACGAGAGTTCAGGGTGTGACTCCACCAGTCTGGCCATTTTTCTGTCGATGGCTTCTTCTCCACACCAGGGGATCAGCAGCGAGCCGCTGCTGTGGAGCAGGTATCACAGGGTGAGGGGACTGCTACTTCACGGAGCCCCAGAAGGCCCCTGAGGGACCCTCACCTCAGGGGAGAGAAGAGGGACGCCTAGAGAGACGAGCATGAAGATGATGGGGAGGATTAACGAGCTAGTGGACCCACCTCCTCTCTATGATTGTGACGTTTTTGATAGTTTATGTAGACTTATGAATGGAGTGATTTGATTTCCTGCCGCTTATTTGTCCTCTTGTGCGTTCCTTCTTCCTTACGCTTCTTCACTGTTCCCATGTGACGTGCTTGTCGAGACCCCGTCCGAAAACGGGGACTCATATCTCACCCCGACAATCTTTCACACGGAAATCTGCCGCCGAAGTCAATAATGACGGCTCTAGCCCCTTCTCCTTGACGACCTTCTAATCTTCCCGGATGACCTCTACAGCATGACAGGGTATCCCTAGACTGCGTAGGGAGTGAGTCATCATATCGCACCATCAATCAATTACCCTGCGAGCGGTGAAGTGACACATGTGGGATTGCAAGGAAGGTGCCTTATCACGAGGGTTATCGTTAACAGTGATGTAGGCAGTCTTGACTCGCCCTTCTCCCATTTCTATAAATACCGTCCTTGTTCGTCTCCCTAGGGGCACCGGTAGCCAACAAGTTTTCACAGAAACGGAAGAACTAAGGGTTCTAAGGTTCAAAATGGAGGGTGAATCTTCCCACTCTTCGAAGAGAAGTAGGTCCAGTGGTAGTAGTTCCAGGAGGCTCTCAGACCTCGAAGGGCACTTCAGTTAAAGGACCCAATCGCAATACGTAAGATGAGCTTTCTTACCCCTTCTCTCATTCTTTCTTCCTCCCTTCTAACAAAACCCCTCCTTGTGTATGCGCAGGGTGTGATGAAATCACATATTTCATGGGAGTTGGTGGTGGCCGCATACCGGGGTCTCCCGGATTTTTAGAAGGCCAGGCTAGACATGATGGGGCTTGGAGTAATTCTTCGGATCGAGACAATCAGGGTCGACCTTGCCCTCGTCCAAGCATTGCGCGAAAGGTGAGATCCAATGAGCCGTGCTTTCTTGATGCCTTGGGGGCACATGGTGCCCAGCCTGGAAGATGTGGTCTGAATTACGGGCCTGGAAGTGGATGGCGAGGCGCTGACTGGCATTACGTACTCCGACTACCGAGAGGCTGCCCAGAGGTTGCTAGGAGTGGACCTGGATGATCGCAAGAACATGTCTATAGCCAAGACGCCTATTATGGAGACGTTGGGGCTTACTGACATTCATTCTTGTTATGATGAGTCCTTGGAAGAGTTCATGGAGAGGACTGAAAGAGGATGCCGCGATGTCTACTGCGTAGACGCGAGCAATTGGGAGAGAGCCAACATGGATTTGAGAAGATTCCTCTTCTTCCTGTTGGGAAAATTGTTGCTGGGCTCGAAAGGAGACAGCATTCATTGCCGCTTTTTAGAATTCCTGGTAGACCCTGAGAAAGTGGGACGATACGCCTGGGGAGCAGCCATGTTGGCGCATCTATTTGCGGGTCTGTTTGAAAGAGCAGATCGAGAGATAACAGTGAGTGGTTTCACGCCGTTCATCCAGATATCCTGCTTCTCTCCTTTTGGTTTTTATATTTTTTATATTTTTTATTATTTTGTTTTTTTGTTTTGTTTTGTTTTGTTTTGTTTTGGTTTTGATATGTTAATGACTCATAACGGTGCAGTTGTGGAGCTATTATTACCTCCCAATGGGAAAAGCCCGGCATTGGCGACCGATGGCGGTGCCGCTGGCGAGGCGGTGGCAACCTATCACGAGCCTAGCCTCTCTATCCTACCAGCTGATGGTGTTAAAGTGCGAGTTGCAAGAGTTCCCCGCGGCAATGGTAGTTATTATTTCATCATTTTTTTATATTAAGAAGATGTGTGTGACCTGACCTAGGTGGTCTGGAGGCCTTATGCGGGCATGACTGACGCCGATCAGCCATGGGTCATAACTAGCCGTGCCCGGTTCGGACGCGACCTCTGGATGCACTGTTTGAACGAAATCGAGCCACTTCGGCTACGATTCACCATGAGGACTCTAGGGCTTTCCCAAGAATGAGTGGACATGACTACCACACCACGTGTTGGGAGGAAGACGCGTGGGCCGGCGACGTCCGTTGATTGGAGAGTGCGGTTCCCTGAGTAATACGAGGACTGGCAACGGGGTGGTGCTCCTGTGGAGTCACATGCTCAAGACAACGAGGATTATCTGCGCCTCTATAAGGCGATGTATGCAGAGCGACTCCATCCCGAAAGGACCGTGGAGGTGAACACAATTTATTTATTTATTTATTATTATTATTATTATTATTATTTTGTTTGTTTTGTTTTTTTTGTTTTGTTGTTTTGTTTTTTTGTATGTTGACCTATACCCTGGCCACAGGATGTTCGCGACACTATGATAGCGAACC
This sequence comes from Amorphophallus konjac, assembly GCA_022559845.1. NCBI lineage: Eukaryota > Viridiplantae > Streptophyta > Magnoliopsida > Alismatales > Araceae > Amorphophallus > Amorphophallus konjac. Next base: position 319,052,653 of record CM040126.1, on the reverse strand, counting down.
TGCAAGCTCGCTTGATAGGCACAGAGCGGCAGTTACATGATACTTGCGCCGCCTTGAGTTCTTCGGTAAGCCTACATACACACGATCATAGACCAAGATTTCTGGTGCTAGGTCCTCAGTGTCACCTTATGTGTGTTGCAGCGCGCCTAGCTTGATGCGGCCTCCTCAGCAATGGGGGCGGATGGTGTCTCTTCCAGTTTGTGGATCCCCACTTCCGAACTTGATTTGCTTCATGAGCAGCTTGCTCATACTACGTAGCGAGCCACGGAGGCAGAGGGAATGCTTTCCACACAGGTGAGAGTCTCACCATTGAATTTCAGTGCCTCCATATATCTGAAATGATGGTTATGGCAGACGAAAGAGGCGCAAGATGCACTTGCCCGCACCGCGCAGGGGGAAGCCAGAATAGCGGAACTAGAGGAAGAGTTACGGCATCGTCCAGACGATGGCTCTTCTCGGGACGCCGTGGAGCTAAGGATTACCCTTCAACTGGAAAGGGAGGACCGAGAGAGAGAACGCGCGGAAAGGGAAAGAGACACCGAAAGACGGAGAGCCGACAGATTGGCTGAGAGGGAGGAGCGTAGGGCCATGGAGGCCCAACTGTTTGAACTCCGAACTAGTCTCGGTCTTACTGAACAATGGCTGAGAGATGGTGAAGAGCGCTTCCGTAGAGCACGAGAGCGTGGCTTTCGTGTTAGTAGCTTCTTTGCTGCCCCTGTCGATCGACGGGGAGCAGAGACGGGAAGAGGGGTACAGAGCAGCTTAGCATAGGGTCGCCTGGAGAGTGGGGAAAGGGGTAACACTGAGAGAGAGGACAGAACTTAATGTACAATTTCTAGAAGGAAATAAAGGAAGGAATGTTCAGTTTCATGTCTTCTGCCTTCATTCCTGCTTTTCAATCCTGTACACATTGCTCAATGAAACAAGTCAATTTTTCCGTTCTGACTTGGCCCCTTTCTCAGGAGTGGGTGATTGTTTTGAGACTAGCCTTGATAACGAGTAAAGGGGCCAAGCCTTTATCGATTAAGGCAAGAGCAAAGATGATGAATGTAACATACAGACACACAAATGGGAACAGAATGTATAAATGTAGCACACAAATGAGATCACACGGATGTATTTTTTTGTGTTGTTTGTTTATGCTTTCTTCTTCTTCTTTTTTTGAATTTTTTTTTGAATTTTTTTTCTTTTAAAGACACTTGTTATTACAACTGGCTTGGTTCTTGGACTAGGGGTGTTTGAATCATTCTTAAGTATCCTAATACGGGATTAACGTGTTCCAAGAGGATTCCCACTTTGGGACTAACCTGACGGCGTCTTCCGAGGGCCACTTCATAAATTTTTTCTTCTTTTTTTTAGGATTAATGCCTAGCGACCAATCTTATGGCACCTGACTCTTATGAGGACAGGGTTTCTTACTAACCTCCCAGGTATCCTGCGTGCACATCTAGATTGATTTGGGCCCCTAGACTCCTCAACTGATAATTCTACCGGTTAAGACTTAACCTGATGACAAAATCGTCATGCCATGCTTAGGCTCCCAGTTGCTTCCGAACGCAAGGATACACCGAAGAAGTGTTCGAGGTAAGAGATTTGCCCGACCCGGGTCTATTTCCTCACAACTCTAGATGGTATAGGATGGAACACCTTGGAACCTTAACGGTCAACCGCGCAACCCTGACCCGAAATCAGACGCCATCGCACCTATTGGTGACGCGCTTGCATTGACCTAAGCCCGAGGTTAAAGTAAGAAACCATCGAGGTAGTAGATAGAGGTCTTGACCGGCCAGAAACACCGAGACTTCTTTGTGGTGATGGCTTTTGCTTTTCGAAGTGGACAGTTATATGTGTGTTTTGCTAAAACGAGGTTGCTTGCCTTAGCGGGGCGCGCCTTTCAGGATTTTCATTGAGCTTTCATCTTTGAGGGGAGAAAGAAGAGTACCGACAAAATCGTTAACCCGACGAGCTAACCGGGACCTACTCGACCTCTCTCTTTTGGGCAACTTCGGACCAAACCTCGAACAGAATTACGTTGCCCATTTGTGGAATTTAGCTTTTGTTTTGAGGGGTCTCGCCTGTTGAAATCAGGCACGGCCACGACTAGGCTTTCATCTGACTTTGGGATTTTTTTTTTGAGGGAGACATGATGATTTGATATGTAGGGATCCCTCTTGTATGCCTGCGGGGACACTGCCCTCTTCTCGTGCTCTGACTCGAGTTTGAGGAGATAAATCTTACTCTCGCCTTCAGGGTATGATATTTTGGTTCCCTTATGCTCAGCGTTTTAAGGGCGCCGGCTGTCTCATTGGGTCAAGGTAGAAGAGAACAAAGATTACGACTTTCCTGGAGACCTTCGAGCACAGCCCCACAATAAGCAATACTACCAATTTTTGGCAAAAATAGCTGCGTGCGTGCATGCTGCCTTTTTTTAGTGGGCGTAAGCCGACATGACCAGACAAGAATCTCCATGATTCTGGCGAGCCAAGACCCGAGACCTACCGAGCCTTAATGGGTCCTAACCTATATGAAGGACAGATGCAAAGACTTGACTGCATGATGAAAACTAGGCACTCTTTCTCTTTTTCTTCTCTTTTTTTTTGAAACTTCCCTCGAGTTCCGCTTCGTTTGATCCCAAAAATGGTGTGTGAGAGTGTGCGCATGTTAACCCTGAGTTAGACAGAAGAGTGGCTTTCTAACTCCGATGGTCCTCGTACCATGCTAGTTGTTACACTTATCTAAGGGTAGTATTTCTTAAGATAAAGCCCATTCTAAGGGTGAGATAACTCGGTCCCTTTGGCATTGACTAGATTGTAGGCGTTGCCAGGGTACACGGCTTGAATCACATATGGTCCTTCCCAATTGGGTTGAAGTTTAGAACGCGGCCCTCCAAGTTTGACAAAATTTTTTTTTACAACCATCTCACCAACTTTGAATTTTCTCTCAATGACCTTCTTTTGATAAAAACGAGCGAGTCTATTTTGATAAACACGTGCATGCTCGGCAGCGGCCAGCCGCTTCTCGTCTAAGAGTTCCAACTGGGCAAGGAGTGAATTACGACGTTCGTTGAGGGGAAATTCCTTATCCAATTGTATCCTGAGAGAAGGAATCAGAGTCTCATACGGAACTACCGCTTCCATCCCATAAGTAAGGGCAAACGGAGTCTGCCCGGTGGGGGTACGGATTGAAGTGCGATAGTCCCATAGAGCTTCGATAAGCTTTTCTGGCCAGTCTGAAAACTTACTAGACTCGCAGGTTTTCTTTATGATTTTGATCAATGTTTTGTTGGTGGCCTCTGCTTGGCCATTACCTTGTGGGTAATAAGGTGATGAATGATGCAATGCGATTGCGTACCTTTTACAGAGGTCTTGAAGATCCTGAGAAATGAACTGTGGCCCATTGTCGGTGATGATTGTGCTTGGGACGCCGAACCTGGTGAGGATGTTCTTCATGATGAACTTACAGACTGTTGATGCCTTGATTTCCGCGTAAGCTTCGGCTTCGGCCCATTTGCTGAAGTACTCCGTCACAGTGAGGATGAAAGATTTCTGCTTGGTGAGGGAATTGAGATCACCTAGGGGACCAATGATGTCGAATACCCACATGGAGAAAGGCCATGGGGAGGATATTGGATGAAGTGAGGAAGATGGTGAATGAATTTTATCGGCGTGGAGTTGACACTTGACACACCTACGGACATAGACAGCACAATCCTCTTCCATAGTGGGCCAGTAAAAGCCTTGCCGAATGATCTTCTTAGAGAGCATTTGGCTATTTACATGGCCACCGCATACACCTGAGTGTGCTTCCTCTACGCATTTCCAGACCTCATCGTCATCAAGACACCTTAATAGAACACCAGTAAGGCCTCTCCTATAGAGTAGACCTCCAACCAATGTGTATTTCTGGGCCACCCTTCTTATGGCTTTCCTATCCTCTGTGGTGGCTCCTTCAGGGTAAGACTGATCTCTGTAATATTTGACGATTTCATAGAACCAAGGTTTCTCCTCATTGGCCAGTTCTTCTTCAAATTCTGCCAACATGATTTCCCTTTTCTCAAGAATTTTCCCTTCCTGAACCTTCCGTAGGACTCTTTCTTTGATCTTTAAAAGGTAAGGGTCCTGAACGGCAGGGACGAGACGTTTGTAGATGTTGATGGATTTAAACCATGCACCTAAAGAGAATTTGAAAGATGACGCCAAGGAGGCGAGGGCATCGGCCAGAATGTTCTGTTCGCGAGGAACATGGACAAAGATCAGCTTGGTGAATAATTTGGCATAAGTGGAGACCAGCTCCTGATAAGGCTGGAGCTTAGTATCGAGTGTTGGGTCCCGTGAGGTGTAAACGGATCTAGAAGGGGGGGTTGAATAGATCCTATCAAAAGCTTTGGCCTATTTAAAAACTCTTAGCTAGCGGAAGCTTAAACCACTCTTATAAAGTGAATGAATCACTTAGACACAATGCACAGCGAAATTAAGTAGAGTGGCTCAAATAAAAAGACTTGAATTACAAGCTATGAAACATCCATACTTCTTTAAGTGAATTACAAAGCATAACACATAGATGAACATGCAATAGCTTGCAACAACCGTGTGTGTGTGTGTGTATGCTATGTTGATCACTCAAAGTGCATATGTATGTGAGCAAGATAACCAAGTATGGAAGCACACGAACCTACGAATGGGGTTAGAAGATATAGAGCAATCACACAAAATAAACACCCCACAACACAGGGATTTTAAGGTGGTTCGGTTGCAACCCCGCAACCTACGTCCACCCCTCACCAAAACCCGGTGAGGCTTCCTTGCTGACTCACAGCTTGACCCAGGGGACACGCCCCAAACCACAGAATAGAGAAAACCCTCTTTCTATCTTCCTACACACAAAGCCGGTAGGGACGGCTACACCGCAGATCGGAGAACTCCCGATTGCCTTCCTACTAACCACCTGGTAGGGATGTCAACCGCAAATTGGAACACCCTCCAATTGCCTTCCTACTAACCACCTGGTAGGGACGAATCACAACTTCAATGTTTAACAATATTGAAAGTAAAACAGATGTGAAGGAATTAAAACAAGAGATTGAGTAAGAAGGAATTGGCCCTTGTATCGATATGCTTTGTTGATCAGCAGCAGGGATCTCTTCTTCTTGCAAATCAATCTTCTTGTAATCACCCTTGAATGGATGATTGTTCTTCACGGAGTACTGTTCATGTGAACAGTAACTGTTCTTCCAATCCTCCTCTTTTGATCTTCTCTCTTTGATCTCTTTGATTGGATGAAGAAATGAATAGATGCTACCTTGATCCTTGCTTCCTTCTTCACAGATCTTGGAAGATGATTTCTTTGATATGAGCTTGAATACCTTGGATTGGATGAAGATGTTCTTCACGGAGTACTGTTCACGTGAACAGTAACTCGAACTCCTCTTGCTTTGAACACCCCTTTGAAGCCTCCTTTGATCTTCCCTCTTAGCCTTACTTGCTTCTACTCTTTCTTGGAGGATGCTGGATTGAGATATGAGCTTGAATCACCTTGAGTTGATGGAGAGGATATTGGATGTAGCTTTGATCTTCTCTTGATCCTCTTGAGTTGATGAAGCGGTTTATGGATGTAGCTTTGATCACCTTTGAGAGCTTTGAATGCTTCTTGCTTCCTTGGAGATTGAGATAGCTTCAGATCTAGGCTTGAATCTCTTGGAAGGATGAAGATGTTCTGCTCGAAACACTATTCACGGAGGTGCTACAGTGCTCTCGAAATGGCCTCCCTTGATTCACTTCATCAACTCCATCAACTAGGGTTTCTAACCCTCCTGTAATGGTTTTATAGACTTTGAATGGTCTATAAACAAGCCCCAGACCAGATCCACAAATCATGGGAAGTTAGGTGAGGTTTGATTAAACAAAACCATGGAAAGGGGCTGGCCACGAGGTTGATTTCGAGGTCAAACATGGTTGGCTCGGGGCTGGCGGTCGACCTGCAGCTCCTGGCGGTCGACCGCTACTGTAAAACTTGAAAACGGGGGATCCCTGGGACTAGCGGTCGACCGCCACTGGCTAGCGGTCGACTGCCAGCTGCCAGAACTGCAGCTGGGCGGTCTCTGGCTGGGGCGGTCGACCGCCCCTGTGCTGGCAGTCGACCGCCAGCTGGGCAGAACCGGGTTCACCCCGGGTTGGTCCGTTAGCCGATCTAACTCCGCCGCTTGACTTCTTTTGCAGCCCATTCATGTCCGTGGCATCTCCCTTGATAGTCTTGAACGTATCAACGCAGTCTTTAGCTTTGGATTCTCTTGGCTATACTTCTTTGTGCATTGACCTTGGATTTGGAACATGTAAACCAAGTGTTTGAACCTTGATCATCTTGGATGAATGCTCGGACCTTGTAGAAGCTTGCTTCCTTTCTTAGACGCGTTCCTTTCATCGTGCCAACTTCATTCCAGTCATTCACCATCCAATGGTTTATCACATGACAAGAGTTCTTCTTCCTTAGCTTTCACCTTGACATCTTCACTCCATTTCTTTTGACTTAGCTCAACGAGCTTTCACCTTTGACATATAGCTTATCTTGTTGAACTTCTATCTTGCTGAGCTTCCACTTTGTATATGAGCTTCCACTTTGTATCTTGAGTGATCTTTTGCACTTGCATCTTGAGTCTTGAGTGATTTGTTGCACTTCCTTTCCACTTTGCATCTTGAGTGATCTTGGCGCCTTTGGATCTATCTTGATTTCTGTGCGGCCAATTGGTTACGCGTTGCAAGCCATTCTTGATATGTTGAATTGGCGATATGATGACCTGAAATTGTATGCAAATGGACTTTATCAAATGCATAGCAAATGCATAATGAATAGCAAATTGACTCTAAAGACTGACATCATCAAAACACTAGAAATGAGTCATAGTTGAGTCATAGTTGGAATCACATCAAAACAATAGAACCATTCATGATATGAGTCATAGTTGGACATCATCAAAACAATAGAAACACTCACGTTCCACACATGCCCAACGTGAGCACAACATTCTCCCCCTTTTTGATGATGGCAACTATGAGTCATAAAAAGATTCAAGAACATTCAAGAAGACTATGACATGCATATGGCTCAACCAAATCGACTCTACAAAGAATACCAAAATCTTTGAAATGGTATATGGCTCAACCAAATCGACTCTACAAAGAATACCAAAATCTTTGAAATGGTAAAGAATACCAAAATCTTTGAAATGGCTCCATCAAATCTTCTCCCCCTTTGCCATCAGCAAGAAGGGATCAGCAAGAAGGAATCCAATCTTTTCCCTTTTTACATTTGTGAGATTAATGAAGGATATGAAGTATGCCAACATGGTCCAACACGGAATAGATAGATAAGACAGCCAGAAAGCAATTTTGATTTCAGATTTTTCAATTTTTAGGGGTTTTCAAGATTTTAGCTTTTTATGGTTTTCACGGTTTTTCTATGCAATGCATGGGAAGGCAAGATGCAAGCCACATGTATGCATGAGCACAAAGTGATTTTTCCCAATTATGTATGCATGAGTGAACACAGATATGCATAGATGAAGTAGAGCATGTGAATGCAAAGAGTGCAATGTGTGATATGCTCTAAAATGAATGAAACCATGCTATGCAATGGCAATGAATTTTGAAGTTTCAACACATACTTTGCAATGAATCATGAAAACTTGCTTTACACATGCTATGCAATGACAGATGAACATGTTATGCTATGACATGAATCATGAAAACATGCTACCCCTTTGACAATGAAATACTCACAAGATGGCATGATCTTCTCCCCCTATATGACGCTCACCAAATCACATATGCAAGCACATACAAGAAACATTCTCCCCCTATCAGAATGAATGACTACCAAGCCATCAAGCCTTCTCCCCCTATAGAAATGAATGCAACCTTTCTCCTCCTATCTAAATGAATGAACAAATTATGTAGGAAGCTGAGAGAAAGAGGATTATAGAGCAAACTATTATAAGCAACTAGAAACATGCCGTGATGAATATGTATGGTTCAAAGCTAATGAATTCTGAATTAACAAGAGAATTTGAAAACCAGCTATATCCATGGTTTAATAGAAGTGAACCAAAAGTGCATGCTCTAGCAATGGTAATCCTCCATTATCTTACACAGCCATATTCATAATCGTCATAGGGAAAATCACAACTTGTATTGAGGTTAAACAACCATGACAAATATACGGAATGCTTTGATTCAACATATTTTCCATAATCTTCTGCAATGAAAGTCATATCATTAGACTCATATTTTACGAGCAATCGAGTCTAAGTCATACTCCTAGCCGTAAGAATACACGTTGTTTAGACGCCCGTATTCCTAGGTATTCGGTAAAACTGACTGTTATGCTTCATAGTGAACAGAGATAGCTGAAATCACCTCATGACATATCTGATCTCATATCTTTAATGAGGAGATATATTTCTCAGCAATTTAGCCATTGCTCTACCTTGAGTCTAAGCTATAGATAACAAAGATAACAAAGGTACTTCATGACATATCTATCCTCATTTCCTTGATGAGAAGACATGTTTCTCGGTGACCTAATGTCATTGCTTTGTCTAAAATTTTGCCTTTATGAATTCCACTATGTCAAGTTGTTTAAAAACAATACGAGACTGTAGCAACTCAACCAACTTGACTATGACATTTGAATTTTCAGATTTCAGAAAGATCATTCAAATCACAACATGCAACCTCTAGTTAAAGTCTATTAAAGACTACGTGACATAGATGATTTCAAAAACATATTTATCGGAATTTCAAAGAAATCATTAAGTATGAACCATTGTTATTTGATGGACAATCATCAGTGCATATAATAGAAGGCTCTTACACCATATGTTCGTCAGTCCCATGATCTCATATCCAGACTGTAAGCCAAGAAATGCAGATTGCAAAAGGTTAAGAGAATCAACCAAACTCCCCCTAAGGATATGCAATGAATGCACTCAAGGGGTTGTGTAGGCAGTCAAATAGAATGACAAATATCAAGGAGAGGTTTACTTGAATCATGCAGGGGTTGACCTGATCAAACATGAAATGCATGAACCAACATAATGCATGATTTTACACTTATGAAATGCAACATAATGAATATGAACCATATGCACGAATGCCTCAAGAAGACAACTCCCCCTAGCTATATGGCCTATATGCGACAGTGACGCATGGTACTTGGCGGAGGTGAAACCTCACGCATATTGAGTGCTTCAAGGCAAGCATAACCTGCCCTTCCATACATCAACATTTGATATACCATGGTCATGCACGAATGATATGATGTAAAGTGATTCAAGCTAGGTTGATGTTAACTCCCCTGAATACATGTAAGGGTTGGCAATGAACTATGCATCCTAAGAGTTATATGAATGCACAACGCAATGAAGACGCTGCAAAATGATTGTGTATTAAGATATGTGTGATTACAAGATGATGCAAACACAAATCATTCACAATTGATTTTGAACTGAATGCAATATGATGATGATGATGCCAATAGACTCCCCCTTTGAGCAGTGCTAACATGAATAATGAGTTGAAAATGCAGCCATGGTACGCATCATCAAAACCAAAGTCTAAGAATTACAAGTGGCTGATATCAGGTAGCAAACAACTCATCATCACATCAACTTCATCAGCATAACAAGTTTTTCATGAGTTAAATAGCTGAAATCAAGTATGGTGTGAGCAAATTATCTAGCTCAAAAGTTCATCTCACACCATGGGGGTTTTGCATTTCAAAGAGCAATTCAATTTGCAGAATTTAATGACATTTGGCAGACTTATGATGCACTATCTACATGTTAGGACTAAACATGCAAGATGATTGAAATTAAAAGGTTTATGTACATACCTGTGCCTTGAGCTTTTATTTACCTGACCATTCATTTGTTCAGCTCCAAGGCATCCTGCACCCAAAATTCTTATTTGGAATTTTTAGGTACCCAAGCTTGCTTGGGTCCTTGTGGGTTAGCAACAGGTTTAGCATCTTGACTCATCTTTTTCAAGGCAATCAAATCATCTTCCCTCATTGTATGGCAACCATACATCTCATGCCCATTTTTACCACAGTAGAAACAACGCACAAAAGATTGATTATCCTTTTTATGTTCATGTGCATGTGCATGTGGACTATACTTTTGTGGGCGAGCATGATTCTTACCCTTCATGGTATGAGGGTGATGCTTTCCCTTCAAGTGCCAGCACTCTTGAACAGTATGGCCAGACTTATCACAATGAGAGCAGCAAAGAGAAGCATTTCTTTTGAAGGCCATGGGGAGTGTCGACCTGTTTGGATAGGAATGTCGACACTTCTGATTCTCCATGTGGTTTTGTACAGAATTCTGTTGAGCAAGCCCTCTGCCAATGTTGACCTGTTTCTTTCCTTGCTCTTTCACTTGATCTCCTGCTCTAAGCTCATCATTTCTCAAGATAAAACAATCATGCACAGTGTGACCATGTTTACCACAATAATAACAATTGACATTCATTTTGTGGAAGGCATGGTATTTAGCATTGGACATGTTATGGTGCATGTTTGGATGAGCATGCTGAATTTTGCTTTTCTTTCGAGCAATATGCCCTTGTTGGTGGCCACAGGAAGTGGTGACTTCCGGTGAGCTAGAATCTTGGATTTGGGCAAACATTGACAGGAAATCATTCAAACCTTGAATTTCATTTTCAAGTGAGGAAATGTGCTGTTTAGATTCAACAAGGCCCTCTTCGCATGCTGCCAATTGCTCATTGAGCATGGCATTTACTGCTTTAAGATTTTGATTTTGTTGTTCTAAAGCATGCAAAGTTTCAGAGTGATCTTCAATAACAAATTTACCTTTTTCATGTGCAGCTAGTTTTTCATGCAATTCTTCTTCAACTTCTTCATGTTCAATTTTCTTTTCCAACAACTCTCTATTCTCTTCTTTTAGAGAATCAATCAGTTTTTGTTGCCATTCAAGATCATCAGAGATTGCCTTAGGTTGGTTTTGAAGTTTTATTACAATTTCTTCCAACCTAGTGATTTCATCATGAATATTTTCATTTTCATCTCTTAGACATGCAATGCTTTGTTTATGTGTGTCTAGATCAAAAGAGAGCTCTTCAAACGCAGAACACTTTTTACAAATCAAGCTTTCATGTTGGTTATTTTTCTTGAGATCCTTTTTCAACTTTTTATTTTCTGACATTGCCTTTTTGTATTGTGTAAACAACTCATCATAGGATTCCATAAGTTCTTCAAAAGTGAATTCCTCAGAATCAGAATTTACCTTCGATGAGGATGGTTTGCTTGACTCTTCTGCACGGTCGGCCATGAAGCATTCTTGTTCTTGTTCTTTTCCTTCATGGATTTTCACCAACTTGTCCAATACTTGCTTGGCTGTGCTGCAAGAAGACACAAGATGAGTTAGTCTTAGATCAACTGCAGCTGTAATTAAGTTATATGCAAGACGATTATCATTGTGTTTGGTCTCATGTTCGGCTAACCAATCAATTGAATTTGATGGAAGCTCATGAGGACCATTGTATATAAGAGTCCACAATTGTGGATCTATGGAGCTAACATAAATGAACATTCTTCCAACCCATGTAGAAAAATCTGAACCATCATAAATGGGTGGAGAAGCCATCGAAGCAAGTGTAGCATGTGAATCCATTTAAGTACAAACACCGGGATCTTTCCCTGCAGATCGTTGGATCTAGGAATGACAGAGCTTAGCTCTGATACCACTTGTTGGGTCCCGTGAGGTGTAAACGGATCTAGAAGGGGGGGTTGAATAGATCCTATCAAAAGCTTTGGCCTATTTAAAAACTCTTAGCTAGCGGAAGCTTAAACCACTCTTATAAAGTGAATGAATCACTTAGACACAATGCACAGCGGAATTAAGTAGAGTGGCTCAAATAAAAAGACTTGAATTACAAGCTATGAAACGTCCACACTTCTTTAAGTGAATTACAAAGCATAACACATAGATGAACATGCAATAGCTTGCAACAACCGTGTGTGTGTGTGTGTATGCTATGTTGATCACTCAAAGTGCATATGTATGTGAGCAAGATAACCAAGTATGGAAGCACACGAACCTGCGAATGGGGTTAGAAGATATAGAGCAATCACACAAAATAAACAACCCACAACACAGGGATTTTAAGGTGGTTCGGTTGCAACCCCGCAACCTACGTCCACCCCTCACCAAAACCCGGTGAGGCTTCCTTGCTGACTCACAGCTTGACCCGGGGACACGCCCCAAACCACAGAATAGAGAAAACCCTCTTTCTATCTTCCTACACACAAAGCCGGCAGGGACGGCTAAACCGCAGATCGGAGAACTCCCGATTGCCTTCCTACTAACCACCTGGTAGGGACGTCAACCGCAAATTGGAACACCCTCCAATTGCCTTCCTACTAACCACCTGGTAGGGACGAATCACAACTTCAATGTTTAACAATATTGAAAGTAAAACAGATGTGAAGGAATTAAAACAAGAGATTGAGTAAGAAGGAATTGGCCCTTGTATCGATATGCTTTGTTGATCAGCAGCAGGGATCTCTTCTTCTTGCAAATCAATCTTCTTGTAATCACCCTTGAATGGATGATTGTTCTTCACGGAGTACTGTTCATGTGAACAGTAACTGTTCTTCCAATCCTCCTCTTTTGATCTTCTCTCTTTGATCTCTTTGATTGGATGAAGAAATGAATAGATGCTACCTTGATCCTTGCTTCCTTCTTCACAGATCTTGGAAGATGATTTCTTTGATATGAGCTTGAATACCTTGGATTGGATGAAGATGTTCTTCACGGAGTACTGTTCACGTGAACAGTAACTCGAACTCCTCTTGCTTTGAACACCCCTTTGAAGCCTCCTTTGATCTTCCCTCTTAGCCTTACTTGCTTCTACTCTTTCTTGGAGGATGCTGGATTGAGATATGAGCTTGAATCACCTTGAGTTGATGGAGAGGATATTGGATGTAGCTTTGATCTTCTCTTGATCCTCTTGAGTTGATGAAGCGGTTTATGGATGCAGCTTTGATCACCTTTGAGAGCCTTGAATGCTTCTTGCTTCCTTGGAGATTGAGATAGCTTCAGATCTAGGCTTGAATCTCTTGGAAGGATGAAGATGTTCTGCTCGAAACACTGTTCACGGAGGTGCTACAGTGCTCTCGAAATGGCCTCCCTTGATTCACTTCATCAACTCCATCAACTAGGGTTTCTAACCCTCTTGTAATGGTTTTATAGACTTTGAATGGTCTATAAACAAGCCCCAGACCAGATCCACAAATCATGGGAAGTTAGGTGAGGTTTGATTAAACAAAACCATGGAAAGGGGCTGGCCACGAGGTTGATTTCGAGGTCAAACATGGTTGGCTCGGGGCTGGCGGTCGACCTGCAGCTCCTGGCGGTCGACCGCTACTGTAAAACTTGAAAACGGGCGATCCATGGGACTAGCGGTCGACCGCCACTGGCTAGCGGTCGACCGCCAGCTGCCAGAACTGCAGCTGGGCGGTCCCTGGCTGGGGCGGTCGACCGCCCCTGTGCTGGCGGTCGACCGCCAGCTGGGCAGAACCGGGTTCACCCCGGGTTGGTCCGTTAGCCGATCTAACTCCGCCGCTTGACTTCTTTTGCAGCCCATTCATGTCCGTGGCATCTCCCTTGATAGTCTTGAACGTATCAACGCAGTCTTTAGCTTTGGATTCTCTTGGCTATACTTCTTTGTGCATTGACCTTGGATTTGGAACATGTAAACCAAGTGTTTGAACCTTGATCATCTTGGATGAATGCTCGGACCTTGTAGAAGCTTGCTTCCTTTCTTAGACGCGTTCCTTTCATCGTGCCAACTTCATTCCAGTCATTCACCATCCAATGGTTTATCACATGACAAGAGTTCTTCTTCCTTAGCTTTCACCTTGACATCTTCACTCCATTTCTTTTGACTTAGCTCAACGAGCTTTCACCTTTGACATATAGCTTATCTTGTTGAGCTTCTATCTTGCTGAGCTTCCACTTTGTATCTGAGCTTCCACTTTGTATCTTGAGTGATCTTTTGCACTTGCATCTTGAGTCTTGAGTGATTTGTTGCACTTCCTTTCCACTTTGCATCTTGAGTGATCTTGGCGCCTTTGGATCTATCTTGATTTCTGTGCGACCAATTGGTTACGCGTTGCAAGCCATTCTTGATATGTTGAATTGGCGATATGATGACCTGAAATTGTATGCAAATGGACTTTATCAAATGCATAGCAAATGCATAATGAATAGCAAATTGACTCTAAAGACTGACATCATCAAAACACTAGAAATGAGTCATAGTTGAGTCATAGTTGGAATCACATCAAAACAATAGAACCATTCATGATATGAGTCATAGTTGGACATCATCAAAACAATAGAAACACTCACGTTCCACACATGCCCAACGTGAGCACAACATTCTCCCAACATCGAGGGTGCGATATTTGGTAAGCACATGGCGGAGAACAAGTTGACTATCACCCACGACTCGTAATTCGGTGATATAGAAAGAATGGGCTAGTTCCAGACTAGCTAGAAGAGCCTCATATTCAGCAATGTTGTTGGTGACTGGGAATGTGAGATGAAATGCCTCCGGAATGGTAACGCCCTCGGGCGTTAGAAGGACAATGCCAATACCCTTCCCTTGGGAATTCAGAGCTCCATCAAAATATAATGTCAACATTGGCTCGTCAGATTGGGTGATGGACATTAGTTCCTCATCTGGAAACTCTGATTGGACATGATCGAACTTGGGGAGAGGATGATGAGCGGGATGCTCAGCTATAGCATAGCCTTTAATCGCCTTTTGCTGAACGTAGGTGATGTCAAACTGAGATAGGAAACTCTGCCAGCGTGCTAGCCTATCGGTAAGGACAGATTTCTCCAGGAAAAATTTGATAGGGTTCATACGGGCGATCAAATGGACCTCATGAGCCAAGAAGTAGTGCTTCAATTTCTGTACTACCCAAACAAGGGCAGCACAGGTTTTCTCCATGGCTGTGTACTTCTGTTCACAAGAATTGAGAAGTTTGGACAAGTAATAGGTGGCCCGTTCCTTGCCTTCTTCATCGGCTTATACGAGGACGGCTCCCACGGAGTCATCCAAGTCTGAGATGTAAAGGATCAGAGGTTTTTCTGGTTTGGGTGGAATGAGAACGGGTGGACTAGCCAAGTATTCCTTTAACCCTTCAAAAGCTTTTTGACACTTAGCATCCCAATGGAATTCTACTATTGACTTGGTCAACTCGTAGAAAGGTCTACACCTTTGTGAGTGCTGAGACACAAACCAATGGATGAATTGCAGCCTCCCAATTAAACCTCAGACTTCCCTCAAATTTTTGGGAGGCGACATGTCCCTGATGGCCTTAGCTTTGTCAGGATCTATCTCGATCCCCCCTTTACTCACAATGAAACCCAATAATTTACCCGATGACACACCAAACACACACTTCTTCGGGTTCATTTTCAATTGGAACTCCCTTGATCTTTGCAACACCTTAGCCAAAACTTTCGGATGTTCCACCCTGGTTCTTGATTTCACCAATAAATAATCCACATACACCTCCAGATATATATGCATCATGTCATGAAATATGGCCATCATAACTCTTTGGTAAGTAGCTCCAGCATTCTTTAACTCAAACGGCATGACCACGTAACAATATGTTCCCCAAGGTGTAGTGAATGACGTTTTCTCCTGATCCTCTTCTGCCAAACGAATTTGATTATATCCCAAAAATTCATCCATAAATGAGAGGGTCTCATAACCTGCCGTGTTATCGATTAACACATCAATGTGAGGCAAGGGAAAATCAGCCTTTGGACATGCGCGGTAAAGGTCCCAGAAGTCGATACAAATCCTGACTTTCCCATCCTTCTTTATGACCGGGACAATGTTCGCCACCCATTGAGGATAAAGAATGACTCTGATTAACCTGGTTTTGTGGAGTTTGTCGACCTCTTCTTTCATTTTCAAAGCCATCTGAGGGTGGAAACACCTTAACCTTTGTTTTACCGAGACAGACCCTGGTTTTAGAGTTAAGCGATGTTCAACCAAGGTAGAATCTAAACCCGGCATATCCTCGTAGCTCCATGCAAACGTGTCCCTATACTCTTTGAGAACCTCAATTAATGCCTCTTCTTCAGATGATGACAAATTATCACTTATGAGGATGATCCTAGGGTCTTCCTCGGTTCCCAAATTGATTTCTTTGGTGGACTCTTCTACGGCGGTTGACGGCTCGTCGAATCTCCTCATCCCACTAGCATATGCGTCGGCCGCGTCCTCATATTCTTCATCCTCGTCTCCAGTAGGGTATTGTTCATCGGTGATCTCATAAACCCCATATCCTTCATCAATCGCACAATTGCCCTCACATTCTATATCCGGTAGCTGGATGGGATTTTCTAGCAACTGACGGATGGATAGAAGGGCTTGACACCTAGTGGCTAAATCTAGAAGGAATCGACGGGGGATCTGCCTACCCTTGAATTTTCTTTTGGATACTACCCTTGACTTATTATCCCTAGCTTGACTCACATTATTTACAGAAGGAGAAAAGACTGAAGGGGATGGTGAAGAATGTACAGGGAAAGACCCCTCAGAGGAGGGGTAGAAAAGGTCGCTCATAGGACCTTGGACGGGTGGCCCGTAGGGCGGGATGCACTCGTAGGAGATGTAGGAGGTTTTCTCAACAATGATGTGTTGTTGAGGAGTTTGAAAATTTGTATTTTTTTTCGTTTTCATTTTTAATGACAAAACAATGAAAAGAAATCAGAGGAGGGGGAAAGCTGATTATGGCTAAAGGATTGGGAGGCTGGTAGAGCAGATCATGATTAAAAACTTGGCGCGGGTTGAGAAACCCGCGCAGGTATGTAAGTAGAGAAGGGGACCTGGGAAGATCATCAGACAACCGTCTGGCCCAGGAGGAAGACATCAGCGAAGGCTGAGGTGAGTGAATGGAGAAGACGACGGCTAATGACCCGTCGATGGCAATGTTGATGACGGATGAGGATCTGCCGGTGACAGATCCCTCTTGGTGAGGATGGTTTGGAATTCTGGCAACAGTAGTGATATTCCCTGGCATTTCAAAGATAAATGGCGGCCCTTCCACCTGCGGTGGTGAGAACATTCTTTCTAGTGCAATGGAAACATCTTGTATGTCAAACCATTTGCCTTATTCACATTCCTGATCTTTGATCTTGCCTTTCTTACCGGCCCCTTGAACATTTTTCAGCCAAGTTCACAACATGTGATCCTCCACGTGTTTCCTGCGGATAATATCCCATCTGAACAATGGGCCCCTTCTTGAAGTGAGAGGATAGGGTCCACGTGAGGGGTTTCCCATCCGCCTCGAGTGGTCCTTTAAAACCTAGGCTAAACTTGTGGCCTAACCTTTTTTCATTTGGCGGCTTCAGCCTTCCTTGTAATTGTGCACCCAAGCCTTTGCCTTGTTGATAGCCGATATTCCTCATTATCTCCCATCCTTTAGAATGGGAAGGGAGACGTGACATCGGTACTGAAGGTGGCCTCTTTGGTGTTAGCGGAATGCGGGACGGGTCATACACATCCAGTAGTGATAATATGAGCCGATGAGACAGCCAAACAGATGGCAAAGAAATGTTAACAGCATCCACTGTATGAAGGATAGGTGTGCTGACCACTTTAATAATCCTCCCATTGTATGGGAACTTTAGGCATTGGTGGTTGGTGGAGGGTACAACATCCATGACTTCGATATAGGGGCGACCCAGTATAGCCTTGAATGTGGGATCCATGTCGAGGACATGGAATTCTGTAGGGACTGATGCAGGGCCTAATTCTGCCTTCAGGATAATCATTCCATGTGGTGGCCTTTTGCTGTTGTCATAAGCTGTGACTGTGATCGAGGAAGGTCTTATATGTTCCTCACCGACTCCACATAACTGAAGGGTGCTCATGGAGATCACATTTATGGATGAACCCGTGTCCACCAAACATGGGTGTATGGACACTCCATTGATTTTTATCGAAACACACAATGCATATTTTTGAGCTTCCTTGGGGGCAAGCTCGTGGTTGTGGAACACAATAGCCGGTTGTGTGTCTGTCGACATCAGAACGGCCGAAATCTTCTTTACAGGGAGGTCCTCATTCACCATGACCTTTTGAAGATATTCCATTAAGGCTACCTGATGGGATGTGGATCTCTGAAGTAGCTCAAGGATGGAGATCCGAGCAGGTGTTTTGTCCAAGTGTTTCAACAAATCATACTGTGTCCCAAGGATGGATTTTTTTGGCTGTTCTCCAAAAAACTCTGTGAAAAATCCTTCTACTCCGGAGCACCATTGCCTATGGCTTTTGTACCTCTATGGGGGTAGCTGCGAGTTTTAACAGAGGTTTGAGGGGTAGAGGTGGAGGAATGGTTGATGAAGCCGGAGTAACGATGGGAGCAGGGATTCTGATGAGGGGTTTGTTCGGTGGAGGCATGGTGGAGGTAGAGGGGATATCATACGGGCTATGAAGGATAAGAGGTTTGGAAGGTGGAGGTGGAGGCAAAGTGAAAGTGGATAAGGCTTGAGGTGGGTAATGGTTTTGAGATGGATGGTGGGTGATGAGTGGTTTTGAAGGCATTGGTGGAGGTATTCTGGAGATAGGCGGGGTCACGTATGGTTGACAGATGATAAGAAGTTTGGAAGGCATAGGGGTAGACGCAGTAGAGGTGGATGACAAAATGGAGGAGTGAGAGAAGATATGAGGGTGTGAGGGCATAGTGGGGGGTGTTGGCTGATAGGTCATTGGTGAGTTAGTGGGAGGGGTGCGAATGAGAGGGCGTGATGGCAGTGGAAATGGTGAAGGCGGTACTATAGGTTGTAATGCGGGTTGATGAGAGAGAGGTGCTACCTGGGCAAGGCGAGGGGGTTGCATGACGATAGGGTTGGCGGTAGAAAGAATAGAGGTACTTTCTGGGTGCCACACCTGCTCTCTCCCGACTTCTGGGAAGGAGGAGATAGGGTTGACCTGGTGATTGGGCTGTTGGTGCTCCGGCAATGGATTCTGGATTATCCCATGTTGGGCTATTGTTGTTGTACCTGCTGAGGCTATTGTTGTTGTTATGGTTGTTGTTGTGGCTGCTGTTGTAGTTGCTGGAACTGTGACCTAGGAGAAGGTCTCCTGGCTTTGAGAGTGGAGACATATCGCCTTATTTCATCCCAGTCAATTCCACCTTCATCATTCGTATCGTAGATGTAATCTTTAAACTGAAAGTAGTTCTCTACTGTGTGTCCTAGCTGCCTGTGATAGACATAGTATCTTGAGGTACCAACATTCGGGGGCCACGGGAGCCTTTCCCTGGGTAGGGTGAGTGTGTTTGAGGCCATGAGGGCGCTGAAAATATCTGCCAAAATTTCTGGCAATGGTGGGTAATAGGCTCTCTTGGGGTCAATCGGCCTCCTTTGTTGCTGTAGGGGGCCATAATTCCCTGGGGGTGGAACTTGGTGGTACTGCGGTGGCGGTTGTTGTTGCTGGGGTCGGGGTTGTTGCTGGGGTTGAAGTGGTTGAGGCATATTGTTCTGGGGTGGATTGTTTTGGGGTGAAAGATGAGAGGGGAAAGGACCTTGATGGAGGGGAAGTCGGGGCATTTGTGGAGGCCTTGGGTTGAGTGCATAGTTGACATTGTTGACTGAACTCACCTGCTCATTTGTCACAACCCCTTCTTTTGCTCCACCAGTGCCTGTCTTTCTGACCACCTTGGGCTTCGGTGGCTCAAACATGTGCATAATGGGGGAGTCTTTTAACTGGGTCTGGATATACCGGGCCCTTTCATAGAGCTCCTCCATTGTGGTAAGCTTGTTCATGGCCAGGACGTGCCTGAACTGTGGGGTTGCATTGGACACAATCATTTTCACTTGTTCGGGCTTTGAGAGGGTATCTCTTATCCTTTCTGCCAGGGACCTCCATCTGTCGGCATAGCGGACAAAATCCTCGTCGGGCTTCATTTTCTTGGCCACTAGGTCGGTAATGGAAAGAGAGGGACTGACCCTATCCCGATACTTTTGTAAGAATCTTCTTTGCACCGTATCAAAGTTCTCGGCCTCGTCGAGCTCCAAAGAAAAGAACCACTCTAGCGCAGGACCATCCAATGATCTCCGAAAGAGGTATGCCAGGGATCTCTGGTTATTTTACCAATAGGAGGATTCATACATGAAGTCCTTGAGGTGAATAAAGGGGTTGCCACTGCCATTGTACCTGCGGTACGTGGGTATTTCAGAGGGAGGAAGATAGACCACCGGAAGGACTGGTAAAGCAACCTCCGGGGTGGATTTCACGTCCAGCATTTTCTTTAAATTTTGAAATTGTTCGTCCATTCTATTGAACCTGTTGAGGAGCGATTGGGCAAGCTCCTCGGGAGGTGAAGGTGGCACCTGCCACTGGGGAGAAAAATGTCTCCCGGAGACTTGAGGAGGAAACCCCGAATGGGAGGGAGCTGCCGGACCGCCGGCAGTTGGCCCCGACTGGAGCGGTATGTGGGGAACAGCAGGGGTTTGAGATTGTGAAGGGAATTGGAACGAGGGTGGTTGTTGGCTCGCCTGCCCTTGAAGCGAGGGAGACTGGATGGCTTGCCCCAGTGAATGAGATGGGATGGCCTGCACCGACTCTTGGAGGGGTGCGATGGCTGGAGTTGACTCCTGGGGGGCGGGGGAAACAAATTTCCCTTTCAGAATGGCCTGGAAGGCCCGGAGCTACTCAGAGGTAAGCTCTGTGTTGGCGAGGACACCTAGCAAAGAGGAGATGTCCTATGGTAGGGATGTGTCCCCTGCGGTAACCTGCACCTCACGTGAGGGCTCATAAGAAGGACCCAAGTCCATAGCATGGACTCGCGGCTCGATTAATTGACCACGGCCAGGGTGGTTCTCCTCAAAAGACTCGTGAGCCATGCTCAAAGTTCTTCCGAAACGCAAAAACATACACCAGCAAGCAGATAGCAGAAATTATCAAACAAGTGGATGCCTTTAGGCCCTCTTTTTTGTTTTGATTTTGATAATTTTTTGTGTGTTTTTAACCAGATTTAAAGTTCACACAAAAATAGGGACCCTAGTTAGTTTTTGTTTCACCGCCGTGTCAACTAGGGTCTCTCATCTCACCACGAATGGGTCGACTAACTCCGGGGAACTTCAATGGTACAACCAGCCCAGTGAACGAAGAGGGAATCTTTCACTATCGGGGACTTACGGAGGTCCCTATGGAGAAGATTATAGTCCGTCGAGAAGAATTCCCGAACGGAGAGTCCTTCCTTCAGCGAGAGAGGGTTATCCTTAGAAAAAAATAAAAAAAACTAGAAAAGGGGTGGATGCATGCAATGAAGTGCTGAACAGATATATAGAACATAAGAAAACAACAGAGATAACAAAGATATAATCAACACACAATGAATCACAAGGGACTAGGGGCGAAGTGCACGAGGTGCACGAGGGATAAGAACTGAAAGTGCTACTGTGAGCACAACTGGAGCGCGCGAGGGCGCAAAGGTGGAGGAGCACACGGCGGTGCCGAACTTGCAAGGGTAACCGAGGGAAAGTGAAAGTCGTCCCACCGTGATCGTCAATCTGTGAGCGACGTCACGCGGAATGCCGGAGGAGGTGAAGCGGAGCGCGCGGGGGCTCATTTTGCTGCAACACAGAAAGAAGAGAGAAGAGGAGAGAGACCACCACGTGAGATTGCTCCGGCGGGGCGTGCGGGACAGATGCAATGTAATAAGATATGAGGATTAAACGGCCATAGCGGAAAATGACTCTCCGCGATCTCGGGGGATGGGAAAAATGCAGAATTTAAGTGACAGAAATTTAAACGGCCATTGCGGGAAATGACTCGCCGCGGCCTTGAGAATATGAGCAGATATAAGAAGCACAGAATGTAAGTGACAGAAACTTAAACGGCCATTGCGGGAAATGACTCGCCGCGGCCTCGAGAATATAACAGATATACGAATAACACAGAATATTAGTGATAGAAATTTAAACGACCATTGCGGGAAATGACTCGCCGCGGCCTCGAGAATATAGCAGATATAAGAACATCACAGAATATAAGTGACGGAAATTTAAACGGCCATTGCGGGAAATGACTCTCCACGGCCTCGAGAATATGATGTGATTGCCAGGGGCCAGAGACCCCAAAATAAAGAAAGTGATCGCGCCTACCTCAAAAGTCGGAGATGGCGGGTTGCTTCTTCCTCTCTCTTCGGTCGGCCGATGGAGAGGGCTTTCCTTGGTTACCCTTGCAAAAGAAGAAACAGACAGATAACAAGTGGATCAGAAAAGATGGCAGTGTAGTATTAGTCCATTGATGAAGAATAATGAAATCGTGGCAAGACACACACCTGGTTGGTGTTATTTTTAAACCCCTCTCGAACACGAGTAGGAGGAAAATGCTATGATGAATGGGGGATCGTGCAAATGTGCATAAAAATGGATCTCCCTTATGAAAGGAGATGACAGATGATGGGATGATGCATGCGATAGAAATAACAAAAGAGAAGGGGAGAGAATGGCTTATTGAAGGTGTCGATGGCGGGATTCGGCGGAGCTTTGACAGCGTGGGGATGACGTGGAAGCAGAATGGATGGAGCTAGCCTTCCTCTCGCGAGTGCGGGCACTCGAGAAGCCAGCAGAACCTCCCCCTGCAAAAGACCCACGGGTTAGAAATGAGATCCGGCAGAGTCTCTCCTTCCTCTGTCGGATCTGAAGCCCACTTCCTTCGAGGGAGGGGGTCCTCTATTTATAGAGGAAAAGTTGAGTGAGGCATCCAGGATCCTGGATGCCTCATTGTTGAGGCGTCCAGGACTTTGGACGCCTCAAAAACATTTTTTATATTATTTTTGTTTATATTATTTTTTTATTCTTTGAGGCGTCCAACCATATGGACGCCTCAATAATTTTATATATTTTTTATTTTTTTTCAATTTCTTTGAAGCGTCCGGGACCCTGGACGCGCCTATTTTCACCCACCGAAACGCCGCCGAAAGCCGTCGACAGTGGAGAAGACACGTGGTTTTGGTGGGTAACCGTGACTCTCGAAGGACGCATCTAGCTTACAAGACGTCTCTATCTTTTGGATTTTTTCGAAACGTCAAATCGAGCGGGGGGTCAACACCATCCGTGTGTCTATGCAGTGAGGCGTCCAGGTACTTGGACACCTAAATAAGACACAGTGAACCGTCTAAGCAACTTGACACGTCAAAGATTTTTACGGAAAAAAATCAGAAAAATGTAAAAAAATTCATAAAAATAGGAAATCACCAGAGTAATTAAAAATGTGAAGGCCACCTTGGGGTATCATAGTGTAATATGAGATTTACTCACGGTAATGTCAAGAACGGCGTGTCTACAGCTACATGGGAGACAGAAGATGCCATGCGCAGGAGATTTCCTGAACTATTTAATTGTAAGTACACTCTCCATAAAATCTATACATTGAATTTGGAGATCAAATTCTCTTAAGTGGGGGAGGCTGTTGATAAGTGTGTAATTTTTCATGTTAATCAAAGTTATAACACACGTTTATGAGCTTTAATATGCATCACTATGCATTTATCATACTTAATTTTAATTTCAGATCAAAATATTTAATTGTCTGATTTAATTAAATTTTGATTATATTTTGCAGGCATAAAGAAGATCAAAACAAGAAGTAAGAAGATAAATGGGCCGAAACCCATCCAAAAGCCCATGCCGACCAAGCCCAATCGTAGTCCAAATAAAACAAAGGAAAAAAAAAGAAAAAAAGAAAAAAAGAAAAGCAAAACAGTATATATATATATATATATATATATATATATATATATATATATATATCAAATATATATATATATATATATATATATATATATATGGCAAGGCTCCTCAAATGAACATGCAAGCTTCATTCATCACGTGAGCAAAGGAGTACAAATGGGCTTTAGCTTTCACAGGAACAATGCATGGTGCCAAGGCTTTCAACATGCAGGATGGGCTTCACTTCAAACTCTTCACAACAAGGCTTCAACACAAGGTGGAACAAGATGCAACACAGCATGTCACTTGCATGCTTCACATCGGCCAAAGCGCTCCATCACGTAGGTGGCTTCCTCTTCAAACAACACATGCAGACAATGGCTGTTGAGTTCGATGCAAGTATTCAGAGGGGGGGTGAATGAATATGTCCTTTAAAAATTTTCGCTCAAACTAAATCTTAAGCAATCAGAGATGCGGAATTAAAAAATAATTACAGATATATAGAGCGAACCTAAGCAAGTCTAAACTGTAGATTGTATCAAATCAAAGGAGCTTGTGCCTTAAAGCATTCAGACGGAAAACCCAATTGAGGCGCTCCTAGCATTCATCTAGCAAATTCAGATAAAAGAAATCAAACCACAGTCAAACATATAGTGTGCGCAGCAAATAGATGAACACTTATAGAACATCAAACCAAAGCGCCCCTAAGCAAGCATCTAGCGGAAGCAATAAAACAGATGAAGAAATCAAACCACTGCACAGAGGTTTTTAGGTGGTTCGGTCCAGCAGACCTACATCCACCCCACACTCAACCCGAGTGTGGCTTCCTGCTGACTCACAGCTTGAACAGCTGGGCATCACAGCTTGCCATACATCAGCTGGGCCTCACAGATTGCCATCTGCTGAGCATCACAGCTTGCTTCCGCTGGGCAAAATAGCTTAGCCATCGGCTGACTCACAGCTTGAACCCGCTGGGGATTACAGCTTAACCCGTCCGAGACCAAGTCTCGCCAGCTGGGGATTACAGCTTTACCTATCCAGTGGAGACCTCCACTACATCCGTTGACTAACAGCTTGAAGAAATGATAAAAGATAAAACAAAAGATAGACAAAACAGCAACGGAAAGCTGAAATAATGAAGCACAAATATAGCTCTCGAAGAGCACTTCTGGCTTGGATTTGATCCAAAAGCCAGACAACCTCAACCTCTCTCTCTTTCTCAACTCGAGCTCTCTATCTCTCTCTTTCTCTTCTTTATCTTCTGCTCTTCTTCTCTTTCTCTTTTCTTCTCTCTTCTTTCTTCTTCTGTTCTCTTCACTCTTCTTCTTCTCTTCTGCTGGATCGAAGTCTCTGCACTTCTGCTTTTTCTTTCTCCACTTTGATCACATTCATCTGTGGATGAAGACCTCCTTTTATAACAGCAGCTAGCAGGAGGGCAGCACTGGGCGCGTGTGGCTTCCACATTTCCTGCCCAGAACTTTTGGCCACGTGTCAGCTTTCTGTCAGTCCTCCAGCCTCGGATCACGTGCCCTCCGTAAGCTTCACGATCAAAGCACCTGTCAGACAGAGTATCGGATAAGTCATCAGTTTAAGTGAAGAACTCTGTATAAACTTTGAAATGAAGTGCACTGTATAGACTTTATTTCAAATCCAATGTATAGACTTTGATGTATGGACTTTACAATGCAAACAATAATGTATACACTTTGTGACTTCGTATGTTGTGTAATGTGCAAGCTTGAAGTTTCACATGCAATGTAGTGTGTAGACTTTGAAATGCCTGCAGCTGTGCAATGTGCAACCAGTGTATAGACTTCAATGCCTTCGTCAAAAGCGATGTACAGACTTGCATGAGATGCATGCTCCAGTGTAGTGTATAGACTTGTGTTCATCAGCAATGTATAAGCTTTGCAAACTGAGACGCAAAATGAGACGATGCTTAACCTGCACTGACTGTACAGACTTATGCATGAGACGCTGAGGAAGACGGTGGATGTACAGACTTCTAAATGTACAGACTTTCCACCGACCAATGTATGGACTTGCTCAGCCTGAGGCACTGTATAGACTTTATGCGTCTCTGCCCAATGTATAGACATCATGTATGCAGTGTTGTGCAATGTACATACTTCATATATGAAGGCACTCGCTGTACATACTTGCTGAAGAGAATGCAATGTGCAGACTTTGACTCGATGTACGGACTTCACAACTGATGAATGTAATGCAATGCAATGTATAGACTAGGTCTTAGAACGAATATGCACACTTGAAGAGCATTCAGCAATGTGCAGACTTCAATGCATATGATGCAGCCAATGTATGGACTTGAGCAGTCTGCTGCTGAACAACCGATGTATAGACTTCACAGTCTTCTAAGCAAGCAATGTATGGACTTGGCCGAGGCAGACTGAAGAAGCAATGTACAGACTATGCAATGTTCAGACTTCATCTTAAAGCCAAGAGAAACTCTGTACAGACTTCCAATGAATGGACTTTAACCCAAGGATGCACAATGTATAGAGTTCGCCTTTGAAACAAATGTACAGACTTTGAGGCAGAAGCCACGGCAGTACAGACTTCAGAAGAACAATGCATGAGCAAGCCTAACGGATGTACAGACTTTAAGATGTGTAGACTTTGCCAAAGAGCTGGACGATGTACAGACTTGAAACAAGGCGAAGTCGGTACAGACTTGAAGATTCACAGTGTGTAGACTTTGGCAAGGCAACGTCAGTAAAGCTCCCAATGTACAGACTTTAGTTGAAGCCAACCGAAGAGTGTATAGACTTGTGAGATGTGGAGAGGGGGATTTCTATAGCCCACCCAAAGAGCAGTCCAACAAGATCCAACAGGGTCCAATGAGGCGAGCCAACCTGAGTGACAGCCCACGGAGCCCACTCAGGAAAGAAAAGCCCAATAAACAAACACTCGAGGAACTAACTCTCCCCGACGGCCTCTAGGCTCGGAGGGCCCGAGTAATGGTCAGGTCATAAGGAAGGTCCGGCCCAAGCCGTTTCCCCGCCCGGGAGAGACAGGCATTAGCCGACCTATCCGACCCCTCTTTCACCGAGCTATGCTCATCGCCCGGACAGGGCTGGCGTTTCAGGAGCTCGGCCAGACCAAATATCATCCGTTCAAGAGTCCCCAACGGATAGGGGAGTCAAGAAACCGCCGGACTTCAAGGCGATAACGTTCCCACGATAAGGCCATGAAAGCCCACGTTGAGGACGTAACTCCCGCCGGAGACCCCTCAGCTTGCAGGACTCCTGAAGGCGGCACACTATTTAAACCAGGGCTACCCTCCGACGGAAGAAGAGAGCCATCCAGGTACTCATAGACCCAAACTCCTGAGCAATCCGCTTCACCCTCTGGTGGAGAGGAATCTCGCGCGCTAGCTTTTCTCCTCCCCATTATTGCTTCCACCACAGCTCTACTGACTTAGCCATCGGAGGGTTTTACCCCAGGGAAGCCCCCTGGGCCCTCTAATACGTTTCCCTATCTTGCAGTTCATCTTCAGGTGATCCACAGCCCGCTCAGGATACAAGCGCGAGATTTCGCCTCTTCATCTGGCGCCGTCTGTGGGAATCGCACGAAGAGCCGAGATGGTGAGAAGAAGCTCAGGGAGGAGATCCGCCGTCAAGAAGGGCATGGCCGTGGTGGTGGCAGGAGATGGCCCCTCTAGGGCCTCACAGAATCCTCCCTCCAACGCCAGCGTCCCCACCAACGGACCGCCGCCCCCTCCGACGGCGACGGGGGTACCCCCCAACGGTGGCGACGAGGTCTTCCAGGCCCTCAATAAGAAGCTTGACGTCCTCGTGGAGCTCATGAGGGCCCAGGCGGCAAGGGATGCCAAGTCCCGCGCCCCGTCCGGGAGCCCCCCCCGAAGTGCGTCCCAGCATACCGCTGGGGGCCGCATCACCCTCCGCGGTCAGTAGCTCATCCGCAACAACGTGGGAGGACCCTCGCAAGCTCCGCCCCCGGAGCAAGAGGCTTCCTCCACGCCCAGAAAGGGAAACAGGGGGCGAGGCCTCCACGCCCGAGCGCCGGCGGTCCTGAGGATCGCCACGACGCTCCCCCCAGTCCCACGGCACGACCGCAGCCGGAACTATCCCTCCGGCTGAGGGATTTCGTAAGACGTTTTGCAGAGCAAGAGCGCGCCCTCTGCGCCCTGCAGAAAACCTCTTTCCCGGAGGATTAGGAGAAATCCCCTTTCTCTGAATACACCTTGAAGGCAGAGGTGTCTCCCAGAACCTCCATTCCGACCTTCAAGCTCTATGATGGCCAGGGCGACCCAGCCGACCACTACGACAGCTTCGACGCCCTGGTGACTCTGCATGGAACACCAGATCCTATTAAATGCCGAGCCTTTGCGGCCACCCTGGTGCAAGGCGCTCAGGCATGGTTCCGGGTCCTCGCCCCTGGGTCCATCCGGGACTTCAGGCAATTCGGGCGAGTCTTCAAGGAGAGCTTCGCCGAAAGCGCCCCCCCAAGGTCAGTAGCGAGGCTCCTGGCCCTCAAACAGGCGTAAGGGGAAAGGCTCCGGGCTCATGTCCACCGATTTAAATCGGAAGCCCTCAGAATTCCCCGCCTGGAAGTGGCCTCGGCCACGACCGCTCTGACCGGGGGCACCCGGGATGAGAACCTCCATCGTGAACTTGTCCTCCACCCTCCCTCGACCCTTGCCGAGCTAGTGACTCTGGCACTGCGCCACGCCGAGTGCGAAGAAGTACTCAGCGCCTGCCGAGACACAACCGGCTCGGGTTGGGAGGGGGACAAGAAGCGAGCCTCCGAGTCAAACCCTGGCTCGGGCAAGAAGCGCGATCGGGAAGGAGAGCGCAAGAGGAAGTATGAGCGGTACACCCCGCTGACCGCACTAGTCTACGAGATCTGTGAAGACATCAAAGACTCGGGACTCCTCCACCGGCCCAAACCGATGAGATCGAAGAACCGCAAGCGCGACAGGCATTGCCTGTTCCATGGTGACCACGGGCACCATACCGGCAACTGCCACCAGCTCCAGGACGAGATCGAACGTCTCATCCGTCAGGGGCACCTAGCCCGGTTTGCAGCCGAGCGCAAAGAAGACCGGGACGCCGCCGAGGAGATCGACAACGCCCCCCGAGGGGTCCACATCAACGTCATCTCTGGAGGAACGGCGTCGGGCGGTGACACCAGCCGAGGAAGGAAGCGTCATGCCGAGCGGGCCAGCCAGGTCTTAGAACCCTCCAGCGGCCCGCCGAGGGAGCCCCAGGTCATAGTCTTCTCCGACCAAGACCTGGAAGGGCTGAAGACCCCGCATGATGATGCCCTCGTTATCTCGGCCACAATAAACCATTGTAACATAGATAGAATTTTGGTTGACAATGGGAGCACCCCCGATGTGTTATCTTACGACTGTTTTCTTAAGATTGGGGAAGACCCATCCAAGCTCCGCCCGATCCGAACACCCCTTTGCGGGTTTAACGGCCTAGACACCTACCCCGAGGGAGCCCTAAGCCTGTCGGTCACCATCGGCACCCCACCCAAAACCGTTACGGTCATGGTGGACTTCATAGTGATTAAGGGTATGATAGCGTACAACGCCATTTTCGGCCGGAAAATCCTCAGCCGGATAAAGGCCGTACCATCTACCTATCACCAGAAAATGAAGTTTCCCACCAAAAATGGGTTGGGGGAAGTCCGAGGTAATCAGGCCACAGCTAGAAGGTGCTACAACATCACGGTGGAAGCCTCAAGGCCGGACGGGGGATATAAGGGCCCCAAGGGAATCGAAGGGAAGACCGTAACCGCCGAGCCCGGTGGCGAATTGCTAACGGTATTCCTAAACGATGACCCGGCCCTCGGAGTAAGGATCGGAGCCAACCTACCACCCATGGAACAGCAGCAATATAAAAAATTCCTTTCTGAGTATGTTCAAGTCTTTGCTTGGTCCGATGATCAACTCCCTAGCATACCAGAGAAGACCGTGATGCACAAGCTCAGCCTCGACCCCACCGTGAGGCCCGTACAGCAACGGAGAAGGAAGCATGCGCCCGAGAAACAGGCGATCATCAAGGCGCAGGTCACCAAGGGACAAGAGACAGGCCTCTTCAGACCAGTCCTGTACCGTACGTGGCTAGCCAATGTCGTCCTGGTGCCAAAAACTACAGGCAAATGGCGAATGTGCGTGGACTTCACCGCTCTAAATAAGGCTACCCCCAAGGACTGCTATCCGCTACCGAGCATCGACCAATTGGTTGATTCAACCTCGGGCAACGAGATACTCAGTTTCCTGGATGCCTATTCAGGTTATCACCAGATCAGAATGAACCCAGAAGATGTCGAGAAGACCGCCTTCATCACTGACTACGGCGTGTACTGCTACACTCGGATGCCTTTCGGGTTGAAGAACGCCGGAGCCACATATCAGCGATTGGTAAATAACATGTTCGAGGGACAGCAGGGTCGGAACGTCGAGGCTTACATTGACGACATGCTCGTCAAGACTCCCAAGGCCCAAGACCACTTCACCGACCTTGCCGAAACCTTCGGCACCCTCCTGAAGTACAACATGAAGCTCAACCCCGCCAAGTGCGCCTTTGGAGTAAAATCTGGGAAGTTCCTGGGTTTCCTGGTCACTCAGCGCGGGATCGAAGCCAACCCCGACAAAGTCCAGGCCATCCTGGACATGCGCCCGCCCACATGCATTAAAGACGTTCAACGTCTGGCAGGGCGTGTCGCCGCTCTCAGCCGTTTCCTGTCCCGTGCGGCCGAACGATGCTTGCCCTTCTTCAAACTGATGAGGGGACCCAAGCTAGCGTCTGCTACATTCGCATGGGATGAGGAGTGCCAGACAGCGTTCGCCGAGCTTAAAAAGTTCCTGGCTTCACCACCGGTGCTCTCTAAGCCCGCCCCAGGTGAAGTCTTGCTGCTCTACCTCTCGGTGTCGCCATCCACGGTCAGCTCGGTCCTAGTCAGAAATGACTCAGAAATCGAAAGACCAGTCTACTACACCAGCAAGGTGCTCAATGAGGGTGAACGGAGGTACCCCGCAACCGAGAAACTCGTGCTAGCATTGGTTACCTCCGCAAGGCACCTCCGCCCCTACTTCCAGGGGCACCCCATCACCGTGCTAACCGGCGAGCCGTTGAAGAAGATTCTAGCCCACCCCGAGGCCTCAGGGCGACTCGTCAAATGGGCCATTATGCTCGGGGCCTACGACATCTCGTACCGGCCGCGATCAGTAATCAAAGGCTAAGCGCTCGCCGACTTCATTGCCGAAAGCACCATCCCCGCCGAGGACAGGCCTCCGACCACGACCGGGCCAACCTGGGAACTATTCGTCGATGGATCATCCAATTCGGTAGGCAGCGGTGTGGGGATACTCCTGAGGTCCCCCGAAGGGATAGAGCTACAGTACGCCTTGAAATTCAACTTTCAGGCATCCAACAACGCTTATGAGTACGAGGTCCTTATCTCGGGAGCGCGCATGGCCCGACGGCTGGGGGTCGAGCGAGTCAGGATCCACACCGACTCTCAACTAGTCGCAGGTCAGGTCAACGATGAGTATGAAGCTCGGGAGGCACCCATGATCAAATACCTTCAGTTGGTCCGGAGCCTGGCCCAACAGTTCGAGGAATTTGGGGTAGTCCGGATAGCTCGGGAGCAAAACTCTCGGGCGGATGCCCTCTCTCGATTGGCCTCCTCCCTAGACCCGGAAGGTACACGATCGGTCCTCCTAGAAGAGCTAGAGCGCCCGAGCATTGACACGGAGCTCCTCGCTGTTGACTCGGCCACTCCAAGTGACTGGCGCTCCCCCTACCTGTCCTGGCTACAAGACTCCCAAGAGCCCTCCGACCCTCAAGAAGCCCGCCGAATGAAGTATCAAGCTCGGCGCTTCGTCGTCTTCGACAACACTCTCTACCGAAGATCGTTCTTCGGTCCCCTCCTGAAGTGCCTCGGTCCCGACGAGGCAAGCCGAGCCATCCGAGAGATTCATGAAGGCCTGTGCGGAGCGCACTCAGGGGCAAGGTCGCTGGCCAGAATCCTGTTACGACAGGGGTACTGGTGGCCCACCCTGCAGCGCGACTGCTCGGCCTATGTTCAACAGTGCGACCGATGCCAGCGGTTCGACCACTTGGTCCATCAGCCGGCTACGGAACTTGTCACCCTAGCCGAGCCTTACCCTTTCGCTCGGTGGGAAATCGATATCCTTGGGCCATTCCCAACGGCCCAGTCTCAGAAGAAGTTCATCATCGTCGCCATCGACTACTTCACCAAGTGGATCGAGGCCGAGGCTACTGCGAGGATCATCGAGACAGTCGTTTGGGGCTTTGTTTGGAAATCGATCATTTGTCGCTTTGACATCCCCCGAGTGATAGTAAGCGATAACGGTCGGCAATTTGACTCTCGGTACTTCCGAGATAGATGCGCTGACCTAAATATCCGCAACCACTTCACTTCGGTCGCCCACCCTCAGGCCAACGGGCTGGTTGAAAATGCCAACAAGACTATCTTGAAAGGCATTAAAACCAGACTCGACAAGGTAAGGGTAGTTGGCTCGAGGAATTACCTAGCGTATTATGGTCGCACCGAACAACCCCCAGGACGGCAACCGGTGAAAGCCCTTTTCAGTTGGTATATGGCACCGAAGCCGTCGTTCCATTGGAGATCGCCAATCCGTCTCTCCGAGTGATCAGCTTCTCACTCGAGGCAAACAGGCAAAAATTGCTCGAGAACCTCGACCTAGCAGACGAACTCCGAGAGATCGCGAACGTCCAGGCAATGGAGTACCAGCGCCGCCTCACTCGAAACTACAACGCCAAGGTCCGAGATAGACGTTTCCAACTGGGGGACTTCATCCTCAGGAAGGCCGAAGCCTCTCGACCACTAGAGGCGGCGGGCAAGCTATCCCCCAACTGGGAAGGCCCCTACCGAGTGGTCGAGACGCTCGGAAAAGGTGTGTACAGGTTAGCGACAATGGAAGGGGAACCTATTCCTCGGACATGGAACGCAGCCGCACTACGCAAATTCTATTTTTGAAATTGTATAGCAAGATGGACGAAATAAATCCCTTTTCTTTTCATTCCAAACCATTGGTACATCAGATAGGCAAATGCCAGTACATCACATAGCAAAAAGCAAAAATCCATCTAACACCGCCTCAAGGGGTCATCGCTCGGCTGACTCGGTCTTGATCTCCTCGCGTCCAGCCACTGACTCTGCCTCGTGCGGAAACTGGCTCGGACAAGAGGTGGTCAAGCCAATTGCCTCGGGTGGCCCGTGACAAAGGTGACAGAGGGATTGCAGGAGGGAAGCCACCTTTAAACGTTGAGGAAGGCTACCTCCCAAGTTGGCAACAACCAGGAAAAAGGAGCGCCGTGAAGGCCTCCCCTCTTCCAATCTGCCAACTCCTTGGAAGGAAAGAGAGAGCAAGCAACCCCCGAAGAGTGAAAGAAATGAAGAGCAGAAGAGGGAGAAAGAGGCTGCAGACGGAGGAAGGCTTCGGTGAGGAGGGAGCTTGATACGCCTCCTCCCCTCACATGGAGGGAAGTAACGGCGGGCTCCCCTGATGCCCCCATCCGTCCTCCGCCTCGGCGTCCACCCGAAAGCCACGCTGGAACTGAGAAAGGGCAAGAACCGTGCCTTCACACGTCGAAGCCCTCTCCAGATCTGCGCGGCGACTGTCGGACCCGTCTCGTGCACGCGCGGCGACCGTGGGATCCGTTCAACATTACAGGGCAACGGGAGCCTGCCGCTCCCCGTCGTCGGCGGCGTCACCCTCCGAAGGATCCTCCATGCTCCGAATATAAGGGCACAACGCACAGTGAAGAGGAAGGAGCGAGGAAAGACTGTTAGAGAAAATCCCAAGCAGTGAAGAGGAAAGGGCGCCTTTCGGTCCTTCTTATAGGCCAAAGGAGGCTACACGCCTTAAATGACCCCCCCCTCCTCGGAAACACGCCAAAGGATTTCTCCCCAGAACAGTCACCTCCAACTCCTCGTCCCCCGCCCTAGCGGGATTCACGAAGCGGCCTGACATTCAAAGCATGAGGGAACGGAAAGACGCCCCGTCAGAAGCCTACCCAAACTGCATGCGAAAACCACGCAGGACATATCGGCACCTCCCAACCACTCAAGATCCGCCAACCAAATCACGGCAAGGATGGTACTCAAACAGAGCAAGTCATTTATTATCACACCAAAAGGAAACCCTCTAAAAAGAGGGAAGAGAGACAAAAAGGGAAGGAGGCAAAGTACATCAGACCTCGGGCCCACTTTGACATTCGGGAATGGCAGAAGGAGACGCGTCACCCCCGGCGCCTTCGGTGACGGCCGGCTCGGACACTGACCTCGCTTGTGCGAGAACTGTCTCGGTCGTGAGCCCTCCCGAAACGCCCAGAGCCGGTGACCCCGATGGAGGCGACCCCTCCGAATCTCCCCCGACTGATAAGGAAGAGCTGGAAACCGACTCATCCAAGTCATAACACTGGCCGAAGGGGAACTCGATCGCGGAGTTTTACTCATCGGCGTAGTCCACCGCCCGGCGATAGCCTTGCTTGAACCCCTTTCGAGCACCCCGGCGTAGTGCTACCTCGTAATAGGGTAGGGCGGCTTCCACCAGGTCGGCCGAGTAACCATCCGAGCTCCTGTAACGCTCGATTGCCTCCGCCTCGACCTGCCCCGCCCTTCCGACGAGCTCGACCCGAGCCCGCTCCGCCTCGGCCGCGCGCTCCTCTGCCCAGGCCCGATCCGCCTCAGCCTCAGCTCGGAGACGCTCCGCCACCTCCGCCCGATCTAGCAGCTCGGAGCGTTCGAGCTCCCAGCGATTGTCTAGCTCGAGGCGACGTAGACGCTCCTCCTCAAGGAATCGGCTTGTCCTCTCGAGAGACTCTCGGGTCTTGGCGAGCTATTCGGCCAGCACCCCAGCTTCCAGTCGGCTCGCCCGCGCCACCTCCCGGAACGTGGAGAACTCCTGTCGGAGCCCCTCATGCTCCCCCTTGAGTCGGGCCAGTTTCCTCTCGCAGCCCCCAAGGGTCCAGGCCAGGTTCGACCGCTCCGCCTCCGTCCGGGCGTGCGCCTCTGCCATCAAAGCCGCCGACCGAGCTATGACTAGGCCGCCCTCCATCAAGACATCAAGGATCCCGGGGGGGGGGGTATTGCGCCCTTCTCCCCCCTTCGTCCTTGCGGCAATCGACTGGCAGACCCGATATAGGTCGCCTGTAATGCCGTGCCTTTCCAAGGGCTCCGACAGAGGGGACCGCTCCGCCCGGAGCACCCCGCCAGAAGACTCCGCTCGAGTGACGGAACCAACCGCCTCGTGCGCCACGGTCGGTTGGGGTTGCGACGCCTCCCCGGGCGAACCCCCAGCCTCGACCGCCGCCGCGGGACCGACCGCACCGGGAGCTCCAAGCACCTGGGGCTGCAACGCCCTAGCGGGCGAACCCCCAGCCCTGCCTGTCTCGGCCCGCACCTCGCCGACCGAGACATCCCCACCTTCGGCCAATCCCCCGGCCTCGGCTCCAGCTACTTCGACATCGACCCCCTCTGCCTCCGTGGGGGGGAGAGCCGACCCATCGCCGCCCTCTGATGGGCCCCCGGTCTCCTCGGCCCCCTCTCGCCTGGCAGGTGGGGGAGCTGGCCCCGAGGGGTCAGCCCCATCTTGCCCCCGAGAGGGGAGCGCCGCCGAGCCGGAGTCGCCCCCGCCCGTAGGAGGAAGACCGGCCTTCTTGGCCCGTTTCTTGGCCTTCACGGCCTCCCGCAACTTTCCCGCCATGGGATCCTTGCGCTTTATACAAGTTGGCCGTGAAGACCCCGCGGGAGCCACCCCCTTGCCCTTATCTCGGGCTTGGGCACGACTCACAGAAGCATCTGGTTCATCGGTCGCCGAGTCATCTCCCAGATCAATGACCTCAGCAGCTTCCTCCAGAGGTTCCCGCCTAACGTCTGCCACAAAGGGAGAAGACCCGGTCAGGAGAAAGAAAGTAACTACCATCCCTGGAGAAGAGCCTCGAGAGCGGTACCTGTCAACCTCAACCGCCTAAGCAAGCACCGTTCGATGTTCTCCGGCGTCACCAGCTCCTCGGTCGACTGGCGGTTACCCAGCAGACGAGCGGCCTGCCGCTCCACGTGTGAAGGGAACTCCTCCGGGCGAGGGGGAAGATTCGGGTGAAAATTGGGCGAGATCGGACATCTCCAAAACTCGTCCGTCGCCTCCGCCTTCACCCAGAAGAATTGGGCCTTCCACCCCTTGTGCGAGGAGTCCTTCGCAGCGAGGGAGATGCAACTCCTGTTCCTCCTCGCCTGGATGAAGTAAAAGCCCTTCCCCGCCGATGGGTGCGCTTTCAGCTCGAAAAAATAATGAAAGAGGTCCAAGGAAGGAAAAATGTCGTGTTGACGACAGAGAATCCGAAAGGCGGAAAGAAGGAGATATGAATTGGCCACCAATTGAATAGGCGCCAACCGGAAAAACTCGAGAAGCTGGAGTACAAGAGGCTCGAAGGGAAGGCGGAACCCACTCTTCTAAGCCAGAAGGAAAGTGCAAATGTGCCCCGTGCGGCTGTCCAGACTCGTCTCATACGGGGCGGCGACAGCAAAGCTGTACCTGAGACGCAAGTGAAAGCGATGCTCCAGCTTTCTCACCTCGGCCTCCCCCAACTCACTACAGTTGGAGACGGGCTCCCGCCTCACCTGCCCGATTTCTAGAGACAGACCAGCCATCGAGCCGGAAGATGATCCCTCGCGCAAGCTCGAAGACTCCGGAGGGGAAGAAAGTTGCCGGACCGCCTCCGCGGTTATCCTCGCCAACTCCTCAAATGCCGCCGCAAGACTCTGCGCCTCCACTGTGCCCTCACGGCGCATCAAGGAGTCCCAGAAGCAAAGAAACTAAGGAAAGCCCAAAATCCTGAGAAGCCTAGAACGACGAACAGCGCCCAACGCCTATAAAACCCTGGAGGAAGGTGGCGCGTCGTTATGTGCTCTGAGAAAAGGGGGGCCCCTTCAGTTCAAATCCGTCAGGATCATCATTACGGGCCCAGGCGACCACTATACGTGGCTCCATCACGCCAACAGAATTCCACCCACCTGAGCCACGCCGGTCCAAAGCCTCAAAAACTACTTGACCGAGCCTCCATGGCTCGGGAGTAGGAGGGGGACAAGTGGAGAGGGGGATTTCTGTAGCCCACCCAAAGAGCAGCCCAACAAGATCCAACAGGGTCCAACGAGGCGAGCCAACCTGAGTGACAGCCCACGGGGCCCACTCAGGAAAGAAAATCCCAATAAATAAACACTCGAGGAACTAACTCTCCCCGGTGGCCTCTAGGCTCGGAGGGCCCGAGTAATGGTCAGGTCATAAGGAAGGTCCGGCCCAAGCCGTTTCCCCGCCCGAGAGAGACAGGCATTAGCCGACCTATCCGACCCCTCTTTCACCGAGCTATGCTCATCGCCCGGACAGGGCTGGCATTTCAGGAGCTCAGCCAGACCAAATATCATCCGTTCAAGAGTCCCCAATGGATAGGGGAGTCAAGAAACCGCCGGACTTCAAGGCGATAACGTTCCCACGATAAGGCCATGAAAGGCCACGTTGAGGACGTAACTCCCGCCGGAGACCCCTCAGCTTGCAGGACTCCTGAAGGCGGCACACTATTTAAACCAGGGCTACCCTCTGACGGAAGAAGAGAGACATCCAGGTACTCATAGACCCAAACTCCTGAGCAATCCGCTTCACCCTCTGGTGGAGAGGAATCTCGCGCGCTAGCTTTTCTCCTCCCCATTATTGCTTCCACCACAGCTCTACTGACTTAGCCATCGGAGGGTTTTACCCCAGGGAAGCCCCCTGGGCCCTCTGATATGTTTCCCTGTCTTGCAGTTCATCTTCAGGTGATCCACAGCCCGCTCAGGATACAAGCGTGAGATTTCGCCTCTTCAAGATGCATAGACCACATCGATGTGTGGACTTCACCAAGACACTGCATGAACAGTCCGATGTATGGACTTGGCAAGCCTAAGACGCTGAATGAGACGGTGGGGTCTGTATAGACTTTGCTCAAAGCCTTAGACGCTAACAGAGACGGACCGATGTACAAACTTTAAACGCAATGTATGGACATTGCATAGACGAT
Source organism: Amorphophallus konjac (assembly GCA_022559845.1). Lineage (NCBI taxonomy): Eukaryota > Viridiplantae > Streptophyta > Magnoliopsida > Alismatales > Araceae > Amorphophallus > Amorphophallus konjac. The sequence goes on along the minus strand of CM040126.1, from coordinate 319,014,766 downwards.
GCATGAGACACAGACACTGTGCATGAACAGTGCAGTGTATATACTTATGCACTTTGAGTGCCTGCATCTACAGTGTAAATGTATAGACTTAATGTAATGCACTGGCTGTACATACTTGAATGAGACGCTGCATGAGACGATGCAGCAACAGTGATGTACAGACTTTGCCTAACGCAGTCCGTTGTACATACTTCCAATGCAATGTAATGTACACACTTCAGCTAAGCAATCTTCACGAAATATATCAGATATATGCATACACCACAGAGTATATCAATTATAAACATCTCATGCATTCTCCACAGAATATAATGAGTGATATGCATTCAAATCAACATGCCATCATCATATAAAGGACATTTCATGACACTGTCGAAATAATATCCAAAGCACTCAGTGTGTTGCAATCATCAAAACAAAACATCATTGCTATCAACAAATTAACATAGCACATACTTGTGCCTAAGGGGCACAACATTCTCCCCCTTTTTGATGATGGCAACACATTGTGACAGTGAGTCACACACAAAATTTTCTCCCCCTTTGACATAATCAAAAAGAGAAAAATAGTATAAACAAGAGTGCAACATGGCAGTATGCATGCAATAAACTCCCCCTGAAGGTATGACTCCCCCTGAATTATTTCTCCCCTTAAATAATTGCTCCCCCTTTGAGAAAGAATATGAACATATAATTCAAAGGTAGAGAAGGTAGGAGGGTCACTTAACAACAGCTGAATCATTGGTTCAGAGAATAAGCCTGATTATAAACAACAGTTAAGGTATAAGAATCAACAACATACAATTTTCAAAAATTTAGGTTTAACAGTGATAAATCTAGAGTAAAACACCCGACCCCTGAAAAAGAGTTTTAGATTCCATTTATAGCAATGAATCTAAGGCACATGGTATTAATAGATAAGTCAAAAATAATACCCTTTTGTGATTAAACAAGGAAATTCAAGAAAGGCAACTTGAATATGTATTAATAAAAATAATTTTCACTCATTGACTTTTGATTTTCAAAGGGTTACAGCAGTTTGTATTTCACTTTTGAATTTTCAGAAACTGAACTCAGTGAATAGACCTGTGGCATTTATGCTGTTGACATTAGGTGTACACCTTGATCAGAGGCAGGTACCCCTAGTTACTAGGCATAAACTACAAGATCTACTTCAGGTCAAGGCCTACAAGGAACAATCTTCACCTTTGACATTAAGGGCACACCTTGATCAGAGGCCAGTACCCCCAGTTACTTGGTGAGGACTCCCCCTATAGATTCGACCCTATGAACAGAGTTAGCTTGAAGCACTTCATGACATGTGAATTTTCCTGCTTCATTAGAGGAGTTCATAGTTTCTCAGTGCAATCAACCATTGCTCTGTCACAATGTTCAATTCTTTACATTTATGATCTTATATACTGCTGCCCTTAATTCATTTAGAGTGATTGTTTGAAAAATATTACACACTCTTGTTCACCTGTTCTAGATATTTCCAGTTCAACACATTTAGGCATTACAAAAAACCTTTTCTATTTTAGCCATGAGACAAAGATTAAGCGCTATAAAAGTTTTCTTTTATCTCAAATTCTGAAGGCAGACACTTAACTCTTCAATTTATAAAAGGTTAAACCTTTAGTTCCTTTCAATTTGTAAGAGTGATTCTTATAAGTGAACAATTGCAATAATCACAGCTCAATATACTAAACCAGAAACAATTGTTGTTGTTCAGTGAAAATGATAGGGAAAAGATAGCAATTGGCAATATGGTTCAATAGCATCTGATGACAGTGAATATGAATGAGTTGAATGGGGACAATGAGAAGTAGCAAGGATTCAATGAATTGAACAGAACTCTCAGCTCCCCCTGACACCATGATGCAAAATTATGCTATGCACTAGACTGTTCTAAATGCAGACTATGCACCAAGGATACATGAGACAAGTATGCAATCAATTCAGGTTTATGCATCCAAGTCATGAGCATTTTTATCCTTTTTCAGATTTTTCAATTTCAATGATATGCAGTACACTGTTCTAAATGAGGACTAGACTCTTGATACTTGGCGGAGAACCTGGTCACAAGGACCATCTCACACATTGTAAGAACCTCCAGGCAGATTTCCCTATCTTTTAGTAACTTACCATTTGATATACCAGGGTTAACAAGGACAATGCAACATAAAGCAGTCCTACATGCATTGAACAACTTCATTGACAGTCATGCAAATGATGTATGTAGACATAAGATACATGCATTGACTGTGTGTACTAAATGAACCATTCACAATCAGCAAGTTATGCATTTAATCAGCAAGCATGCAGTCCATTGACACAGTCTATATAATGCATCAACTACGACAATGATTATGCAAAACATCTAGCAGCCCATTTATTCAGTGCAATAATCAGTAAGAGAAGAGCATCAATTATATGCAGAATTAAAACTCAGTAGCTGAGTCTGGAATGCACATGTTTATTCTTTGACCCAAGGCACACCTGTAACACTATGATCATTTTGATCATGCAGGGACCCAAGCAGCTTTGGGTCCTGCATTTACCTTGACAGGTGTTCTAAACATTCTTTTTGCAACATTATCATCAAATTCCATTAGAAAACAATCAGACATAGAATGTCCAAAATTTCCACAGTAATAACATGAAACAACAGATTGTCTGGTCCTATGATGCATATCAACAGCAACATGAGACCTATGAAACTTAGCATGAAATGTTCTGTTGTTTACATGGACATTTTGTTTCTTACCAGCAGCATTGGGAGAAGGAAATTTTACAGATTTAAAATTAAATCTACTTCTTTGAGCATGCCAACAGTCCTTGACTGTATGGCCATGCTTTCCACATTCGAAGCATGCTGGGGTTCTTTTACCAGAAGTAGTTTTATTTGCAGGGAAATTTACAGGTTTTAAATTGACTTTCTTTCCCTGGGCATGCCAGCAATGAGCTGCAATGTGGCCCATCTTGCCACAATGAAAACACTCTATTTTCCTTCTTTGAAAAACATGATTTTTAGCAGGAATTTTCTGTGCAGTAGTAGCAGCTAGGTCATCTAATTCAAACATCTTACACTCATGCATCATATGACCTATCTTATTACAATAGAAACACTGCACATTCTTTTCCTTTTTAAACTGAATTTTATGAGAAGATTTTTCACAGCAATTTTCCTTTTTCTTTTGTTCAGCCCTGTGCTTATTGTTCTGAGATTTCTTAGATGAAATACATTTTAAGGTACTAGCACATTCTGAACTTTTCACATTGGAGCCAAGCAGTTTGTTCAAATTGTTTTTACCTTTGACAAATTTAGACAGAGTGTTTTTCAAATTTTCAATTTCAGAATTCAATGAAGCAATACTCACTTCATACTTGGATAGCTCAGATTCACATGCAATTAGCTGCTGTTGCAAAGTATCATTCAGGTTCTTCAGAGTTTCATTTTCTTGTTGAGCCATTATTTCAATGTTGTTCTCATTTTCCTTCACAACTGATTTTCCTTTTTCAATTGACAGCCATCTCTCAGAGAAGACAGCATTAAGAACCATTAGCTTTTTATTTTGATCTTTCAAGTAGACATTTTCTTCTTTTAGAGATTTGATTTGTTCCTTTTGAAAACTGTCATCAGAATCAAAATCATTAATCATGTCTTCGAGAATGGCACATGATTTACAAGAATTATCTTCACTGATGAGTTTGTTTCTAAGATCTTCATTCTCAGATTTCAACTTGTTCAACTCATCTTTTAGACTTCTAACCTCATGCAACATTTCTTTTCTTATTTTTCTCTTTTCAGATTTCAGTCTATCATATTTATTCAATAAATGCTCATTCAATTCAATCATATTTTCCAGAGAAAAATTATTAGTATCAGAGTTTACCTGTGACGAAGTGTCCTCCTCATAATCTTCATCTTCTTCTGTTGCCATGAGACAATTCACTTTATCCTGGGTTCTGCTGCTTGCTATCATCTCGACCACTTCGGAGGCACTGCATCAATTAACTACACATGGAAACTTGTCAGTGTTTATAGCCCTTTGAGTTAGCTCCAGGGCCTTCTGATTATCAGAGAATTTTTGTATGTCTGAAGTTTTCCATAAGGATTCATCCTTTGGAACTTCATAGGAACTGTGCGCAATGACTATCCACAGATCTGGATTAGTTTGCATCACATATTCTCTGAACTGATTAAACCAATTGTAGAAACCCGAACCTTCAAACTTCGGAGGATCAACAATGAGTTCCATGCTTTAGACAGAATAAGAGTTCTAGGAAGAACACTAATCAAGCATAATGAATCAACTCAAATAACACCAAAAACAAATGAGCAAAGCAAAGCACAAGTCAATGAAGCAACACACGATTTCAAAAGACCCACTCTGAAATGCACCAGAAGCTAGCAGGATCCTCTGTAGATTGTTAGATCTGATAGATCAGAGACCGCTCTGATACCAAGTGTTGGGTTCAGTGCAAGTATTCAGAGGAGGGGGGTGAATGAATATGTCCTTTAAAAATTTTCGCTCAAACTAAATCTTAAGCAATCAGAGATGCAGAATTAAAAAATAATTACAGATATATAGAGCAAACCTAAGCAAGTGTAAACTGTAGACTGTATCAAATCAAAGGAGCTTGTGCCTTAAAGCATTCAGACGGAAAACCCAATTGAGGCGCTCCTACCATTCATCTAGCAAATTCAGATAAAAGAAATCAAACCACAGTCAAACATATAGTGTGCGCAGCAAATAGATGAACACTTATAGAACATCAAACCAAAGCGCCCCTAAGCAAGCATCTAGCGGAAGCAATAAAACAGATGAAGAAATCAAACCACTGCACAGAGGTTTTTAGGTGGTTCGGTCCAGCAGACCTACATCCACCCCACACTCAACCCGAGTGTGGCTTCCTGCTGACTCACATCTTGAACAGCTGGGCATCACAGCTTGCCATACATCAGCTGGGCCTCACAGCTTGCCATCCGCTGAGCATCACAGTTTGCTTCTGCTGGGTAATACAGCTTAGCCATCGGCTGACTCACAGCTTGAACCCGCTGGGGATTACAGCTTAACCCGTCCGAGACAAAGTCTCGCCAGCTAAGGATTACAGCTTTACCTGTCCAGTGGAGACCTCCACTACATCCACTGACTAACAGCTTGAAGAAATGATAAAAGATAAAACAAAAGATAGATAAAACAGCAACGGAAAGCTGAAATAATGAAGCACAAATATAGCTCTCGAAGAGCACTTCTGGCTTGGATTTGATCCAAAAGCCCGACAACCTCAACCTCTCTCTCTCTTTCTCAACTCGAGCTCTCTATCTCTCTCTTTATCTTCTTTATCTTCTGCTCTTCTTCTCTTTCTCTTTTCTTCTCTCTTCTTTCTTCTTCTGTTCTCTTCACTCTTCTTCTTCTCTTCTGCTAGATCGAAGTCTCTGCACTTTTGCTTTTTCTTTCTCCACTTTGATCACATTCATCTGTGGACGAAGACCTCCTTTTATAACAGCAGCCAGCAAGAGGGCAGCACTGGGCGCATGTGGCTTCCATATTTCCCGCCCAGAACTTTTGGCCACATGTCAGCTTTCTGTCAGTCCTTCAACCTTGGATCACGTGCCCTCCTTAAGCTTCACGATCAGAGCACCTGTCAGACAGAGTATCGGATAAGTCATCAGTTTAAGTGAAGAACTCTGTATAAACTTTGAAATGAAGTGCACTGTATAGACTTTATTTCAAATCCAATGTATAGACTTCGATGTATGGACTTTACAATGCAAACAGCAATGTATACACTTTGTGACTTCGTATGTTGTGCAATGTGCAGGCTTGAAGTTTCACATGTAATGCAGTGTGTAGACTTTGAAATGCCTGCAGCTGTGCAATGTGCAACCAGTGTATAGACTTCAATGCCTTCGTCAAAAGCGATGTACAGACTTGCATGAGATGCATGCTCCAGTGCAGTGTATAGACTTACGTTCAGCAGCAATGTATAGACTTTGCAAACTGAGACGCAAAATGAGACGATGCTTAACCTGCACTGACTGTACAGACTTATGCATGAGACGCTGAGGAAGACGGTGGATGTATAGACTTCTAAATGTACAGACTTTCCACCGACCAATGTATGGACTTGCTCAGCCTGAAGCACTGTATAGACTTTATGCGTCTCTACCCAATGTATAGACATCATGTATACAGTGCTGTGCAATGTACATACTTCATATATGAAGGCACTCGCTGTACATACTTGCTGAAGAGAATGCAATGTGCAGACTTTGACTCGATGTACAGACTTCACAACTGATGAATGCAATGTATAGACTAGGCCTTAGAACGAATATGCACACTTGAAGAGCATTCAGCAATGTGCATACTTCAATGCATATGATGCAACCAATGTATGGACTTGAGCAATCTGCTGCTGAACAACCGATGTATAGACTTCACAGTCTGCTAAGCAAGCAATGTATGGACTTGGCCGAGGCAGACTGAAGAAGCAATGTACAGACTATGCAATGTTCAGACTTCATCTTAAAGCCAAGAGAAACTCTGTACAGACTTCCAATGAATGGACTTTAACCCAATGATGCACAATGTATAGAGTTCGCCTTTGAAACAAATGTACAGACTTTGAGGCAGAAGCCACGGCTGTACAGACTTCAGAAGAACAATGCTTGAGCAAGCCTAACGGATGTACAGACTTTAAGATGTGTAGACTTTGCCAAAGAGCTGGACGATGTACAGACTTGAAACATGACGAAGTCTGTACAGACTTGAAGATTCACAGTGTGTAGACTTTGGCAAGGCAACGCCGGTAAAGCTCCCAATGTACAGACTTTAGTTGAAGCCAACCGAAGAGTGTATAGACTTGTGAGATGCATAGACCACAGCGATGTGTGGACTTCACCAAGACACTGCATGAACAGTCCGATGTATGGACTTGGCAAGCCTAAGACGCTGAATGAGACGGTGGGGTCTGTATAGACTTTGCTCAAAGCCTTAGACGCTAACAGAGACGGACCGATGTACAAACTTTAAACGCAATGTATGGACATTGCATAGACGATGCATGAGACACATACACTGTGCATGAACAGTGCAGTGTATAGACTTATGCACTTTGAGTGCGTGCATCTACAGCGCAAATGTATAGACTTAATGTAATGCACTGGTTGTACATACTTGAATGAGACGCTGCATGAGACGATGCAGCTACAGTGATGTACAGACTTTGCCTAACGCAGTCCGTTGTACATACTTCCAATGCAATGCAATGTACACACTTCAGCTAAGCAATCTTCACGAAATATATCAGATATATGCATACACCACAGAGTATATCAATTATAAACATCTCATGCATTCTCCACAGAACATAATGAGTGATATGCATTCAAATCAACACGCCATCATCATATAAAGGACATTTCATGACACTGTCGAAACAATATCCAAAGCACTCATTGTGTTGCAATCATCAAAATAAAACAGCATTGCTATCATCATATTAACATAGCACATGCTTGTGCCTAAGGGGCACAACAATGGCTTCACTCGTGGGCCATGCAACCAAGAGGCAATGCTATATATTCAAACAACAAAAGTAAAGGCATGCAGGCGGCTTCAACGTCCACGCGGCAGCAGGTTCACACGCGGGAGGTCGGCCTTGAGCAGCCGACACGGAGGTCAGCAGGTGCGGCGGATTTCACGCGATGGCGAGCGGTTGGCTGAAGAATGGCCAGAGCGTCTTCACACGACCGCGGGTGGGCTTTGCAGGCGGGTCAGCAGGCTAAGGCAGTATGTAGGCCCAATCACACGGCAGATAGAGGAGATGAAGGTAGCCCCATTCACGCACGCCCCCTCTACAAAGTCTCTACAACAACATCATCTTCAACAAGCACGGCACCAAAACCTCCACGCCGCTGCCCCTCTTACAAAGTCAGCCGCAAATCAAGTTTCTTCGCGTAGGAGGCCAGCATGTCTTCTTCACATGAGGCTCCTTCATCTTGCGGCTTTGACGTGGACCCACATGCATGCAGCAAACCTCTTCACGACAAGATCCTCGTGGCCAAGGCGGCCCTCCTTCACACGGCCTCTTCCTCATGTATGGGGGGCTTCATGCAAATAATCCAACAGCCCCCCCCCCCATGCAGCTTCTTCAGGCGGGCCTCTTCAACCCCCTGCACAGCATCTTCAACGGCAGGTGGCTGCCATCCTTCACACCACAAAACGTGAGTCTCAAGCAGGTTTTCAACAAGAGCGGCCAAAAGCCGCTATTCATACAAGACCCATTTACACACAAGAAAGAGAGAGAGGGACATTGAAGGAAGGCTCTGTTAGCCCTATAAAAGGGACCCCCGGATGGCAAGAGAGGGGGTCACGGAGGGAGAGTCTGGGAGTTCAGTGGTTGCTATTTTAAGATCTTCTTGAGAGTTCTTTTGGCTTTGGAGAGTTACGTAGGAGTGTTCTGGAGGGCTTTTGTTTGTGGAATTTGAGTTGTTGTTAGTGTGTTGTATTAATGTTGTTGTAATCTTAGTCATTTTAACTTTTTATAACTCATTTACATGTATGTTTGTTCTTTATTTCGAATTACTTTCTTCAGCAAAGTTGTTCATCTTTAAGTGATCTTCGTTTTCTTTATTTATTACTTTCTCCACTTCTCTTTAGTTTTCAAGTTATTCTCTAATTTTCAAAGTACGGTTCTGCACGTTTACTGTTCATCCACGGTTTTCACAGATCTTCTCTCTTAATTTTAACACCCTTCTGATCCTCATCTCTCTCTTTGTTCTTCATCAAACTTCTTCCTCTCTTTGCCCTCTACAACTTTCATTTTTTCCACTTCTTCTAATTTCCTCTAGTTTTAAAGCTATTCTTATTCTTCTAACTCTCTGTTTTCTTTCTAATTTTTTCTGTGTTTTTAGTTATCACCCACCGTAGCTCATCCTTCTTCCCTCTCTCTATTTACAGCACACTCATACACACAGTATATATATTTAGTTTTTAAAGGTTTCTTCCATCTATCTATCTCTCTTTCCATATTTCGTCACATATCCCTTTGGCAGATCGTCTTCCCTTGGTCCTCTCGGCGGCGTCTACTTCCAAGGCGGGGTGAAATTCCAAGGCCCGGCACGACAAGGAGACGGCGGCTATTCTTCATCCTCTTGGTTACAATTTCTTCTTTCACTCTTTTTCAGTCAAGTTGTAATTTTTATTTTTATAGATTTATACTTGTCACCTTTCATAGCAATAAAGTTCAGATTTTTTTAGAAATTGTTCTTCTTAGTTTTCTCCCTCTCTTTCTAATTTCTATCCTTAATCCTCTCATATTTTTTAGTTAGTTTATTTTCATGCAAGTTTATTTTTCATTAGTTTAATCTCACTCAACAATTCGCTTTTCAAACCATACGAGTTTTCCAACTTACTTAAAATGAAATCTTTCTTCCCCGTGGGATTGACCCGTTCTTACCACTTTACTTGAATTTTATATCTTTTAAGTTAGTGAGTCTGGTTAATTTTTGAAATTGTGGTACTATATTTTTAACGACATTTGTCGGAGAGCATCAATTTTTGGCGCCGTTGCCGGGGAGGAAATTATTTTTATAGTTGGATATTCTTGTGTTTGATGTATATATTTGGATATTAATTATTCTATTTTTATTTTACAGGAAAAAGAAAAAAAATCAAAAAATCAAAGAAAGAGGAAAATCGGACCTGAAATTCTCACAAAATGAAGCGTCGCTGAAAGTCTGGAACTGTAGCAGGCTAGCGTCACTAAAGGGGTGAAACGTAAGTACAGGTTCTATTTTTTCAATTTCTGAAAAATCTTTAAAAAAATTTGAAAAATTCCTGAAAAATCTCCAAAACTCAGGAAAAAATTAAAAAAAATATTCAAAAATTCAGAAAATGTCAAAAACATGATTTTAGGCCTTATTTTTCTGTAGATTTGCATGCTGTTTAGTATGTTTAGTTCATAGTTTCTTTTATTCGTCTCTTGTTAAAAAAATCAGAAAAATTCTTAAAAAATAATAAATAAATAAAAATCTGAAAAACACAGAAAGCATGTTTTAGACTTTATTATACAGTAGGTTGCATGTTGTTTAGTATTTTTAGTTGTTATTTGTTTTGTATCTATCTCTCTTTTTGAAAAAAAATAAAAATAGAAAAATAACTCTCTGAAAAAAAAATTAAAAAAAATTCAGAGGTAAGTTCTTCTCATTTTTCTTAGTCTTCCAATAAAAAAAGGAACGAGAGATTGCGTTACAAGTAAGTATCATAAACCCCTCTCATTTTGTGTTATTTCCTTAATGCTCTTGCACATTATGGTTAGATAGGTTCATTAAATAAAATATTTTTCACTTGAACCAAATAAAAATTCTCATTCCAAGAGTAGAAACCACACTTTCATGCTCTAGGTCATGCATCATTTAGGGTAGAAGTTCTTCTTTCATTTTTTTTAATTGCTGTTAATTATATTTTGGAGAGTGCGAGGGGCAAGGTGAGTTCTTTCCTAATTTTTTTCTTAATCACATGCACATGCATACTTACATAGAACCCCTTGTTTGAACAGTGGTTTGTTACATATCATTTCTAAAATATTCTAAGGGCAACAGCCATAAGCAAGATAAGGTGGGGATTTCATCACCCTTCCTTAGCCCACAAATCATAAGTTTCTCCATCTTTGCATCACCTAAGCCTTAAATAAAATTCAGTAGACGTTGGCCCTAGGATCACACTATGGTTCTTATGTTATTTGGGCTTACCCTCTTATGAAAATCGGTGTCTAAGGCAAGACGGTCGGACGGTAAACGCCTTAAGCGGGCTAGTGGTTTGACATAATTAGGTCCTTACAAAAGTAGGGGGAGCCTCCCACTACCCCACCCCTTACCTGGCCGGTGGAAATATTGAGGGTGAACTCAAGTTTCACTTTAATCATTTTGTGAAATCACATTTGTAGGTCTAGGACACATCTAAGTCATTAGGGTAATTTGTGTGACAACTTGTTTGTGTTTGCATAAAAAAAATAAAAAAATCATTCTCTTCTCTCTTTTCATCTTAGTTGTATCAAAATAAAAAATAAAATAAAATAAATCATCATAAAATAAATCTCTCTCATTTTGTCCTAGTTTATGTAAGGTAGGAGATCCTTACACCCACCTTTGTTAGGACCTATAAGAGAGATTGAGAGGTTAGTGCATTCCAGAACTCACCATCAACCTAACCTCATGGTGGACCACAACCAGAATCAACAACAAATTCACCAAATCGCTCTCAAGCAAATGAAGGAATATTTCTTGCCCGATCAATACCAACCTTCATTTTATACCCAAGCACCTCAAAATCAAGCAGCTCAATATGAAATTAAATCAAGCACCATTCAAATGTTGCCATCCTTTTTGGCAATACCAATGAGGATCCCTACAGATATTTGGATGAGTTCCTCCAGATTTGCTTAACTGCGAAAATCCCAAACTTCTCTGATGATGCTCTCAGGCTGACTCTTTTCCCATTCTCTCTCAAAGATAAAGCCAAATATTTGTTAGGAGCCTTGGGTAGATCCATAGACACATGGGCAGAAATGTAAAAAGAATTTTTGAAGAAATTCTATCCCATAGGGTGAATCAATACCATGAGAAGAGTGATAACTGGAGTTTCACAAAATCTTGGGGAACAAATCCATGAGGCATGGGATATGTTGAAAGATTTATTAAGGAAATGGCCACATCATGGTTTGTCAAGATGACAAATAGTTCAAGCATTCTATGAGGGATTGATTGATAGTTACCGTCAAATGGTAGGTGCATCATGTGGGGGGGCTTTTATGAGTAAAAGCGAGGATGAGGCGTATGAGTTATTTGAGATGTTGAGTGAAAATTCGATCAGTCATGCCTCGCTCTCGTCTTATGAAAGAACGATTGGGCCGGCTAAGAAGGGTGGACTTTATGAAGTGAAGAGCCAAGGTGAGTGTGAGAACATGATGGACATAAATGCCTTGACTCAGAAATTGAACAAAATAGATTTGTTGGCGCAGAAGATAGAGAAGGTTGATCTTGTAGCTCAAAAGCTAGATCAATTGTTATCTAGGCATGGACCTTCTTCCTCTTCAGCCTCTCAACCTCAACCATTCTCAGCTCCCAGTCATGAAGAGATCTGTGCTCTTTGTTCTAGTCCCGATCATGTGGTAACTGATTGCCCCACTGCAGCCCAGCTTCCCCCATTCATTCAAGAACAAATCTTCGCTGCTCAGGGTGTCTCTAAGCCTCCTTATGATCCTTATTCCAACACTTATAATCCAGACTGGAGAAACCACCTGAATTTTTCTTGGAAATCTCAGCAAGGTCTATCTACCCAATCTAATCCCTCTTTTCAAAAACAACCCTTTCATGCTCCAATTCAATCTCACCAACATTATCAATTTCCTTTTCACCAAACTCAACACCCAACTCACAAAGCTCATCATAATTTTTCTCAATCCAATGCACCTTTTCCACAATAATCTCAACACCCATCACATTATTCTCAATCCCCGTATCAGCAAGCTCAACTTTCTCAGGGCTAATACCATCAATATCCTTCTAACCGATTCAATCAAGTTCCCTTCCAACCCCCTCCTCAACCTCCGCAGCCCAATTTTGATGAAAAATTCGACCAACTCCAACAACTCATTCTTTCTCAGCAACAATCTATTGCTAAGTTGGAAGGTCAGATAGGGCAATTAGCAACAAGTAATGTAAGGAGAGAGGTAGGTCAGCTTCCTAGCCAGCCTATGGCTAATCCTAGGAACCAACCTTCGGGCTTCCCCCAAAGAGTTCCTATCCTTCCTCAACCAAATCAACCTCAGTCGCCTCCTCCTACAGGTCCCCAATTTGAGAATGCTAAGGCAATCTCTTCTCTTAGGAGTGGAAAGGCTTTAGATAATCCTTATAGGAATAAGGAAGTTGGCAGTAGTTCGGCCCAAGAGGCCCAAGAGGAGAGTGATGAGGAAGAGGAGCCCGTGATTGTTAAAGAAATGAAGAAGTCGGAAGGTGGAGAGAAGAAGCTGGATAAAGGAAAGGCGAAAGTTGATGAAGGACCCCAAGAATATGTGCCTAAGGTCTCTTTTCCCAATGCTCTAAAGCCGAAGGCTCACAAGAAACTACCGGTGCAACAGGAAGAATTAATGGAATTGTTTAAATAGGTGAATATCAATATTCCACTCTTGGATGCAATCAAGCATGTGTCGGCATATGCAAAGTTTTTGAAAGAGCTTTGTACTCCAAAGAGGGAGCCAAGGGCGGTGACTCAAAAGATCCACTTGTCTGAAGACGTGAGTGCTATTTTAATGAATCATTTGCCTAAAAAATTGAAGGACCCCGGAGCCCCTTTAATCTCATGTGATATAGGTGGAGTCACTTTTGATCGAGCATTGCTCGACTTAGGTGCTAGCGTGAATCTTTTGCCCACTTTATCTATGAGCAGTTTGATCTGGGGGAGTTAAAACCCACTTCAATCATCCTTCAATTGGTGGATAGGTCGGTTAAAACACCAAGGGGTCTGTTGGAGGATGTCATTGTTAAAGTGCATGAATGTTATTTCCCGGTAGATTTTCTCATTCTTGATATGGCCTCGTCCCAGGATTTAAAGCACACACCTATTATTTTGGGACGTCCTTTTCTAGTAACTGCTAAGGCCAACATCAACTATGCCACGGGAATGATGGATATATCATTTGGAGGCGAGAAAGTTTCTATGAATGTTTTTAAGGCTTCTCAGTATCCGGATTAAGGAGATGAATGCAATGTCATTGATATCTTTGAGGATGTGATTCCGGATAACATTGAGGACACCCTAGAAGAGGATAACATGCTTCAGGATTCTCCTCTCTCTTCTGCACCCTGGTCTAAGGTAGAGTCACTTCCTCCATTACAATCCGAACCTACTCTTCCATCTCTGGATCATCTGCCTACTCTTGAATTGAAACCTCTGCCAGACTCCCTTAAATATGCATATTTGGGACCTAACCACACTTTACCTGTCATCATTGCCTCCAATCTCACTTCTGCTCTGAAATCTCAACTCTTAACTGTTCTTAAGAGCATAGGGGGGCCATAGGTTGGTCGGTGGCGGATCTCAAGGGGATCAGTCCGGATGTTTGTATGCATCATATCTATTTAGAGGACAATGCCAAGCCGAGTAGGGAGATGCATCGCCGGTTAAATCCTAACATGAAAGATGTGGTCAAGCAAGAGGTGGTGAAATGGTTGGATGCCGGGATTATATATCACATCTCTGATAGTAAGTGAGTCAGCCCCACATAAGTTGTTCCAAAGAAATCCGGGCTGACCGTGATTCAAAATGAGAAGGGTGAAGAGGTGCCAATGAGACTACAAACAAAATGGAGAATCTGTATTGATTACAGAAAATTGAACTCAATAACAAAGAAAGATCATTTCTCTCTCCCGTTTATTGATCAAATTTTGGAGAAATTGGCTGGACAAAGATATTTTTGCTTTTTGGATGGATACTCCAGGTATAATCAGGTTGCTATCTACCCGGAAGATCAGGAAAAGACTACATTCACGTGTCCGTATGGCACGTTTGCATTTAGAAGAATGCCGTTTGGGCTTTGTAATTCCCCTGCCACCTTTCAACGGTGTATGCTGGCAATCTTTTCTGAAATGGTGGGAGAATTTTTTGAGATTTTCATGGATGACTTCTCAGTTTTTGGGGACTCATTTGATTGCTGCTTGGAGAATTTACAGAAAGTGTTGGCATGATGCATTGAATCTAATCGGGTGCTTAGCTAGGAGAAAGCCACTTCATGGTAAGAGAAGGCATTGTGCTAGGCCACATTGTCTCAGAGAGGGGGATAGAAGTAGACAATGCTAAGGTTGATCTAATTTCTAATCTTCCTCCTCCTTCGTCTGTCAAGTAAATCCGCTATTTTCTTGGCCATGCGGGTTTTTATAGAAGATTCATTCAGAGCTTCTCTACCATTGCTCGTCCGCTCACTAAGCTCCTAGCCAAGGACACTCCATTTCAGGTAGATGAGTCGTGTCTTAAGGCTTTCCACTCTCTGAAGGCAGCCCTGACCCAAGCTCCAATCTTACAGTCTCCTGATTGGTCGCTCCCATTTGAAATCATGTGTGATGCCTCTGACTATGCTACAGGAGCTGTCTTAGGCCAGAGAATTGATAAGAAACATGTGGTGATCTATTATGCGAGTCGCACTCTCGCCGATGCTCAATTGAATTATACCACCACAAAGAAAGAGCTTCTGGCCGTTGTTTTTACCCTAGAGAAATTTCGCTCATATCTTTTGGGGGCCAAAGTCATTGTCTATTCTGATCACGCTACTTTGAAATACTTGCTCACCAAGAAAGATGCCAAACCCCGACTCATCCGTTGGATCTTATTACTTCAAGAATTTGATTTGGAAATTAGAGACAAGAAGGGGTTAGAGAATGTTGTGGCTGATCACTTGTCTAGGATTGTGATTCCTGAAAGTGCTCCTATGTCTGATTCCTTCCCTGATGAGTAAATTCTTTCTATCTCTCACACCTCAACCCCCTGGTACGCTCACATAGTCAATTACCTGGCGGTAAGATAAATTCCAGGAGGGTGGTCTAGGCAGGAGAAGGATCGATTCTTTTCAAAGGTTAAGCACTACTTTTGGGAGGATCTCGAGCTATTTCACATGGGTCATGATCAAATAATAAGAAGATGTGTCCCCAAGGAGGAGCAACAATCTATTTTGAACTTTTGTCATAATCTCGCATGTGGGGACATTTTTTAGGAAAGAAAACAACGGCGAAAGTTTTGCAGAGTGGATTCTATTGGCCCACCTTATTCAAAGATGCTCATGAATTTTCCAAAACATGTTTGAGATGCCAAGCCGTGGGTAAAAATTATAGGAGAGATATGATGCCGCTAAACCCCATTATGGTTGTAGAAAATTTTGATGTTTGGGGTATTGATTTCATGGGACCGTTTCCACCATCATTTGGCAATGAATACATCTTGGTGGCGGTCGACTATGTGTCGAAATGGATAGAAGCTGTTGCTACTAGGACCAATGATCATAAGGTGGTAATGAAATTTATCAAGAAAAACATCTTTTCTAGATTTGGGTGTCCTAGAGCTATGATTAGTGATAGGGGGTCCCATTTCACGAACTTCCAATTCGAGCTTTGCTTCGCAAATATGGCATCACTCATAAGCTCACCACCCCCTATCATCCTCAAACCAGTGGTCAGGTGGAGGTTTCCAATAGAGAGATAAAGAACATCTTACATAAGACAGTTCGGCTTGATAGGAAAGACTAGTCCGAGAGACTAGATGATGCACTCTGGGCCTATAGAACTGCCTTTAAGACTCCCATTGGCATGTCTCCATATTGTCTCATTTTTGAAAAAGCTTGCCACTTGCCTGTAGAGCTTGAACATAGAGCCTATTGGGCCATTAAGTAAGTCAACTTCGACCTAACTCAAGCTGGAGCCCAAAGAGCCCTACAACTCAATGAACTGGAGGAACTAAGAAACGAAGCCTATGAAAATTCTAGGATTTATAAAGCTAAAACCAAGGCTTTTCACGATCAGCATATTCACAGGAAATTTTTTTACGAAAATCAAAAGGTTTGACTTTTTAACTCTCGGCTACGCTTGTTTCCCGGTAAGTTGAAATCCAGATGGGATGGACCGTTCACTGTTGTTAAGGCATTTGACCATGGAGCTGTTCAAATTCTGAATCCCCAAAATGGTCATATTTTTACTGTTAACGATCAACGGTTGAAACCATACTTGGAAAATGAGCTGTTATCACCGAAAGAATCTATAGCATTGTGTGATCAGGAATGAATTCCTTTTTGAGCTTTCATGCGCATGGCTGAAGACGGTAAACTTAGCACTTTTGGGAGGTAATCCAAGATTTTTGTGATTTGATGTTTTGTTTTAGTGTGTTTATTTTTCAGTTATCAGGCCAAGAAGAGAAGAAGTCATCGTCACTTTGCCCATCCATCAGGTTGTATCCTTCCATCCCAACCATTTTCTCTATTTACTTATTCTCTGATCTTTCTATTGCATATGTCATTGAGGACAATGTCATTCAAGTTAGGGGGAAAAAATTATTTCATGTGAATACAATCTGATATGAGTCCTTGCTTGATATTCTAAATTGATGAAAAGATGAAATCCCCATTTGGAGTTTCTTGATTCATGCTTGAATTGAAAATGATTCTAGAATAGAAAAGACTAGGGAGAAGGATGATGAAAATTTTATTTAATCTAGCCATGGAAAACTGATCTAAGAATCTCTTTAAAAGTTCATGTGCACTTTAGAAAAATGAAAATCACGTTGCACGCTAATTAAAAATGCAGGACAAACCTTCTGCTATTATGGGTATGTTACCTGATATTCTGCACTTCTGAAAAAGAGATCTTTTATAAGCTTTCTGCCAAGTTATCCATCAAATTAGTGCAAAAGCACAATTAAAAAAAATTGAGAAAAGAAGACACCATGAAAAATGTCCCGAATCTGAGTAACCGGGCCTACTTCACCTAAGACGTGTTGAGATTCACGTCAAAAGGAAAATGGAACCTTGATCTGCAAAACCGGACATGCTTCTCCTAAGGCAAGAGTCGAGGTTCGCGTTAAACAGTGAAGGGTAGTGTAGCATCATATGTGTAGAAAAAATAATAATAATAAGGCAGACAAAGCTAGTATTCTTAATGCTCTGATTAAGAAGTGCAGGGTCGAAAGGCACGTGTTCGGAATAGCAAATGAGGGATGCAATTATCTTCACTGTAAGACTTAGCATTTCACTTGCACAAGTGCTACTGAATTTTAATTAGAATTCTTGATCATGTGCTTTAATTTCCTACAAAAGGCTAGTTTGCGTTAATGCTTCCAGATTCCTAATCTTTAGTTAATTTTATGAAGGAAGAACTTGATATGAAAGTATGGACTTTGTAAACTCTTGTTGGTCCTTAATTTTTAATAGTTTGCATTACTAAGGTACTAGCAATGAGTAAGTTGAGGGGTGTGATAAGTGTGTAATTTTTCATGTTAATCAAAGTTATAACACACATTTATGAGTTTTAATATGCATTACTATGCATTTATCACACTTAATTTTAATTTCAGATCAAAATATTTAATTGCCTGATTTAATTAAATTATGATTATATTTTACAGACATAAAGAATATCATAACAAGAAGTAAGAAGATAAATGGGCCGAAACCCATCCAAAAGCCCATGCCGATCAAGCCCAATCTTAGTCCAAATAAAACAAAAGAAAATAAAAGAAAAAAATAAAAGCAAAACAATATATCTAGATAATATATATATATTTGATATATATATATATAGATATATATATATGGCAAGGCTCCTCAAGTGAACATGCAAGCTTCATTCATCACGTGAGCAAAGGAGTACAAATGGGCTTTAGCTTTCACAGGAACAATGCATGGTGCCAAGGCTTTCAACATGCAGGATGGTCTTCACTTCAAACTCTTCACAACAAGGCTTCAACACAAGGTGGAACAAGATGCAACATAGCATGTCACTTGCATGCTTCACGTCAGCCAAAGCGCTCCATCACGTGGGTGGCTTCCTCTTCAAAGGGGCTTCAATCGTGGGCCATGCAACCAAGAGGCAGCGCTATATATTCAAACAACAAAAGCAAAGGCATGCAGGCGGCTTCAACGTCCATGCGGCAGCAGCTTCGCACGCGGGAGGTCGGCCTTGAGCAGCCGACACGGAGGTCAGCAGGTGCGGCGGATTTCGCGCGATGGCGGGCGGTTGGCTGAAGAACGGCCAGAGCGTCTTCACACGGCCGCGGGTGGGCTTCGCAGGCAGGTCAGCAGGCTAAGGCAGTATGTAGGCCCAGTCACATGGCAGAGAGAGGAGATGAAGGCAGCCCCATTCACGCACTCCCCCTCTGCAAAGTCTCAACAACGGCATCATCTTCAACAAGCACGGTGCCAGAACCTCCACGCCGCTGCCCCTCTTACAAAGTCAGCCGCATATCAAGTTTCTTCACATAAGAGGCCAGCATGTCTTCTTCACATGAGCCTCCTTCATCTTGCGGCTTCGACGTGGACCCACATGCATGCAGCAAACCTCTTCATGACAAGATCCTCATGGCCAAGGCGACCCTCCTTCACACGGCCTCTTCCTCATGTACGTGGGGCTTCATGCAAATAATCCAACAACCCCCCCCCCCCCCCCGATGCAGCTTCTTCAGGCGGGCCTCTTCAACCCCCTGCACAGCATCTTCAACGGCAGGTGGCTGCCATCCTTCACACCACAAAACGTGAGTCTCAAGCAGGTTTTCAATAAGTGCGTCCAAAAGCCGCTATTCATACAAGACCCATTCACACACAAGAAAGAGAGAGAGGGACAGTGAAGGAAGGCTCTGTTAACCCTATAAAAGGGACCCCCGGATGGCAAGAGAGGGGGTTACGGAGGGAGAGTCTGGGAGTTTAGTGGTTGCTATTTTAAGATCTTCTTGAGAGTTCTTTTGGCTTTGGAGAGTTACGTAGGAGTGTTCTGGAGAGCTTTTGTTTGTGGATTTTGGGTTGTTGTTAGTGTGTTGTATTAATGTTGTTGTAATCTTAGTCATTTTAACTTTTCTTAACTCATTTACATGCATTTGTGTTCTTGATTTCGAATTACTTTCTTCAGAAAAGTTGTTAACCTTTAAGTGATCTTCGTTTTCTTCTTCTACCACTTCCTCCAATTCTCTTTAGTTTTCAAGTTATTTTCTAATTTTCAAAGTATGGTTCTGCACGTTTACTGTTCATCCACGATTTTCACAGATCTTCTCTCTTAATTTTTAACACCCTTTTGATCCTCATCTCTCTCTTTGTTCTTCATCAAACTTCTTCCTCTCTTTGCCCTCTACAACTTTCATTTCTTCCACTTCTTCTAATTCCCCCTAGTTTTAAAGATATTCTTATTCTTCTGACCCTCTGTTTTCTTTCTATTTTTCCTGTGTTTTTAGTTATCACCCACCGTAGCTCATCCTTCTTCCCTCTCTCTGTTTACAGCACACTCATACACACAATATATATATTTAGTTTTTAAAGGTTTCTTCCATCTATCTATCTCCCTTTCCATATTTCATCACATATCCCTTTGGCAGATCATCTTCCCTTGGTCCTCTCGGCGGCATCTACTTCTAAGACGGGGTGAAATTCCAAGGCCTGGCACGACAAGGAGACAGTGGCTATTCTTCATCCTCTTAGCTACATTGTCTTCTTTCACTCTTTTTCAGTCAAGTTGTAATTTTTATTTTTATAGATTTATACTTGTCACCTTTCATAGCAATAAAGTTCAGATTTGTTTGGAAATTGTTCTTCTTAGTTTTCTCCCTCTCTGTCTAATTTCCATCCTTAATCCTCTCATATTCTTTAGTTAGTTTATTTTCATGCAAGTTTATTTTCCATTAGTTTAATCTCACTCAATAATTCACTTTTCAAACCATAAGAGTTTTCCAACTTACTTAACATGAAATCTTTCTTCCCCGTGGGATCGACTCGTTCTTACCACTTTACTTGAATTTTATATCTTTTAAGTGAGTGAGTCCGGTTAATTTTTGAAATTGTGACACGGCATTTTTAACGACATTTGTCGGAGCGCATCAGGTGTAATGCCCCAAATTTTTCTATAAAGTATGTGAGAATTTTCTAGAATTATCTAGAAATTTTTATAGATTTTATAAAGGCTAAATGGGTCATTAAAAGAATTAAGAAATTGTTAATTAAATTAAAAAGGCCCTGTACTAATTAAAGGACCAGACCCATTTAAATTGGCCCATATGACCTAAAAAGGCATAGCCCATATTCTAGAAGCATCATTTTTGAATTTTAAAAGGATAAATAGGCTAATTATAAGATAATGGGAGATAATATCAAAAGAGTTTGAAATAATTCAAATTCGGCGCCCAATGATAGAAACGGTCTATCGAGGGACCGTCTGAGGAGTGAAACGGTCTTCAGGCGACCACTTACCTCTCCAGATTCTGTGAATGAAAGAAGGCATGAAAAGATGGGAACTCTGGCATCCAAATCACCTAGGATCGATGCTATCCCTTAGTTGGAAGAGTCTAGAGTGGTTGAGGACCGAATTAGAACCATAAATGGGACTCTAGGTTCGTTCTAATCCATGGAACCCTAGTTAAACCTATAAATAGACCTTAAGTTCAACCTACGCGACCCTTTCTTTTGGCTCGCGTGGAACTAAGGTAAGGAAGCATTATTTGAGGTAGGTTTTTTGGAATATTTTGTTTGTTGTAGTAAGGTCTAACTCCCCCACGAATTTCATCTTAGGAGATCAAGTCATCAGGGAGATAGAAGCTTGTAAAGTCACGGGTTCGGTACAAGCAACCCAGGAACCTGTGCGACCGAGCCAGTTTGAGCATCAAGTTAGAAGCCCTAAACAAGGTAATTAGATATAGGTTCTTTAGAGTTATTTATTCATGTTAGTACCATCTTCTTACCCTCAAAATTTCGTGGTCATAGGTGAAGGGGATCAGATGTTAGAAGGCCACGAAGTTGCTGGTTCGGTTCAGAACGAGCCGGAACTAGGGTCAACTTCCAGCCCTAAATTCAAAGGTTAGAGTTCTATTCAGAGGTAAGTTATCTCATGAAAGGCTCAAACAAGATGCTAGGAGTAAAATCCCTCTTCTTGCAGTCAATTTCAACCATTATATGTAGAGAATTTAATGTTTTATTGTGACCGCGCAACTAGTGGCTATTTCATGCATGAGCCTAACCCTTTAATGAAAAAGATGAAATTCTTGTCTAAATCACATTCTCCTATGCATATTCTTGGCCTACTTTTCTTCTAGCATGCTTTACTACATGATTTACGCCCTTTCCATGCATAACATGACCTAGGTTAGCTTTTATTCTACTATCCTATAGCTTCTGTCAGCACACAGAAGGCGGCCTTACAAAGGACCGCATATGAACCTTAACGGTTTATTAGACGACCGTCTGTACCTTTTGCAGCGGTTTATCGCGTGACCGCTTTTCTCATCTTTGCGGCCAGACCCTGACCGCTATTTGGTTCTGTGAACTGATCCGAGCCTAGTTGAAATTTGCATATAGGAAACCCTATAATTATGTTATTTTCACTAAAAATTATGTTTATTTTCCTGTTAAACACCATGTTTCAGCATGAGCATGTCTTAGCACTTTATTTTTCATTAATATGTAAGTTCAAACCAAATGTTATAACTTTGTAATTAAATGATTTTCTATGATATAGACAGGATTTATGAGGTTTTAATATCATGGTTTTGTCCATATGTTCCACTGTTCTACTCTCATCTCTTGAGTCATTTTCATAAGTACATGGCGTATATTCCGGTATGCGACCATTAGATACAGTTTGCACTTATAGTACACTCTTGGACTTATGAATCTCTTCGCTGGATATTCCTTCTGTCGGACTAGGGGATTATGTTTCAAGGCCTCCGTAAGACTCCGAGAGCCTGAGATTCTCACTAGGATGCCGAGATGGTTGTACCCTTAAAGCCCAAATTGTCTAGAATGCACTCACTTAACCGGTGTTTTACTTTCTGTACTCTAGTTAATTGCGGCCCAATAGGAGACTATTACTATACTTAGCGGTCCTAAATCATTCCGTTTTAGTTCACAAGATGGCCCCCTGGTGACCGTTATTCTCCAGAATTCTTCAAGTGTCGACCTTCTCTTCATTCTGGTTGACTCAGTTTAAATGCGGCCTTTACTGGACCGTTATTGTCAATTAAGCGGCCTGGCTGTGACCGTTTTATTCCAATAGATGACCGTTTATTACTGTTATGTTTTAACTCGAGGTTTGACCCAAGGGTTATGCTAATTTTGTTCTTAGATGGTTTCTGATTATCTGGAACATAAAACTCTGTTTAAAATAAGTCATTAATGAATTATGGAAGTTAAGGAATGTACCGTTATGCTGCCGGAATACCTCCATAGTATAATGTCTATTTAAATCATCCTTAAAATCTCATGTTCTAAGTTGAAGCATTCTTCCTTGATATTTGTTATCATGATACTATCACTGAAATTGTTACATTATTGGCCATACTTTATTGTTATATCTCGTGAAAGTAGCTGGATTTATAACTTGAAGATGCAAGACTGGGCACGGATTGTGTCCAAGAGCTCCATGCTAGCCCCCACGGCCGATGGATGGAAACGTGCTATAAACCATGGGGTACGATGATACTGCCGTCGCATTGCGCTAGGAGTACTTTCTTTTATAAATGAGTGAAAAACCACGAGGCTCCTTATGGAAATTACATGCTTGTTAATGACATTCTAGTACATAGCCATTACAAGGTTGTGTAAATACTTTCTCGATATATGCTCGTACTTTCTTGCTCATGAAAGGCCAAATATATATCTACATGATTATCTCTTACTTGTTCACATACTCGATCATGTCTACTTGCTCAGATATCTCGTGACTCCATATTCTTGGTTATTTGATTTATGACGTATGATTTACCGTATTCTCATTTTTTCCTTAATTCTAGAGCTAAGGTATTAATCACTTAAATATTGCCTTCATGTAGATACGAAGATACCTACTGGGTATGTGTGCTCATACCTATTTTCTCATCTTTTCAGGAAATACTAATGAGTCGGATTCGGATTATGCAAGTAGCGGGTCCGAGAGCGATTGATGGTCCATTGGAATGAGAGAAGCCCTAGTTATCTAGTATCTAGTCGAGTCACGTTGTAAATTTTGATTTCTTGAGTCGTATGATAGAAGGTTGTCAAACATTATTGGTCTTGTATACTTTTGATTATTGATGAAATAAAATTGGAATTTTGAGAAAATTTACTTGTGCAATTACCTTTATGTGGTTGTCTTGCGCTCTGATTTTCTTGCTTGCAAGAGGCTTACCATGCCGGCTATTCACGTTCCTGAAATTCCTTCCGCTGCATTAAAAAGCTCGGGACGTGACAGTAGTATACTGCACAACTAAATATATAGTTATGGAGGACTCTAGAGGTGGGCCCTATAGGCTCAAGAGGTGGCTCCCGTTATGTCACACTTTGCGCCATTCCTGCCTCAAGAGATGGTGATGGGGACATCCCCAGCCACTCCATCTTTTTTCGGGACTCTAGTTACTCGCCATCGGTGCATCATCATTTCCGCCACTTAATTTCAAGTCATAGCATGTAATTTTCATTGTATTTGAGTCTCTTTATATGTAATTTTTCCCTTTTGAGTCACTTAGTCAGTTAATGGGTCATTAGAATGGTTAGTGGAGTCAATTGGGCCTAACTAGTGGGCTAGGCCCAGGGGCGCCCCGCCCTTGGACTTGTTAGCCATTTACTTGTTTGTCAAGGTCAGTTTGGTCAAGAGGAAAGTTGGGTGCCTATAAATCCACCACTCTTCAAGCCACCCTCCAACCACGAACCACCCACTCCCCTTCCCCCAAGCACCTCTCTCATCTCCCAAGGGAGAATTCCCCACTCCCCAAGCACCCCTTCCCTTCCCCAACACAACCCTTCCCATCCCCAAGACCCCCATTAAGCCACATTCCAACCTTGAGAGAGATCTCTCCTTCCCTCTCTCCTTCCCAACCCAAATTCGCAGCTCTCCCTCCCTCCACCTGCTAGACCCCCTTCCAGCCCCCATTCTCCCCCTCCCTCACCTTGGTTTGCCCCCTCCCAAACCCACTCACAGGTAGGGGTTGCCCCCACACCCATCCACCCCATTTCCCATCCCATCTACCCCATTTCCCATCACCTATAACCACCATGTTCATCCCCAACTCGCAGGCAACAGGCAAGGGTCGGGTTACAGAGGCTACCACATCTTCACCGTGCATCTTATGATGGTGTACCTTCTACTGCTAGAAAGCTTGACGAGGCTGCTTCGTAGGCGAGGTGGTCTCACCATCGTTCGACTTCGGAGCTGCTCGGAGGACTCATCTTCGTCAGACTGCGCATTTCCTCCCAGGCAGACAACCAGCAGTGACTTTCAGAGGCTCCCATGACCAGCACACTGAGTTTCTTGGGGTGGCGTTTAGCTGAAGCTTTCTCCTCCAAGTCCTCTGTCATCTCCAAGAAGCAGGGCATTTTTTGGACCCCAGAGCCCAGAGTTCCAGATTTTCTCCCCAAAGTGCGCAAGGTCAGTTCCCCCTGAGCCTGATCCGACACCCGCCCACTGTTCCTATTTTTACGGTCAGCTCTGACCTCCGTCGATGACCCCGTTGGTCTCCATTCGAAGAAGACTCGACCACGATCGTAGCGATTCTGGTCCCGCATCAATCGGACCATGGGAGTGCTCGTGGCGCCATCGTCTTCCTGCAGCAGCAGTCTGGGAACAGTCAGAGCCAGAGCAGTTCGATCCTGTTCCAGACCCTGTCCCAGCCACCGTCGATGCCAGGAAATTCCTCAAAAATTTAGACGTCCTCCTGGGCCAACCCAGGAAGTTTCGGCACTGGTTTTGTCCTCACTTGAGCTTGGCAGAGCCCGTGGCAGCGCCGTCACCGACTGTCTGTCACGTTGTTCCAGAAGCTGGCAGCACCGGCGTAGCTAGGCAATTCGGCTTCTACCTTAGATTCCCCCACCCCACCTGGCCGGCTTAAAGCCCCTCCCTATAGGAGGTAGTGTTTTCATGTAATCCCACAGTTCCCCCACCCCTAGTCCACCCCTCCTGCGTGAGGAGTAGTGGTTGTTAATTAATTTTCCAGGTTGAAGCTTCTCCGGCACGGCGTACGGGCAAGCCTACGCTTCCCCGCTCGCCCTCGTCTCCGGTCGGGATCGGCATTCTCACGCCAATCAGGTGAGCTTTGGAACACTTATCATTGCTGGCATTTACTTGCTTAGTTTAGTATTGCTTCTGGTTGCTCCGTCGGTGGCGAGTGAGTGCCCGGACCAAAGTGCCGATCACGTGAGTGACCACCGCGGGTGAGCTGTGAGAGTGACCTTTCGTCCCACGCCCTCGGCGTGCCGGTCGCCCGTGGATTTGGGCATCCCAGACCCTTAGGGGTTCAATCTCAAGCTAGCCAAACCCCAGAACAGCGAGGTCCCACTTCAGACCCTCTCCACTATCATCGGTTGGCCTACGGGCAATTGTGTGCGCTACGCGAGTGAGCTCGCCCGAGTGAGTCCGCCATCAAAGTTGCTTGCTTGCGATTGTAGGTCCAAGGGCATCGATCGAGTGGCTGCCACCTCCAAGGTGGTGTCATATCAGATGGCTCCCATAACGTAATACTTTACCCCGCATGGCACTTAGCTCCTACACTCCCAAATGGTAGTTTATGACTAAAGTACAGATCTAGTAAAATTTTCATTTCCAAGGACATGTAATATGAAGAACAAATGAAGTTTATAAGAGAAGTTCAAGGATGATTTAAGGCATCATATTCAACGACATTAAGACAACAAAGAGAATTAATTGCTAGTCAAGGCACGATCAGCTCTCGCGAAAAATCTTGTAAAATAAGTTTAGATCAAGTTTTTCACAGTCAGGTGCTTAGCTAGAAAATCAAAGAGATCATGGCTAGGTAAGAGGTGGGACAATGGGAGGTTCTCCTCGCATTCGCAAGGTCCTAATTAAATAACCACCTATCCACTTAAGGCGTTTGTCTGTGGACCTCTAGTCTTAGACACCGGTCTTTCTTGGTAAACTTGCTAGCTACAAGGCTTGTCGGAAACACATAATCATGTAAATCGAACGGAAATCATTCTTGCATATTCTAACATGTTCATTTTCAAAGAATTTCAATGAAGGAAAAGACATTGAAAAGAGATGTCAAGCTTTCAGATAGAGCTTAGATCAAAATGGACAGGGTCGATCATATATAAGAATTTTACGAAAATTAGAGCATAATTGTTTGAACAATTAACGATAACTTTATGAGTTCATTTACTTAGTCATTTCTTTCTCGATAGCATTTTTAAGGTAAGAACACGATTTTAAAATTTAAATTTTAAGTTTTGAAATAATGCACATAAATGGGGCAAATCGAACACATCGGTCTCAACGTGATTACCACGTTCAAGTCACGGTCCATATGTGATCCGTGTTCTTAGACAGAAAATTGAAACACATTATTATAGTGAAAACTCTATTTTTTGACTTTTGATCTCAAAATAAGTCACAAATACATGATCATGAAAATTTACTTAGAATCAAAATACTCATGCAAAGAAATATATACGAAGATCTAATTAAGTTTTGCCTGAGAGAAAACCTACCTAGTTGAAGATCAAAGAGGAAGAAGAACAAAAACAAAGAACACTCCTCCAAACTTCAAGCTTTCCCCCTCTCTAAGACCAGCAATTCCCCAAGCCTCTCTTTGGTATTGGTTTATCCCGGGGTTAGCTCTAAGTTAACTCCGGGATAAGCTTTTTTGTGCTTTGGTAAGGAGTTAGTGTTAGTCAGGTTAGGTTAAGGGCTAACCCAGGGATATTCCTGGGTTTTGAAACCCACACCCAAGGGTGGGTTAAGATGGGTTAACCTCCTACCTCAATAAATGCTCAATTAAATATATCTCTCTCTCTCATTATTACTAGGTTAACCTACTATTTACCAAATCATACTAGATTAAAATTAAGTTAGCCCACATCCTTACTCCCAGATTAACTACCCTCCTACCAAATCAAAAATAGGTTAATTCCGGACTACTTTAATCGGGTTGACTTAGCCCATCTTTAGCCTAACTCTATACCAAAGTCACCCCAATAGATTTGTGCTTTGAGTAGGGAAGATCTCAGCCCTATTTATAGGTCAAATCCCCCAATTATTCTATTACCCATTTAATTCTAAGTCATTATCCACCTAAAAATTTCTTTTTCACCAACCCATGTTACTATTACACCAACCTATGTTGAAAATAAATTCTAATATGTGAATGTTGAAATAAATCCTCCCTCTATGACATAACCAATGACATCATCTATTTAATGATGTAAACAATGACATCATCCACTAATTAGGATTAAATTAAAGTTAATAATTTACTCTTAAATCGGATGCTATAGTACTTCTACAGTACGACGTCTTCGCCATCTCAGAATCGTGCCACGAATCTCATCGTTCGTGTTAACATGTGAGATATGATTTGCATTTATGTATTCTATACTTTAAAGATATAAAAAAAATTCATAATTTATTTTATTTTCATCTTTGATTATTTCTTTTCGTATATAAATGTATATATAAAATTTTGAATTTCTACAATTAAGAGTCCATCCTCTTCTTGACCAGCTGAGCCCGCCGGACCTTCTGTTGTGCGCCTCTCTAGGAGGCCAATTTTCTTGCTCCCCGCGAGGTCACCCTAGCCACCGCTTCTCTCGCGTCCTAGCGAGTTTGCCCTAAATCAGGATTGACCCCTACTCTATCGGGTTCTCTCTACTGCGTGCTCTCTGTGAGCATGCTGACATCCCGCTACTGCACATCCTCTATCACGACTAACCGAGAGAACGCTACAACTGCATGGCTGCTCACCGTTGTTAGTCGGTCAGCGACCTCCTCCCCAACCCTTGCTAGTGGCGTGGCTCAAATCTCTGTGATCACGTAGGTTCCTCCGATTCTGAGTCTCACCTGCCTCAGCTCCACTCCAGGCTCCCCAGATCTGCAGCTGCACTCCTGTTCTGGCAGCCAGGTAACAGTCCAGTGCTCCAGCCTCCCTTGCTCGCGCCCAACACCTAGCGGCCGTCAACTTCTGTTGCCTGGGATCTCCCTGCATCTGCCCCTGCAGTGGATGCACCCTCTGTTGAGCGCTGCCGTACCGCTACGCAACTCAGCACCAGTCGGTATCAGTTCTCTTCATGGCCAGTAATATAGTTCGATGTAATTACTATCATGGTTTCGGATCACTGCAATTACTGTCATGGTTTTGGACACATGAACGGGCATATGAAATATAATTGTTCTAAAAAGAAGAACAAATCTCAGTAATAGTTCATAGCTTTGAGACGAGTTACTGTTGTAACTGCTCCCTCAGATTCTGGTGATGTTACCTACTACACTACAGTAGAAGTCTAGGAAATTCTCAACAAGGTCACGTTTACATTTGGTAACTCTCCTATCACTGCTTTGTCTTTCACATCAGGTGCCTCTACTTGGTTCATTGACTCTAGTGCTTCTAATCACATGTCCTTTGATTCTATTATATTTTCTAATTTCACTCTACATTCTCAACCTCTATTAGTTCATACTGCTAATGGATCTGTCTTGCAAGTTCATAGTCTCGGAAATGTTCAAACATCTCAAAATATTTATATTCCATCAGTCTATTATATTCCTAACGTCTCAATGAACTTGCTATCTGTTGACCAATTATGTGACTCCGACTACTCTGTCCTTTGGAAACCTTCTAGTTGCACTGTGTAGGATCTAAAAATCAGGAAGATAATTGGGACAGGTCGTAAAGTTGGCAAACTCTTTGAACTTCATAATCTTTGAATGCCCAAGGACATCTAACTAGTTGCTGCTGGTCCATCTCTCTCTCCGTTTTCCCTGTGGCACACTCGGTTAGGTCATATGTCCTCATTTAAGTTGAAACTTTTGGTTTACTCTGGGCAACTTGGATCTATTTATGTTGATAAGTTGAACTGTGTTAGATGTCAACTTGCTAAAATGTTTGCATTACCCTTTCATTCACTGTTACTGTTTCCTCTACCCCCTTTGATCTTGTGCATTTGGACATTTGGGGACATGCTTCTGAACCTACTATAGTTGGTGCTCACTACTATGTAATCTTTGTTGATGACTACTCTCGGTTCACATAGCTATACTTGATGAAATTTCGTTCAGAACTATTAGAAATTTATCAAAAGTTTGCTCATATTGTAATGTCCCGGATTTTTTGGATATTTTTTGGATCTGGATCTGTGGGTTTCAGATCACGTTTGGGGGTCCCGAAGCTCGTTTTGTGATTTACGCGAATTTTTCCCTGACGGACCTTCGGAACCCTGTGTAGGGCTAACCGTTGCGTTCTCCTACTCCGGGACGGTACCGGTGCGTTGAGCGTGTTCCGAGGATCGATGAAATGATTTTTTTTTTCAAAATTTCTATATTTTTGATATTTTCTAGATTCTCTATATATAACCCATTTTCTTTTCTTTTTTTCCTTCTTCTTTCTTCCTCTCCCATGAGCGCCGACCGTTGCGGCCCCTCTCTTCCCCGTGCAATAGCTCGCGGCCCCTTCCTCCTCCGGCGACAGGCGGTGGACGACGGCTGCGGCGCGGTGATGATGGCGGCGGCGAGAGGAACGCGGCGGTGTCTTCTTTGAGGCATGGGAGAGGAGTTCGTGAGCAGCGAGATTTCAAGATCGGGGGTGATCTGGTGGCGATCCGGCGGCTTTCGACCTTCTTTGAGATAGGGGGACGGATCATTGCCCTCTTTATAACATTCCCAGTGATTTGTAGGCTGAGGAGAGGCCGAGAGGGGTATTTTTGAGCCGGGAGGGTGAAGTTCCATGATTTGGGTTCGAGCGCCAGATCTAGCATTTTAACTCGTTATTTTGTGGTTTGATGGCGTCATTTGATGTCTTGGGGCTTAGGGAAGGGTTTCCCTTTTGTTTCCCCATCACCTGGGGGTGAATGGGGCGTGGAATGGCATTTTTGGGCCATTACCGCCGTTCTCGATTTTTCGGAATGAAAACGGTCCTTCCAGGAACCGTTTTTACTAGAGGCGGCCCTAGGTGGGCCGTTTTCTGACCAAGAGTGTCGGTGGGCTTGGCGGTCACGCGATAGACCGCCAAGGCCCCGCGGTGGCCCATTGGCCGACCGTTAACCTCGCAGGGCCGGCGTGACCCCCGAGGGTGTTTTGACCGTTGCTTTTCGACCGTTGAAAAGTTTTGGGGGTTAGCGGTCACGGAATGGCCGGTTAACCTTGCTTTGCGGTCCACAGGGGGACCGTTTTGAGGTTCAACGGTCACAAGGTGACCGTTTTCCCTTTTTGCTGTCAGTTGGCTTTGTGGTCCCGATGGGGGCAGCTTTTGGCGTGTGGCGGCTCAGTGGTGGACCGCTGTGTTTCAAATGGTCTGCAGGAGACCATTTTTCTTCTGAGGTATGGCGGCCCTATATGAGACCGCCCGGTCTTCTCCTGTGGCCCAGAGCGGACCGCCTCTTTTTGGGGCGGTCCAGCATCTGACCA
Source organism: Amorphophallus konjac (assembly GCA_022559845.1). Taxonomy (NCBI): domain Eukaryota; kingdom Viridiplantae; phylum Streptophyta; class Magnoliopsida; order Alismatales; family Araceae; genus Amorphophallus; species Amorphophallus konjac. Next base: position 318,983,643 of record CM040126.1, on the reverse strand, counting down.
TTTTTGCCAGGGACGGTCAAGAGTGGACGGCCACCTGTGCTCTGTCCAACCGAAGTTCAATTCTTGCCGATTCAATTTCCGGGTGAGTGGATCTCGATCTCCGTGCTGACCTGTGGTCCGACTGATGCTGGGAATCATGTGGGGACTGCACGTGGGTGCCGCGGGGACCCCGGGGAGTGGCGTGGTTCGGATGTTGTCACCGTGAGTCGGTGTCATTACAAGGAGCTGTCCTCGTACCTTGTCCGGTTCAGGCATTGTTTTCCGTTGGCTAGAGAGTCTACTCCTCCAGTGACCTGTCCACTAGTCGTAGCTTTCCTACGCACGCGAGTGCGGACCCACTTGGGAGTGGTGGAGAGCGTGACCCGATGAGAGGCGATTTGTAGGCTGATTTTCGTAGGGCCCCTTGCCTTTGCAGCCTGAGTCCGGCTGGGGGGAAAACCAACTAGAGGACCCGACCTACAGCAGATGGTCTGTGTGTGCACACATAGTTGGGGCCAGAGTACCCGCGTTGACCAGCGCGACCCCAGCTAGTCCTTGTTCGTGGTACTTGTTGCGTGTCTTAGTTTCAGCCTGGGGGGAGTAGGGAGACACTTGGGCGCGGTGTAAGACGTTAGGGGACGCATCCGGCTTTGCTTCTAGTGGGTAGAGCTCTTGTTTCCTGGTAGGTACAGACTCTTGTTTTGTTGGACCGAGGTTGGTTTGCTCGATACGGTTAGTTGTAGAGAGCTTTTCCGTTTATTTATTATTGCTCGTTGTTTCCACCGTGCTCCTGCTAGGTAGTGTTACCTTCTGCCGTACTTGTTATCTTGTTCTCTCGTGCGAGGTGGGGGCCCACAGGATCCCTACTGAGCCAATGAAATGAGGCTCACCCCTGTGATTTCAGGTGGGGCGGGGTCGTCTGGAGGCGCGGCGGAGTTTCATCGTGGTTCTATTAGCCACGGTTAGTCACCAATTTCCAGAGCCGGGGTATGCCCCGTGTACTTGTACTTTTCTTTCTATTGACTGTACTTAATTTGGACATGAGATATACTGGACCTGGTAGAAGTTTAGTTATTTATTTAATTTTCTGCATTATTATTTTATTATTGTGCCATCTCTGCAGTTGTTTCAGCTTCCCTTGTATTCCCACACCATCCTTTAACCCTTCTGAGTCTTCGGGCCCGTGGGTGGCGGGCCGGGGTTCGAGTCGCGTCGGTTCCTTTCCGGTACTCGGATCTTGGGTCGTTACAGTTGGTATCAGAGTGGGGTTGTGGAGGTACATCAGAACCTGAAATGATTGCAGTGGTCCAGAAGGTCCATGAATGTCCTGTATAGTTGGCGACTGGCCTAGGGCCCTGTGTGTTTTATTGATTCCTCTGATTGTTTTTTTGTTATCAGGGAGGTTATGGCGCCCTGAAGAGGGACTCGTTCTCAGCAGGGAGAGTCGCATGGGGGCCAGAAAGGTGGAGGCCAGGAAGGGGTAGAGCAGAGCAGCACTTCAGGATGATGTGGCAAGAGAGGCGAGAGTTCCCGGACCAGAGGAGTTTTTCTGGGGCATGCATCAGTATGTTATTCAGCAGCAGGGCGGTGATGCCGGCGAGGGTTCATCGTCTCGAGGTGGTCCTGGTCGTGTGCTAAGGGTTTCTTGCAGTTCAAGCTGCCTCTTTACAGCGGGCAACCAGATGCAGAGGTGGCCAGGGAGTTACTGGATGATTTGGAGAGGATTTTTAGTTCGATTGAGTGTCCTGAGGAGGAGAAGGTGGTGTTGGCTACACATCGATTGCAGGGGATAGCCCGGACCTGGTGTACGTCAGAGTGGGGGCGGTATTCCAGTCCCGCCCTCTTCAGCAGATCATGTGGCAGGAGTTCATCCCGGCTTTGAGCGTGCTTTTTATCCATCCTTCATCAGATCGCAGAGGCTGCGTGAGTTTCTAGAGTTGGTCCAGGGTGACATGATGATAATATAGTACTGATCCAGGTTTATTGAGTTGGGCCGTTACACGTCTCATATTATGTCCGATGAGCAGGTAAAGACCGAGCAGTTTTTCGGGGGTTTGAGGCTAGAGCTGAGGCATCCCCTGCTTGCATCGGGATTGGCCAACCTGGATGCAGCTTGCAAAGCAACATCGGCATTGGAGAGAGACTTGTAGAAGGTTAGAGGACAAGGCAGTGTAGGCCAGACGTAGATGGGTTTTAGTCAGCCGACGGCCGTGCAGCAGTAGAGTACTGTCCATTCCTCAGCGGGCGGTTCAGGGGCATCTCCATCCGTGACTTCAGCGGCAGTAGATACAGCATCGTTTAGCTCGAAGCTCAAGAAGTTGTTCAGGGACGCCGGTTTCGGTAAGAGGCATCAGGATCGTAGGGAGTCGAGGCATCAGTCAGTTGGCAGTGTTCAGCAGCTCGCGCCCCCCCAGCGTCAGGGTTCAGTGAGTGGTTCTCGGGGTGGGTGTCCTCAGTGCGGCGATTCTCATCCAGGTAGGCAGTGCTCAGCGCCTGTGATTTGATTCAGGTGTGACCAGCCAGGGCACATGGCACGTGACTATCCTCAGAGACCGCGTCAGTCGCACGAGTTTCAGCAGCAGCAGCATTTTCAGCCCCAGCAATCACCACCACAGCCGCAGCAGTACCAACAACGACAGGGTCAGTTCTCGTAGTTAACACGATCGGCTACCGTGGGGAGGCATAGATCCCGAGGCCGAGTTACACACATTACCAGAGTAGAGGTTGAGGCGTCGCAGTTAGTGGAAGGCACTATTTCGATTATGGGTTGTGCGGCTCGAGTTTTATTTGATTCTGGTGCGTCCCATTCATTTATTTCAGAGGATTTCGCTCAGAGTGTCGAGGAGTCGACGACCGAGGTGTCTTGTGACTTGGCAGTGGCCTTGCCTATCGGTGATTTCTTGCTCACCCCATATTTCCTTGAGAAGGTGCCTGTGTGGGTGGATGGGCGGAACTTACTGGCCAGGTTTTTTGCATTGCCGCTTCGAGACTTTGATGTGATTTTAGGCATGGATTGGCTCGAGGCCCAACATGCCGTGGTAGATTGTAGCTTGAAGAGGGTCTACTTCCAGCATCCTTGCAGACCCACTTTCTACTATCAAGGTATCCGATCTTCCTCTTCCCGTTTTCTTATTTCGACCATTAAGGCCCGTAGATTGCTTGATGCGGGGTGTCAGGGTTTTCTCTCTTTAGTGGTCATGGTTAATCGACAGTGTCCAGATGTAGAGGATATTCCGATTGTGTGCGAGTTTTTTGATATTTTTCCCGAGGAGTTTCCAGGGTTACCACCACAGCGAGAGATTGATTTCGTGATTGAGGTGGTACCGGGTATGGCGCCTATGTCGAAGGCCCCTTACCGAATGGCACCGGCCGAGTTGATGGAGTTGAAGGCGTAGTTGCAGGAGTTGCTGACCAAGGGATATATTCATCCTAGATTTTCCCCTTGGGGTGCGCCCATGTTGTTTGTGAAGAAGAAGGATGGTAGTCTGAGGTTGTGTATCAACTACCGACAGTTGAACCAGGCGACTGTTAAGAACAAGTATCCGTTGCCTCGGATTGATGACTTATTGGACCAGCTTCAGTCGGCCCAGGTGTTTTCGCGGATCAATTTGAGGTCGGGTTATTACTAGCTGTGGATTCGAGAGTTTGACATTGAGAAGACTACATTCCGCTCGAGGTATGGGCATTATGAGTTCTTGGTGATGCCGTTTGGGCTCACTAATGCCCCCGCGGCGTTTATGGACTTGTTGCATAGGGTGTTCAGTCCGTATCTAGACCAGTTCGTGGTCGTGTTCGTGGATGACATCCGTGTGTATTCGCGGTCTGCGGAGGAGCATGTGCATCATTTGAGAATGGTGTTGTAGACCTTGTGAGATCACCAGCTGTATGCCAAGCTCAGCAAGTGCGAGTTTTGGCTGCGCAAGGTGCACTTTTTGGGGCTTGCGGGCTATTATAGGAGATTCATTCAGCATTTTACTCGTATTGCGGCCCCGATGACCAGACTTACGCGGAAGGATGTGCCGTTTGTCTGGACAGAGGAGTGTGAGTAGAGCTTTATGGAGCTGAAGAGATTGCTCAGTACCACTCCGGTATTGGTGTTACCTTCGGGATCGGGAGGTTTCATAGTGTGTATGGATGCTTCCAGGGTAGGTTTGGGTGCCATGCTGATGCAGCATGGTAGAGTTGTGGCGTATATGTCTCAGCAGTTGAAGCCACATGAGGAGAACTACCCCACTCATGATTTTGAGTTGGCGACAGTGATTTTCGCCCTAAAGATCTAGAGGCATTATCTGTGCGGTGAGAAGTTCAAGATTTTCACTGACCACCAGAGTTTGAGGTATGTGTTTACCCAGAAGGATCTTAACCTCAGGTAGAGGAGGTGGATGGAGTACATGAAGGATTATGATTTTACTCTATTGTATCAGCCTAGCAGGATGAATGTCGTGGCTGACGCCTTGAGTAGGAAGGTGGTGGTCAGTCAGATGTTGTTGAGGAAGTGGAGGTTATGGGAGCAGGTACCGGCTATGACTTTTAGGCTCAAGATTCCACAGGATCAGGGTTCGGTTGTCCTTGCGAGCCTGACTGTCACGTCAGCTATTCGTTGTCAGGTGACTAAGGCCCAGTGTGCTTACCCCGAGCTACCTCGAATTTTGTCGATGACCTAGGTGGAGTTTGGTGAGGATAGAGCTGTGAGGTTCCAAGGCAGGCTATACGTCCCAGCCGAGGGGCAGGTGAGGCGTATGGTATTGCGAGAGGCTCATGGGAGCCGATATGCCATGCACCCCGGATCGGCGAAGATGTACTAGAATTTGAAGAGGCAGTTCTGGTGGGCTGGTATGAAGAGAGATGTTGTGGAGTTTGTGGCCAGGTGTTTGATCTGTCAGCAGGTGAAGATGGAACACCAGCGACCGGGTGGTACACTTCAGCCCTCGGAGATTCCCGCGTGGAAGTGGGACCACGTGACCACCGATTTTATGGTTGGGTTGCCGAGGACATCCAGTGGGCATGATAGTATCTGGTTATTGGTGGATAGACTGACGAAGACAGCGCGATTGTTGCCGATCAAGGTCAGTTAGAATGTGCATAAGTTGGCCCGTTTGTATGTGGAGCGGATCGTTCCGTTGCATGGAGTCCCAATCTCCATTGTATCTGATCGTGATCCGCGTTTCACTTCGGGATTCTGGAGGAGCTTCCAGAGAGCTTTAGGCTCAGAGTTGGCTTTTAGCTCGGCATACCATCCTCAGTCGGACGGTCAGTCTGAGAGGACCATCCAGACTTTGGAGGACATGTTAAAGTCATGTTGCCTGGAGTGGCAAGGGAGTTGGACCCACCATTTACCGTTAGTGGAGTTTGCTTACAACAATAGCTATCATTCGAGCATTGGTATGGCTCCTTATGAGGCGTTGTACGGGCGACCTTGTCAGACTCCGCTTGATTAGTTCGAGGTGGGCGAGCGTGTCCTGGCAGGGCCGGATTTGGTGCAGCTGTGTACTGAGGTGGTGCGTCTAGTCCGGCAGAAGATGTTGACAGCACAGAGCCAACAGAAGAGTTATGTCGATCGGAGGAGGCAACCCCTCTGCTTTGCTGTGGAAGATCAGGTGTTTCTGAGAGTCTCACCCATGAAAGGTGTGATGCACTTCGACAGGCGTGGGAAGTTGAGTCCCTGCTACATTGGTCCTTTCCTTATTGTCGAGTGTATTGGTGCAGTTGCTTATCAGTTGCAGTTACCCCCGGAGCTATCTGCCGTGCATAACATGTTCCGTGTGTGTATGCTGCGGAGGTACATGCCCGATGATTCCCATGTTTTGGAGGATGATGTGTGCCCCGAGGTGACCCCAGACTTGTCCCTTTCGGAGTACCCTATCTGCGTTGAGGATCGGCGTGAGCAGCACCTGTGGAACAAGGTTATTCCTCTGGTTAAGGTGATCTAGCAGCGTCATTCTGGTGGCGAAGCGTCGTGGGAGCGTGAGGACGAGATGCGACAACAATATCCATACTTGTTTGAGTGAGTCTTTCCCATGACCTTGTGTCGTTCTTAATTTTGAGGATGAAATTTGTTTAAGGGAAGGCTGTAATGTCCCGAGTTTTTCAGATATTTTTCAGATCTGGATCTGTGGGTTTCAGATCACTTTTGGGGGTCCCGAAGCGCGTTTTGTGGTTTACACGTGTTTTTTCCTGACGGACCTTCAGAACCCTGTGTCGAGCTAACCGTTCCGTTCTCCTACTCCGGGACGATACCAATGCGTTGAGCGTGTTCCGAGGATCGAGAAAATGATTTGTTTTTCTAATTTTCTGTATTTTTGGCATTTTACGAATTTTCTATATATAACCCATTTTCTTTTCTTTTCTTTTTTCCTTCTTCTTTCTTCTTCTTTCTTCCTCCCCCACGAGCGTCGACAGTTGCGGCCCCTCTCTTCCCCGTGCAAGAGCTCGTGGCCCCTTCCTCCTCCGGTGACGGGCAGTGGACGATGGCTACGGCGCGATGACAATGGCGGCGGCGAGAGGAACGCGGTGGTGCCTTCTTTGAGGCGTGGGAGAGGAGTTCGTGAGCGGCGAGATTTCAAGATCGGCGGCGATCCGGTGGCTTTCGGCCTTCTTTGAGGTAGGGGGATGGATCCTTGCCCTCTTTATAGCATTCCCCGCAATTTGTAGGCGGAGGAGACCGAGAGGGGTGTTTTTGAGCCGTGAGGGTGAAGTTCCATGATTTGGGGTCGAGCGTCGGATCTAGCGTTTTAACGCGTTATTTTATGGTTTGATGGCGTCATTTGATGCCTTGGGGCTTAAGGAAGGGTTTCCCTTTTGTTTCCCCATCACCTGGGGGTGAATGGGGCGTGGAATGGTGTTTTTGGGCCATTCCCGCCGTTCTCAGTTTTTCGAAATGAAAACGATCCTTCTAGAAACCGTTTTTACTAGAGTCGGCCCTAGGTGGGCCGTTTTCTGACCAAGAGTGTCGGTGGGCTTGGCGGTCACGCGATAGACCGCCAAGGCCCCGCTGCTGCCCATTGGCCGATCGTTAACCTCGCGGGGCCGGCATGACCCCCGAGGGTGTTTTGACCGTTGCTTTTCGACCGTTGAAAAGTTTTGGGGGTTAGCGGTCACGGAATGGCCGCTTAACCCTGCTTTGCGGTCCACAGGGGGACCGTTTTGAGGTTCAACGGTCACAAGGTGACCGTTTTCCCTTTTTACTGTCAGTTGGCTTTGCGGTCCCGATGGGGGCCGTTTTTGGCGTGTGGCGGCCCAGTGGTGGACCGCCTATGTTTCAAACGGTATGCAGGAGACCGTTTTTCTTCTGAGGTATGACGGCCATATATGAGACCGCCTGGTCTTCTCCTGCGGCCCAGAGCGGACCGCCTCTCTTTGGGGTGTTCTAGCATCTGACCGTTTTTGCCAGGGACGGTCCAGAGAGGATGGCCACCTGCGTTTAGTCCAACCGGAGTTCATTTCTTGCCGATTCAATTCCCGGGTGAGTGGTCCTCGATCCCCGTGTTGACCTGCGGTCCGACTGAGGCTGGGCATCATGTGGGGGCTGCACGTGGGTGCCGGGGGGAGCCCGGGGAGTGGTGTGGTTCGATTGTTGTCACTGTGAGTCGGTGTCGGTATAAGGAGCTGTCCTCGTACCTTTTCCGGTTCATGCGTTGTTTTTCGTTTGCTAGAGAGTCTACTCCTCCAGTGACCTGTCCACTAGTCGTAGCGTTTCTGTGCACATAGGTGCAGACCCACTTGGGAGTGGTGGAGAGCGTGACCCGGTGAGAGGCGATTTTAGGCTGATTTCCGTAGGGCCCCTTGCCTTTGCAGCCTAAGTCCGGCTGGGGGGAAAACCAACTAGAGGACCCGACTTAGAGCAGATGGTCTGTGTGTGCACACGTAGTTTGGGGCTGAGGACCTACGCTGACCAGCGCGACCCCAGCTAGTCCTTGTTCGTAGTACTTGTTGCATGTCTTAGTTTCCACCTGGGGCGAGTAGGGAGACACTTGGGCGCGGTGTAAGACGTCAAGGGACGCATCTGACTTTACTTCTAGTGGGTAAAGATCATGTTTCTTGGCAGGTATGGACTCTTGTTTTGTTGGACCGAGGTTAGTTTGCTTGGTACGGTTAGTTGTAGAGAGCTTTTCCGTTTATTCATTATTGCTCGATGTTTCCACCGTGCTCCTTCTAGGTAGTGTTACCTTCCGCCATACTTGTTGTCTTGTTCTCTCATGTGTGGTGGGGGCCCGTGGGATCCCTATTGAGCCAATGAAATGAGGCTCACCCCTGTGATTGCTGGTGGGGTGGGGTCGTCGGGAGGCGTGGCGGAGTTTCAGCGTGGTTCCAGTAGCCAGGGTTAGTCGCCAGTTGTTAGAGCCGGGGTATGCCCCGTGTACTTGTACTTTTCTTTCTGTTGACTGTACTTAATTTGGACATCAGATATACTGGACCTTGTAGCCGTTTAGTTATTTATTTACTTTTCTGCATTATTATTTTATTATTGTGCTATCTCTGCAGTTGTTTCAGCTTCCCTTGTATCCACACACCATCCTTTAACCCTTCTGAGTCTTCGGGCTCGTGGGTGGGGGGCCGGGGTTCGAGTCGTGCCGGTTCCTTTACAGTACTCGGATCTCGGGTTGTTACACATATGATCCAAACACAGTTCCATAGGACAATCAAGGTTTTTCATTCTGACTTGGGGGGAATATATTTCTAACAATTTTCGTCAGTTTCCTGCATCACAAGGTACACTACTACAATTATATTACCCACATATCCCTCAACAACATGGAATTGTTGAAAGGAAAGACCGCCACATCATAGAAACCACTCGAGCTCTCATATTGTCAGCCACTATCCCAAAAAGATTTTGGGGAGAAGCCACTCCCACTCCATTCATCTCTATTGAATTCTATATTTTGATGATGTCAATGCAATATGGTTTACTTGCTAATAACAACAGTTTTTGATTGCAGGTGCTCTGGAACAGAGAAAATTCATTTTATGCAGGTGCTCTGGAACAGAGAAAATTCATTTTAAGTTAAGAAGAAACTTTCAGAAGTATAGATGGAAGCTGGGAATGTCGAAGCAGGGCATTCACTACCTCGATGCAGTCACGACCACATCGGTATGCTTCAGAAGAACTGCATCGATGCATCAAAGAAGTGCACCGATGCATCAAGCACAATAACAACCAACAAGTCACATTACGTCGGAGCACTAGAATGGTGCACTGACGCACTAGTCAAGGTTAAGTTTCAAAATGCAAATGTGTCGAAGCATCAGAAGCTGCATCAATGCATCAAGTTAGAAGCCCATACTTGAAGTCAGCTGTTCGGAGGTTCTATCCTCACACTGCCTCGATGCATTTGAGGAGTGTAGACACGTCAAAATTGACGTTACTGTGAGTGCATCTTATATTACCTTGTAATGTTCCAATTTGACCCTCAAATTAACTTTGTTTAAGTGATTTTTCTCGCTTTTCTTGGATTTCTCCATTTTTCCTCCCTTTTCTTATTTTCCCTATTTTTCTAGATTTTATGAGCATTTTTCTCTATTTTTATGAATTTTTTAAAATTAACGACGTGAGGGGGGGCGTCATTTATTTTTAAGAAAACTAAAGAAAATAAAAAAGAAATTGACGCCTTTTGGAAGAGGCGTCCATTACATTCATTTTTCAGGGAATTTTTTCAGATTTTTTTATCAATTAACGACTTAGAAAGGGATGTTGTTTTGATTTTAATCAAATAAAAAATTAAAAAATGGAATTAACGACATGGTGATGGTCATCAATTTAAAATTTGGATTATTTTAATATTAATTCTGACCCTCTTCTAGGGGCGATTTGGTGGCCTTCCGGATGTCAAAAAAATACGAAAAAATAGTAATTAGAATCAGCACAGTTAGATGCACCTCCACCTAAAAAATCAAAAAATAATATTGAGAAATAAAAAATGGCCCTGTTTTGCATATTTTGAAATAACGACCCTCACTCGGACGTCAATTTAATTGACGCCCAAATACCCGGTCGTCTATTTCCTTTCGATTTTTTATTATTTTGATTCACGACGCTGTGCAAGTCGTCATTTTGAATTGACGCCCCTAGTCAGGTCGTCATTTTCATTGTCATATTTTGAGATTTTGAATCCGACCGAAATTCGTGTTGAATTCTAAATAGCGCCCCTCTATAGGTCGTCAATTCTTTAAATGAGGACGCCTCCACGGGCGTCATTTTAGAAAGTGACTGTCATACGGTCGTCAATTCTTGTTGAATTTCAAACTTTCTTAGAACCTCCTTCTTTCCTCGTTTCGGGCCATTTTTAACTTCGGAATGGCTTTCCATGACAGGAGGGACTCCTTCCAATGTTTATCTCTTACTAAAATCAACCTATCCTAATTGTTGTTGGATTTAAACTCCATTTTCCCCTATAAATAGAGCCCCTGCGTCTCATGCTGAGGGAGGCCGATTTTCAATTTTTACGGGGAGGTGCTGCCCAACTGGTTGCTCAGAGAGAAGAGCTCCCTGCGTCCAAGGCTTCATCTTTTGGAGGCTCTTTCCCGAACCCCATCAAGAGCAACTGCACGCACAGGAGAATATCCCCCAGAGGCTTTCTTTACTCATTCTTTGTGTCTTTCTGCATTTGTTAGCTCTGCATGCATCATTTTCCTCTCTTTTATTCCTCTTTCTCAACCACGTTGAGACTTCTTCCATCGGTGCAACACTAGCACTTTATCTCATTCATAGCATTTTTATCCTTCCCTTTTGCATAAGGGGTTAAAGGGCTGGCGCCCGAAAGGTGTGTTCACTCGCATGATCTTCACGTTATATTTATATTCATGATTTTGGTGCTACACCGTGAATCTAATTCCATATTTTGTTGGTGTTTATCTCTATTTGCAAGGGTAATCAAAGAGACTCTCTCCATCGGCCGGCCGATCGGACGAGAAGGAAGTCACCCACTATCTCCCGCATTCATTGAGGTAACTCCTCTGGCGATCACCCTCCTATTTGCATCCACGCATGCTCCCCATCCCTTTTCCCCATTCTTAGCATGCTTTTTTATTTTATTATTCTTAGTGAATTTTTAATTAGATCTACAAATTGGCGATCACGGTGGGACACCATTATCTTTCTTTCAATTACCCTCACCCATTGGGCACCCATGTGTGCCATCTCCCTTGGCTCCCACGGTGCATTTTTTATTACATTTAGTGCTCCATCTAACACTCTTCTCTCCCATTGTGCATTGGTTCCACAACCTGTGATTGCTCAATTTGATAGGACTTATTAGAATTCCACTTCTATCAATTAAAAAATGGGAGAAGAAAACATAGCATCAGACGCCTTTTCCTGGAAGCATTTGTTTGTGGGCGGCCGTTCCCTAAAAATTGTGCCCACAGGGGGGAGGCGCCATTTCTCTCTACCCGTTTGCATCTGTTTGCATCTTACATTTCATCTAGTTCTATCGCATGTTGCATTCTCATGCTGTCACTGGTCATAAGAATTCGTCCGTCACTGTTCATTTGCATTCGCATGTTGCACTTGTTCTAGTGTCTGTCCATCATTTGCAACAAGGATTAGTGTTGGAGTTTGTTCTATTTTGCACCCCCCATTTCATCTGCATCAACATTCATACGAATTAACTTCCCTGTTCACACTATTATGCATTTACACATCACTCTGTAAGGTGGAAGTCATTCTGGTAAACACAAAACATGTTGCATGTACTAGTGTATGTCCCTCATTGCATTTATACCCTACATTTACCTTCTCTATGGCACACTGTTCACCCACCACAGCATATCACGTTTTGCAATTTCCTTGGTCATTGGCATTGTTAATTGTATATTGTTGTATACATCCTGCTTCAAGTTGCTATTCATCTATCTGCATTAGCCCATTCTGTCTGCATCTGTTTATTGCACCCCACATGTCATGCTGCATACACTGTGTACCTATTGGCATTAGTGCATTTTTGTTTTGTTTGTTTTGGGTTTTCCCTCTTCATCACACTTACATCATATCATTCTGTGAGATTGGTCTCTTCTTTGGCATTAGCATTTGCATCAGGAGCATCGGTTCGGGAGACCTCCTCTCCCCACACTTTCTAGGAGCCATACCCCTCTCTTGGTTAAGGAAGGACCCTCCATTGAGCATTCCGTCTCTTTGGACCGTGAATTCCTAAACCAAGGCCTCCATAAGTCCCCGCACCCGTGGATTCCCTCACGGACGCTTGGGCAGGTTGTACCTTTGAAGTCTTCGGGTTTTAGTTGGCCTATTCGTGGTGAGAATCAACCTAGTTGGCACTGGAGAAAAGAGCATTTGAAATTAGGTCCAAGACCTTGAGTGATCACATCAACTTTGTTAAAAATCACTTTAACTCACCAAGGATCAAACAAAAGAAATCAAGGGTAACCATTCCAACTTGTTTGCTATCTTGGTAAATTATTTTGATTGCACATTAAATTGCTTGCATAATGGCTTACCATGATAAGAAGACTAACATGTTTAATTCAATTAATATTCATGAGGGTGATCAACCTAGCGCATCTTATTCCCCTCAACTTCATAATTCACACCACAATTCTTTCAAGGGATCACGTACTCATTCCTATGGTCATGCCCGGCCCATGGGCAATGTCCAATCTCATGGCCCCTCGATTCAATCGCGAGCCACTACTCCTACGGGACCGTCTCCTCCCGACGATGAGAAGGTCTCCCAGATCTTGCATGCATTAGATCATCTCACCCCTCAACAAATCCAAGCCCTTAAGGCCGTTGTTGAGGGTGCATCTCATTCCTCTCATCCTCCTTCCAATCCTACGCGGGTGGCCCATCACCCACTTCCCTCTTCTATTCACATTCCTACTCGGGTAGCCCATCACCCATCTCCTCCTATTCACACTTCTCCTCGGGTGGTCCAATACCCGCCTCCTTCTATTCCTCCTCCACCACGGCCCCAAGGCCCATTTATTCCTTGCAACCCGGCCCATCCGGGTTCTTCTATGGGTCATCCCATTAATCCCCTTCCATGGCCTTTTTATGCGGCCCCTCCTTCAAGGCCCTGCCAACCCTCTGTTGCTCAAGTCACACCCCTCCAACAAACTCTTCTCGACAAAGTCACTTTGTTGGAGGAACAATTAAAGAGGGTTACGAGCCCACGGCCCGCTCCTTCTACTCCAGTCAATCCCCTCCACGCCGCTCTGAATGACATTACAAAGATGGAGAAAGCTTGGAAGGATAGGAGAGACGACTACGGCATCGACAGTGCGAGCAAGCAAGAGCCCGCGGGTTTCAACGTTCAAGTGGACGCCGTCCATCCTCCACCCATTCACCCAATTCACACATATGGCCCTCCACCTCCACATACACAATATCATTACATTCCACCACCCACATACACGCCTTCACTACGGTGTCCACTTGAACCTGCTAATGAAGAACCGAAGATTGAAGAATTTGAGGCGGCATACGACGAAGCTCTTCAAGCACCCCTTCCGAGTTTCCTTCACTTCCCTCTCCCTTCACTACCACTTGATGAACCCCTTGCTCAGGACGAAGCCACCATCCCCAATCCAACCCCCGTTTCTAAGACTTACTGGTGTTACGATGATGGGTCGATACTTCGATCACCCACACCGACACATCATGAGTCACCTTCTATCCCTAACACCGTTCGCCACATGCGGCATTTCCTCCGCACTAAACCCCCTTCTTTTATACCTCCCACTATGCCATCAACCTTCATAACACCAGCCTCCGTCGAGCCTTCCACCAAACTTCCGTCAACTCCACCATCAACCTCCACAACACCGGCCTCCAGCAAACCCACCACCGAACCTTCCTCAATTAACCTCCCATTACCGCCACCTCGGCCCTCCATTATACCTTTAACCCGTAACCTAGCCACTCCTATTCCACCACTTAACCCTTCACCTTTACCCATGGTTAATCCTGAGCAGGATCTGTCTCTTTTTGCACTCGAGCCAACCCCAACTGCCTCCGAGCAAAGGGGGAAGCTCGACGTGTTTGAATCTCCGCTTCCACTCACCCATTTGCCAACACCTTCCATTACACCACCACCTGTGGAGCCTTCCGCCTCCGCTTCACCTTCCTCTACCACTCGGAATGGGGGGCTTTCGTCAAGCACATGTGCCGAAGATGATCAAGAGCCGGGCAGGAAGGATTTGGCCACGACCGCGCTATTCAAGATGCAAGAATTTGTTTGCCGAATGTCGATCCGTGTTTCCGTGCCGAGCATGGTTGAAGAGGCCAAGTCCCCGCCGCTGCTCGCCAGAAGAGAATGCCAAGCGTTGATGCCGTATAAGTCTATGTCCAAGGGCCGGACAGGGCACCCCTTGTTCCGATCCTTCAATCTGGAACCTTCTCTTTCATACAAGGGGCGAACGCCCGCTTTGTTCAACACTTTTCAAACACCACAATCCTTGGATATGACGATGCTTCACGCTCTAATTTTCCAATTCTCTCACATTGTCACTCTTCACCCTCCAAGAGAGTTGGCAGTGATTGTTAAAGCTTCATCACATACTTTGATTTTATCCGGTTGTACACTTTTGCTGCCGTGGAGGGGCAGACATGCTTCCGCTAAGGGGCCTTCCACCTTCTATTCAACTTCACCCACATTCACATCTATCATCGATTTTTCATGGGCCACTCCACAGGCGAAGAGGAGAATCTCATCCTCTCATCCCTCGTATTGTTCACATTCTTTGCATTTCATGTATTAATCGCATCTGTTGCATTGCATTCGCTTACATTTGCACTTCTTCTTTCACGGGTTTCCGGACTCGTATCTTCCCCGCCTTCCGGAACCTCCAGATCCTCCGCATTTCCCATCTTATTCATCTTCATCCTCAGGATCTTCGGGTCCCCTTACACTGCCCGGGCATTGCACCCTCTCCAATCTTTTCTCAGGACATCGCGCCCCTTTTCAACTCTTGCATCCGGACCTTCCGGATTTCTCCCTTGTCCTTCTGGGGCATCACGCCCCATGGTGTCTCATCCTTCCGGAACCTCCGGACCTCTCACTTTGGGCATCACGCCCCTCTACACCCTCACAACCGGGTCCTCCGGGTTTCCCACTGATTTTCCCTGGGCATCATGCCCTTTCTGATTCTATTCCTCCGGAACCTTCAGATCTCCATTCTGGGGCATCGCGCCTCTCACCACCTCCACTTCCAGACCCTCCGAATCTTTCTCTCCCTCCTAGGGCATCGTGTCCCTTCTGATTCCATCCTTCGGAACCTCCAGATTCTCCATCTTACTCTCTCTATCTTCTTTCCGGGCACCGCGACCCTTCCTATCCCATTCCTCTGGTACCTCCGGATCTTTCTCTTCTCCCCGTGGCATCGCGTCCCATGGTATCTTCCCCCTCCGGAACCTCCGGACCCTCCTGACCCTTTTCATCCACTCTTCCCGGGGCATCGCGTCCCTCGGCATCTTCTTCCTCCGGAACCTCTGGACCTCCATCTTTCTTCCGATTTGTCTTCTTACTCTTCCAGGACATCGCGTTCTTCATTTTTTTCCTCCTCTTCCATCATCTTTTCCCCAATTTTCTTCCAAGGGCACAGCGTCCTCGATGTTTTTATCCCTCCAGAGCCTCCGGACTCTTTTTCCCTTCATGATTCTCCTCCTCTGCCTCCAGACCCTGAGGATCCACCTCTTTCCATCTATCAATTTCTTCTTCTAATTCCTCCTGATCTTGGGTCCGACCCAACTTCTTCCACGTCCACTGCCTTGGGCATCTGCCTTTCTCCCACTGCTTCCGAGGCTTTAGTCCTCACTCCTCCTTCTAATTCTCCTCTCCTTCTGTAGACTGTTCCATGTGATCAGGGTCTCCGCGCCTTAGCAAGGGAGTTCTAGCCCTTGCCTCTCTTCCTTTTCTCCTTATTCGTCTGAGTCTGGTCTTGGCACCACTCCTTCTTGTTAAGCCACTTCCAAATCCTTTGCTTCCAATCCTTTTATCTGCCTAAGAGGACTATCCCACGATGATCAACCCCGCCTCTCGCGGCAGCTGCTTCAACAAAGATCGCAAGGTAAAATGTTGACGTAAGTAAGCATTTTTATGATATCATTATCTCATTGCTTCACGCATGATTTTCAAAGTGAAGTGCTTCTTAACATGATTAAGAGTGATATTTTAAGCCTTTATCTTAGGAATTTATCTTTATTGAATTTCATCTTTAAAAAAAAAATTTGAAAAGAGTCTTTAGGCTTGCTATGCAGCACTTTGGTTATAAGAACCCCGCATTGGGAATTCAACATTCTCTCCCCGCTTGTTAAGAGCAACCCTTAGCTGGGCACCGCACACACTTCACGGCGTCCTTAGCTGGCTCCTTTGGGTAAACACCGTCCCTACTTTGGCCATGCCATGAGTATATCTGAAAGTCTTTTCTCTTCTTTACTCAGCCGAATGCAGGGGCAAGAGGTTGACGGATGAAATGACCAACCTAGGTAATCCCCAATACGAGAGAAGTCTCAAAGAGGGACAGTCTTGACCCAAACTAAAATCAAATTTCATGATACATCTAGCCAAAAAGGGCTATTATGAAAATCAAGTCAAGATTTTGATAAATGCAAAATTATGAATTATGGCATGTCAAGAGAGGCAAAGTCCCCGTAGGGAAAACCCTGGTCGTATGCATGTCAAGGGTCTAAAAATCAAAGGCACAAAGCCCCGGCGCAACAGACTACCTCTTTGAGGGGTAATACCCCGGAAGGAATTTAAGTCTCGATATCTCCCATCCTGCATAAAGCTTATCTCCAATTGTTCTTCTCTTCTCCCTCTAAGACCGAATGTTTCTCAGGTATGGCCTTGGTAGGGGCACCGTTAACCATGGACAGTCGGCTGTAGGGCGCCACCTTTAAATGCACGCCCGACTTTGGGTTTTTTTTTAGCGAAAGGGGAAGGAACGATGACCCCTAGCCAGTGGTTCAAAAACACCATTTGATGCTGCATTAACAAAGTCTAAATCAAAATCAAAAAAAATTGAATATTTCCTGATCAAAATCCAAAAAAAATTGAATATTTCCTAATCAAAATCTAAAAAAAATTGAATATTTCCTGATCAAAATCCAAAAAAAATGAATGTTTTTAAAAATTCACAAAAAAAATTCAAATATTTTCTAAAAATCCACATAAAAATTTGAATATCTTTTTAAACCCATAAAAATTTGCATATTCCAAAATCTAAAAATTTACATTGTATTTTCTGATGGTGTTTTTGCAGGAACAACAATTTTGTAAAGGATCAAGAGCACGAGATGAGTCCTCTCCCTTCACCGCTATCAATCTTTTGATTCTTCCCAATATTATCATGATTCGTCACTATGGACACTCCTGATTGTCATCTCTCTATACTGGGCATTAATTGGTCGTTCATCTCCCAAAATCTTTTAATAAACTCCTGCTGATTTCACTTGATCACTCTATATTGGGCATTACTTGATCCTGATCATCCAATCTCAATCTCACATGCCAAGATTGTCATCCTCATGACAAACAACAAACAATGATGCTTTGCAATGCTATGATTTAACTCATGCTATTCATGCTAAACATGCTTCGCTTTGATTCATGCTTGAATGCTATCCACACCAAGCTTTGGTTGCTTTGATGTCTATGTTGCTTATTGATGCTTTGATTCATGCTATGCTTGCTATGCTTTGTTCATTGCTTGTTATCTTTTATATCTTGGCTAATGTAATTTTGAGCGCAGGATAAGAAGCTCTTGGTCCCACCGTCCGAGCATCATCATCCAAGCCCCACGGTGCTTGCACCTCATCTCAGTCCCCATATGCTCATTGCTCCACCATCTTCCTGTATGCATTTTACTATATGTTACATACGCTACTAGATTATATCAAGGACCTTGTGACTTGGGTAAATCTAGAATTTGAGTTCCCCTTCATCAAAAATAATGATGATTCCAGAGGAATCTTAGTCATATGGATAGGCCGTTGAGCCGTCCAAGACTGGGGACGATGGTTCCCTTTTGCGAGTTGATGCGTGGATAAACGTGCTTCGGCTTAGTATCAGCTCGCGAAATCAGTTTCTTGACCCAGTCTTGACAGCTTCACAATATTATCCTTGATTATCTTATATTTTCATTTGTTTTAATTTTTTCTTTTAACCCAGCATGCATTCATATAGGGCTTTGAATCAACATTGGGAAAATCATTCTGATAAGCTAATTTGGAGAGTCAAATTGATCTTAATCTTTCCAGATATGAGATATTCATTGCTGAATAGAATCCTCAGTTCGTTTTGTCGCTGTTTTGGGTCATTTTCTCGAAAGCTCTTTGTTTGGATTTCTATCATCTTATTTTCTGTTTCCTTTTATCCACCTTGGTTGCAGCACGTCCACATTGACTGGTAACCGCTCCCCAATGGTGAAACCTACAGGTTTGTGACCTGGGGTACTTCCACCGTGCTGGAAGTTGATCATCCCTTTTCGTGCCCGCGTGCACACTCCATCTTTTATTCAAACATCGTTGATTTCATTGAATTTCCCGAGATTGCTTCATCTCAAGCTTTTGATTCAATTCTCATCAGGTGATGTTGATCGCGTGTCTCATCACACCTTGGCATCTACTTTTCAGTTTGCTCTGCTCCCTTGCAAAGTAGACGCCAAGGCGGGGCAGCTGTAGACATGCCAAAATTGACGTTACTGTGAGTACATCTCATATTACCTTGTAATGTCCCAATTTGACCCTCAAATTAACTTTGTTTAAATGGTTTTTCTCGCTTTTCTTGGATTTCTCCCATTTTCCTCCCTTTTCTTATTTTTTTCCTATTTTTTTTAGATTTTCTAGGTATTTTTCTCTATTTTTATGAATTTTTTAAAATTAACGACGTGAGGGGGGCGTCATTTGTTTTTAAGAAAATTAAAGAAAATAAAAAGGAAATTGACGCCTTTTGGAAGAGGCGTCCATTACATTCATTTTCTCATTTTTCTGGATTTTTCTGGGAATGTTTCAGATTTTTTTATCAATTAACGACTTAGAAAGAGACGTTGTTTTGATTTTAATCAAATAAAAAATTAAAAAATGGAATTAACGACATGGTGAACGTCGTCAACTTCAAATTTGGATTATTTTAATATTAATTCTGACCCTCTTCTAGGGGTGATTTAGTGGCCTTCCGGATGTGAGAAAAATACGAAAAAAATAGTAATTGGAATCAGCACAGTTAGGTGCACCTCCACCTAAAAAATTAGAAAATAATATTGAGAAATAAAAAATGGCACTGTTTTGTATTTTTTGAAACAACGACCCTCACTCGGACGTCAATTTAATTGACGCCTGAATGCCCGGTCGTCCATTTCCTTTCGATTTTTTTTTATTTTGATTCACGACGCTGTGCAAGTCGTCATTTTGAATTGACGCCCCTAGTCAGACCATCATTTTCATTGCCATATTTTGAGATTTTGAATCCGACCGAAATTCGTGTTAAATTCTAAATAGCGTCCCTCTGCAGGTCGTCAATTCTTTAAATGAGGACGCCCCCACGGGCGTCATTTTAAAAAGCGACTGTCGTACGGTCGTCAATTCTTGTTGAATTTCGAACTTTCCCAGAACCTCCTTCTTTCCTCGTTTCGGGCCCCTTTTAACTTCGGAATGGCTTTCCATGACAGGAGGGACTCCTTCCAATGTTTATCTCTTGCTAAAACCAACCTATCCTAATTGTTGTTGGACTTAAACTCCATTTTCCCCTATAAATAGAGCCCCTGCGTCTCATGCTGAGGGAGGCCGATTTTCAATCTTTACGGGGAGGTGCTGCCCAACTGGTTGCTGGTTGCTCAGAGAGAAGAGCTCCCTGCGTCCAAGGCTTCATCTTTTGGAGGCTCTTTCCCAAACCCCATCAAGAGCAACTGCACGCACATGAGAATATCCCCCAGAGGCTTTCTTTACTCCTTCTTTGTGTCTTTCTGCATTTGTTAGCTCTGCATGCATCATTTTCCTCTCTTTTATTCCTCTTTCTCAACCACGTTGAGACTTCTTCCATCGGTGCAACACTAGCACTTTATCTCATTCATAGCATTTTTATCCTTCCCTTTTGCATGAGGGGTTAAAGGGATGGCGCCCGAAAGGTGTGTTCACTCGCATGATCTTCACGTTATATTTATATTCAGGATGTTGGTGCTACACCGTGAATCTAATTCCATATTTTGTTGGTGTTTATCTCTATTTGTGAGGGTAATCAAAGAGACTCTCTCCATTGGCCGGCCGATCGGACAAGAAGGAAGTCACCCACTATCTCCCGCATTCATTGAGATAACTGCTCTGGCGATCACCCTCCTATTTGC
This sequence comes from Amorphophallus konjac, assembly GCA_022559845.1. Classification (NCBI taxonomy): domain Eukaryota; kingdom Viridiplantae; phylum Streptophyta; class Magnoliopsida; order Alismatales; family Araceae; genus Amorphophallus; species Amorphophallus konjac. The sequence continues at coordinate 318,963,372 of CM040126.1, read as the reverse complement.
ATCCACACATGCTCCCCATCCCTTTTCCCCATTCTTAGCATGCTTTTTTATTTTATTATTCTTAGTGGATTTTTAATTACATCTACAAGGAGTGCATCGACGCACTCAGCTCGGAACTAGCAAATTTGAAGACAACAAGGTCGAAGCACCAGAAGGAGAAATTATAGCAGTAACATGGTAGGTCGAAGCCGCAAGCTACTGATTTGACTCATCAGCGTTCAAGATATGGTTTGTTACGTTCAGCCTCGACCCGACGATGATATGCTTTGACACTTCTCATCCACTTTTTAATGCACTTAAGGAAACATCATTTTCTGATAAGTCAAGTGTGTTAAAAGGGGTCTTAAAGATTAATCAGGATCGGTTGAAGTCGATGGAGGGTACTTAAGTAAGAACTGCACCAAAAGTCAGAAATTTGATGAACCCAGGCGAATCACGTGACGATTCTTCAGTGGAAATATTGGCACGAAAACTTCATCACACGTGGCTAAACGCTGGAAAGTTCAGATAACAATCAGAATATTCATTTCCACGTGGACCAATAGATCAATGGCTGACCAGAATCTCAAGTGGAAGAAAGAGGAAGATGATTCTCTGCTCTCTGCTATAAGTATCAAGCCACTTCGTTCAAGAGAGGCGTTGAACCTGTTGGCATCGTTGAGATAGAAACTTCAGAGAGAGCTCTTCCAGAAGAAAAAGAAAGAGTGAACTACCTTGAGAAGAAGAGAGATTTGAGAGCAACCAGCCTTTCTCCGCAGGAGATTCCTTCTTCAGAAGCTACATTGTTCTTATTGGTTTTCATTGATTGAATTCTACATTTATGTTTTGTTTGTTTTTTGTTTTGTTCCCTCTGAGTGTGTTCAGAGGAAGGGAGAGCAATCTCCGGAATCCCCTCTGGAGGTTCAGAGGAAGAGAGATCTCCGATCTATGGTTGCATGAAATGCTGGGCGCAGTTCACGGGGTTCCTTCTGTAGTAGTAGAGGAAGGGAGGTTGATCCTCCGGGTTCCTTCTGGATTCCCAGAAGAAGCGAGGAAAGTGTTCCTCGGGATAAAGCTGTGTTCAGCCGTTGTTGCAGACTGAGTCTGCTGGTTCATTTGCCTTGAGCAAGGAAACCTCACTCTGGGAGATTGAGGGGTGGATGTAGATTGGGTTTTGCAATCGAACCACCTAAAAATTCTCTTGTCCATTGCGAGGTTTATTTTGCTTAGCATTCAGTGTACGCTACGTTGACTAATCAGTATATTAAAAGACGTAGCTGGAAGGGTAGGTTAGGCCTATCTGGATTGCTGCCTCTTGTGTGAGGAGATCCTTGGATCAAACCTCCACCTCGTACTGATGTCAATCACTGCGAGCATGCTAGGCTGCATCTATCGATCTCCTTGTTTGCACACGTTGTGTTCACAACACTTCTCTCCGCACACATAATCACTGTTGATTTGTCTGATCTGGTGCGTAGGTTCAAATTAGTGTTGTTTTTGTCAAGCTCGTTGATCGTGCACGATAAGTTCTTTGCAACATTTTTTGCATGCTATATTGTTGATTGCTTATCTGATCCATGCTTCTTGCATTGCTCTTGGAGTTTTTATTTGCTAACTTTTGGAAATAAATATATTCACCCCCCCCCTTCTATATCTGTTATTCTAGTCTATCAATTGATATCACAGCAGGTTTCCCAAAATGTGGTCCAACGACCAGGGAAGACTTGGAACAAGCAATGCTCGCAGCTTCATAGTTGAAGGGCATTACATAAACCGACCCCCATTCTTCGACGTTGCTAATTACTTATATTGTAAAAATAGGATGGAGGTATTCCTGCGAGCGCAAAGTCACGAGCTGTGGAGAGTGATCACCAGCGGTCCATTTGAACTGCCCGAAGATGAAAGTACATGGACCAGGGATCAAATTCTAGTATCAACCATCAATTGGACAGCCATGAACATCATGCAGTGTGTCGTTCATCCAGATGAGTATTCAAGGATTTCTGCCTGCAAAACTACCAAGAAAATGTGGGACGAGTTGTAACTAATCTACGAAGGAACGTCCCAAGTGAGAGCGACGAAGCTAAACATGCTCACCTCAGATTATGAACTCTTTAAAATGAAGCATGATGAAAATATATCTGAGATGTATGCGAGGCTTTCACTGATCACTAACAGCCTTAAAGCTTTAGGAAAACAATTCCAGATGAGTGATCTTGTTAAGAATATTCTTAGGTCCCCAACCCCTGTGTGGCACATGAAAGCCACCGTGATAGAAGAATCCAGGGACCTGTCCACCATGACTGTCACAGAGCTGATGGGATCTCTGATGGCACATGAGATCAACCTCAAGAGGAGTGTAGAAGAGAACAAAAAGGGCAAAACCCTAGCCCTTAAGGTATCTCGAAGTAGTGGGGAGAGTAATGAGGAATATGAAATTTTCTCTGATTTGAATGATGATCAACAAGCCATGTTGACTCGCCAGTTTCAAAGGTTCCTGAGAACCAGAGGTAAGATGTTCAGGAAAAGGAGGCCACAGCAGACTAGTAAGAACTCCAACTCTAAATTTGACAAGAATAAAAATTTTGACAACATTACTTGTTTTCATTGCAGAAAGTCAGGTCACATGAAAAGTGAGTGCCCTGAGTTGATGAAAAAAAAACTTCAAAGGTCAGAAAAAGAAGCCTCAAGCCATGGTGTGCACATGGAGTGAAGAAGAAGAAGATATCGAGGCTAAAAACTCAGATGAAGAGGAGCTAGAGATATGCCTCATGGCCGACAGCGATAATGAGGTAAGCAATCCCTTTGAGAAGTATACAATTGATGACTGGGAAGATGCTTACACTGATTTATTAGATAAATTCAATTGTCAAACCAAAGAATACAAAGTAGTGAAAAGAAAATTGAATGGGGTCATTCATGATCATGCTTCAGTGGAAAAAGAAAAAGAAAATCTCAAAAAGCAAATTGAAGAATTTGACTCACTAAGAATTAACAGTAAAAATCTGAAAGCTGGAAATGAGGAGGCTAAGAAAAATTTGGATAAGTTTAAAATGAAGTTATAAGAAATTCAAAAAGAAAATGAACTCATCACTGAAAAATATGAAGCTATTAGGAATGCAAACCCTGAAATTCAAAAACACTATGAAAAGGTTCAAAAGGATTTAGATGACAAACAACAAATGCTGGAAAAATTTGTTCAGGGGAAGACAAACCTAGACACCATGCTAGGTGTTAAAATGAATTTTAACAAAGAAGGTCTAGGTTATGACCCGTCGAACAAAAAGCCTTTTGAATTTAAAACGATGACATTTTGCCTAAGGAAAGGGAAAGAAAAATTGGACACTCCATCCAGTTCAAACAACAACAAGAATGTCCAGCAACCAAAATTGATGAAATTTGTAAAAGCCAGCTCAACAAATTCCACTGGACAGCCAATCAAAATTTCGAGAAATTCAACTGTTAAAACAACCCTGCATCGATCTACTTCAATTGTTACGTCGAGACACTCTGTCTCAGACAGAGCTAAAGCTGGTATTCAAGCTGAGATGCGTGGATGCAACTCACCCTTCAGGTCGAGGCAAGTCAACCAGAACAGAAATCCAAATAAAAACATAAACATGAATCAAAACAAAACAAACTGGCTACACTCTACTCACCTTCTAGAATCTTTCAATAACCATGTCTTTCCAAGACAAGATGGGTTCATGAGATTTTCAAGAAACAATCATTAAAGCAATTGGAATAATTTTTTCTCTAATAAAGCGCAAAGAAGATCAAATTTAATGTCTGATGCCACCAAAACTGTCAATGCAGAACACATGAAACTGAATTATAAGAAAATTGTTAAACAGTTTTGGATTCCTAAAAACTTGCTAAAGGATTTGAATGATGCCTTTGGACCCAACCTTTCTTGGGTTCTAAAATTTTCTGCTTGATTTACTTTCAGGTTAGTCTGGCAGCCCTGCACAACAAGTGGTACTTAGATAGTGACTGTTCCAGACATATGATTGGAGACCGGACGAAGTTCAATGAGCTGGAACTGAAGGTAGGAGGACTGGTCAAATTTGGAGGGAAAAATAAAGGTAGAATAATTGGTTCAGGAACCATTGGTAAGTCTCCCTCAAACGTTGTTGAAAAAGTATTACTTGTTGAAGGTCTCGAGCATAATTTGTTAAGCATTAGTCAACTGTGTGACAAAGGTCACAAAGTTATTTTTGATAACCATGCATGCAAGATTTTTGAAATAAATTCTGACAATGTCAAATTTGTAGGGCATAGAGTCAATAATGTCTACATGGTAGACTTGAATGAAAATTCAACATCACATTTGTTCTTGTCTGTCAACCTAGATAATAATGCTTTTAATTGGCATAGGAGGTTAGGACATGCTAGTTATAGCACCCTCAATAAACTAGTTAAGCATGATCTACTTAGAGGCTTACCCAAAATCAAATTCAAAGAAAATTCAAAAATGTGTGATGCATGTGCATTGGGCAAACAAACGAGAAAATCTTTTAAACTCAGATCTGAACCACTGTCTTCCAGGCCACTGGAATTTTTGCACATGGATCTTTTTGGCCCCTCTAGAACTCAGAGTTTTAATGGCAAACGTTTTGGATATGTCATTGTGGATGATTATACCAGATTTGCATGGATATTTTTCTTAGCCCATAAGAATGATGCATTTCATGAATTCAAATTTTTATTTAACAAGATAAAGGAAGAGGGTAAGAACAAAATCTGCATAATCCAATCTAATCATGGGGGGGAATTTGAAAATTCATTGTTTTCAGATTTTTGTGACAGTGAGGTGTTGGATATTATGTTTTGATGATGACAAACACTATGACTCTCATATGTTTGATGTCATATGTGTTGACTTATGTTCTGATGATGACAAATTAATGTCTTATCTGTTTACTTCATTCAGAACTACTCATTCAGAACTTGGTACATTGATTAACTGTGAGCATGGCATAGTGTGTTCACTCATCTGTCTGCGTGAGTCACCAAGTCCACACATTGCTTCGTGTGCTGTTCGTAAAGTCTATATAATGCCATTTGTTCATGCAACTTAGCAAGTCCGTACAGCCTGTGTTCACAACACAAAGTCTGTACTTCGCATGCTCTCACAATCGCCAAGTCTATTCACCGGGTTGCTCACTAAGTCTTAAAGTCTGTACAGGGTAGTTCATACATTACTCTATCTGCCAAGTGTCTACATCAGTCAGCATTGCCTGATTTCATGAAGTCCATACATCCACATGCTAGCACACACTAAGTCTGTACAGCCCATCTACAAGGTCTCATGCATATTGAATGTAAAGTCTATACATCATCTAGTGTATTGCTGCATGCCATGAAGTCTGTATAGAGTCTTTGTATCGTGTGCTTCGCATTTGGGAATCAAAGTATGTACATTGGCAGAGGAACTGCATCAAGTCTATACACTGCCTTTGGTTTTTAAAGTCGATACATTGCCATTGTTTCAAAGTCTAGACATCGCTGTTTTGGCCTTCGAAGCGTTCAAGTCAGTACATCGGACACTTGTTCATGCATGTTTGCAAGTCTATTCACTGGCTCTGTTAAGTCTATACACTCCTCATCTTTACCTTTGTTCCAAGCCAATGTCTGCATATTGGAAGAGTCTATACATTGGAAGTGTGTACATTGTTCAGCTGCCTTGATCAAGTCTGTACAGCGAGCAGCGTCCTTGTGTTTCAAGCCATTCGCCAAGTCTATACAATGGCTTCGGCACGCCAAGTCTATACAACGGCTTTGGCATTCCAAGTCTATACAACGCCCAAGTCTGTACAGCCATCAGTGAACCCTCCAAGCCTATACATCCAGTTGAACGCAAAGTCTACACATCACTCCACATCTTTTCCTACGCTTGGCCAAGTCTATACACTCATACATATTCCTACGTTCTGGCCAAGTCTACACAACGCTTCCTTGACTTCTGTTTCAAGTCTACACATTCATTCATCTGAAGCTTCATCAAGTCTGTACAACGCTGCTTTGTCAAAGCCTGTACATCGCAGCTGTGTTGAAGTCTGTACAACCAATCTCTTGCCAAAGTCTATACATCCACAGTGGATCTTCAAAGTCTGAACATCCGTTCACAACACTCAAGTCTATACATCCACAGTGGAACGCCAAGTCTGTACATTGGCCTCAAGCTTCACAGGTCTACACATTGTCTTCAACTTCAAAGTCTGGACAGTGGGTCAACCTGCCAAGTCTATACATTGGACTCTGTTTCACAAAGTCTGTACACTGGTTCTCAGATGTTCCAAGTCTATACATCACTGATTGGGCTAAAGTCTGTACAGTCGTTTGGAAAGTCTATACTTTGTGAATTCTGCACATTGGCTTCTCATTTGCATCAGAGTCTATACACTGGTTCAAGCTGCAAGTCTATACATTGGCGATTGGGGTTCCAAGTCTAGACATTGATTTACTATTCAAGCCTTGATTCGAAGTCTGTACATTTGATCGTCTCAGTCAGCGTCTCATGCTTTCAAGTATATACATTGGCATATGCATTCACATGTAAAGTCTATACAGCATCATCAGCGTCTATCAGTCTACATGTTGCATTGATCTCTATCAAGTCTATACAATGTTGCATTCACATATGAAGTCTATACAGCCTATGGCTTGTACATCGACTGAACGTTCTTCAACAGAGTATATACTCTTCAGAGGTTAAGTCTGAACATCCATCCTTGTAGACTGTACACACTTCAGCAAATGTTCATCCCCTTCAAACGAAGTCTATACACTCTTTCCTTCACGCCATCAAGTGTGTACACTGCCTTCCCAGGGACTCTTTCATCAAGTCTATACAGACTTAGCGAAAGCTCAGCAAGTCTGTACACTAGTTTCTATGGCACGTTAACACTAAGTCTATACACTCGTTCGCTATCTTGAAGTCTATGCATTCGTTTGATAAGCTTCAACTATATACACTCAATATCAAGCTTCAGGTCTATACACTGTGTTGCATTACATGCTTCACCCAAAGTCTGTACACCCGATTCTCTCATGCACTTCACAGAAGTCTACACATTCTATCTTGTGATGATAATGCATTCATGTTACAAGTCTATACACTGAGAGCGCATGTTACAAGTCTATACACTCTCAGTGTACATACTTGATCATCTGCTGTTCTAAAGTATATACATTCGGTTGCTTATCACGCTGCATCTTTTAAGTCTGTACACTGGTGCTTTTACATTAAGTCTATACATTCTGCTGATCGACTGAAGTATTATTTCATTAAACCTACAGAGTCTAGGCACGTGACACTAGGCTGGCATCTGGCACGCAATCCAAGATGCTGAGAGGTCACCACGTGGACTGAAGCTTGGGCGGGAATCGAAAAGAGCACGCCCTAGCACATGCTGAACCTGATATAAATAGAAGCCTCCGTCCATTGAAATTAGAAGAATAAGAGTGAACCAGATCTGAAAGAAAAAGAGTGATCGAGATAGACTGACAGTGCAGCAGAGAGGCTGTGAGCAGAAGAAGAAGAAAGAAGAAAGAAGAGAGAGAGAGAGAGCCTGCGAAAGAGAAGAAAAAGAAGAGTGAGAAGAAGAGAGAGCTAGAGCAAAGGAAGCTTCAACTGAAGATCAGTTTGTGCTGGACCGTGGATCAAATCCAGGCCAGCCAGCTCCTGCGAGAGCCTTTGTGCATTTTATTATTCCAGCTTTCTGTTGCTGCGTTTTTGTTTTTCCTTTTAAACCTTCAACAGTTGTTCTTCCGACTCTCTTGTGTGAGGTCGGGTTCCCTCCGGTTGGGAGGAAGAGAGGTCCCAGACCTCTAGTTTGCAGGTGGCTTGGAGTCACCTGTGCTTCCCTCTGGGGTTCAGAGGAAGAGAGACTTAGGTCTCTAGGTTTCCCTCCGGTTTGGAGGAAGGGAGGATTGATCCTCCGGTTCTGGTCTTGTGGTTTCAAGACTAGGTGTTCCCTCCTGATCTGGAGGAAGAGAGACTTACGTCTCTGGTTTCCAAGTGACTGGGAGTCACTTGGGGTGTCCCTCCGGTTGGGAGGAAGAGGGGAGGTTGTTCCCCTGGTCAAGCTGTGTGGCAGCAATTTGTTGCAGACTGAGTCTGCAGTTTCTAGTCTAGCTAGTGGAAGCCTCACTCCGGTTTGGAGTGAGGGGTGGACGTAGGTCTTTGGACCGAACCACCTAAAAATCTTGGTGTTCTCTTGTGGTGTGTTTTTCCTTATATGTTGTTTTCTCTACTGCAATCTTTAGATGTTTGCTTAGGAGCGTGTGAGAGCTAATAGATTTGTGTTGTCTCACTGAGTTGCTTCTAAGCATTTTCAGCACATTTCATAATCTGCTTTTAATTCCGCATACTTGAGCATTAGAGTTTTTAATTGGGCGATTTTAGAGCAGGATACATTCACCCCCCCCCCCCTCTGTATCCAGGCCTTGCAACCTATCAATTGGTATCAGAGCGGTTCTTTGATTGATCAGATTCAACGATCTGCAGAGGATCCTGTTGTCCCTTGGTGCATTTCTGATTTTACTCTTTGCTGCATAAATCTACTTGCCAATTTAATCCATGGGTTCTCCACCAGTTTACAATGGTTCTAACTTTAATTCATGGGTTAGCAGTCTACACAATTATGTGGAATTGATGGATCCGGATCTGTGGAAGTTAATTTCACATGGTCCTCATAGACTGCCAAAGGAAGAGTCCAAATGGACTAAAAGTGATAGATCAAGAAATGGAGAGAATCAAAAAATTTTGAGATTAATGAAAGAAGCTACTGACAAGGCTCTACACTCTTGTTTTTATGACTGCAGGTCCGCAAAGGACATTCTGGATCAGTTGAAGCTAGCTCAGAGGATGAATGAGGACAGCTGCCTGATGGCTGATAAGAGCGACCAAAGCACTGATCAAGATAAATTTGAAGATGCTGAAGAGGTAATCAATCCTTTCGATAATTTCACTTTAGATGACTGGGAGGATGCCTATGCTAATCTGTTAAACTCCCATGAAAAATTGAGGAAGAAGAATAAAAGTCTGATAAAGAAATTAACAAGTCTAGGGGATCCTATTTCTGGAACTGAAAATTTAGAAAATCCTGAAATTCTGAAAACTGAAAATGAGATACTCAGAAGACAAGTGTCGAAATTAGATGGAATCCAATCAGAACTTGATCATGTTGAATCTGAAAACACTAAACTCAGAAATCAATGTCAAGAATCTGAACAAAAACTAATCAGTCTTGAGAATGAAAACAAATTGATCAATGAAGAGTTCAAGGCTGTTAGTGTTGCAAACTTAAAATTTCAGGAAAACTTTGAAAACTGTAAATCAGAATATCCAAGTTTCCTAACTGATATTTTGTTTGATGATGATAAACTTGAGCAGGAGAACACTAGTCTAAAGGAGGAAATTGAAAAATTAAAACAGTTGAACTCCACAATGTCAGAGAGATTGCTGACATTTGAAAAAGGAAAATATGTTGATGAAAATCAAAATGAGCTCACACTGAAATCAGAAATTGATACCCTTAGAACTTTGAATGATGTGATGCATCAACAAATTCTGGTCTGTGAAGAAGATATAGTCAACTATGAACATCAGGTCTCTTCCCTTCAATCTGAAATAAATGATCTGAACAATACTTTGTCAAAATTCGTAAGTGGGCAGAAAAACCTAGACAAGCTACTAGGTGTAAAAATTAACACTAGGAAGGAAGGGCTGGGCTACAATAATAGTAACAAGAAAGAATTTCAGAGCAAGTTGATGACATCCTTTGTAAAGGCTTCAAATGTAGCCACCACTTCAAAAGATAAACAGCCCATTGTTCAGAAAACTGAAGAACAGAACAAAAATCAGAAAAAGATTGGAAAATAGAAAATAAATAAAAAGGGTTCATTAGGGCATGTTGATCAAAGTCCACACACACATTCACATGCATCTAAAAAGAAAATGTCATGCCATTATTGTCATAAATTTGGTCATCTGATGCATGAATGTAAATTGATGGAGAAGGATGATATGACTGCTAGGAACCTTCATGATAGAAATCCTTCATTTCAGAAAAAGAGAATTGAATGTTTTCACTGTGGTAAATTAGGACACACAATTGCACAATGCTGGTTTGCAAATGATAAGAAAACATCTCATTCATATCATGGTAAATCTCCTGCAAGCCAACATGGTCCTAATAAGAACAAATTTGTTTTTAAAGATAAGCTCATTACATGCTTTGAGTGTGGAAAGACAGGCCACAGGGCCATTGAATGCTGGCTGAGGGCTGGTGGAAGAAATTCTAGTTCATGCTTTCACTGTGGCAAGATGGGCCACATTGCAGCCCAATGTTGGCATGCTCAGGGAAGGAAGTTTAACAATAAATCTGGTAAATTCCCTATCAATAGAAATATTTCTGATAGAAATGAATTTGTGTTTGAAAAGAAAACACTTACATGTTTTGAATGTGAGAAGCCAGGCCATAGAGCTTCTGACTGTTGGCTGGCTTATGTTGGTAAACAGAATCTTAATTCTGTTAACAGAGAATTTCATGCATATGCACATAGAACTCATGCAAATCAGAATGTGCATAAAACAAATCTGAAATCTGCTGCCTCTTGCTATTATTGTGGTATATTAGGTCATTCAATGAATAATTGCCATCTGATAAGATCTGATGACCTAAATGCTATAAGGTTGTTTAGAACACCTACCAAAGGTGTCACTATTAACCATGCAGGACCCAAGACTGTTTGGGTACCTGCCCATGCAAAATAGTGTGCTAACTTGCAGGTGTGCCTTGGAAGCTGAAGAATAAAAAGGGGGAAATAAACCAAGGCACCCAAGTTGATAAAACCCATTCAGGTAAATTTTTCAAATCTGTTCAAATGAAAATTATGGTTGAGCTGAGAAGTCATAGCTTCATGCATACATGTTTTATTTTAATTGGTTTGACTATTGCATTGATCTTTGTGGGCTTTCTTGTTTGTACTGTGAGCTGTGTGCATATATGAGAATGGCATAAACATGCACATGACATACAATCATTAAAATCTGATGCATATAGGACTGTTTGTATTGCATTGTCATGCATGACCACTTGGTATATAAATGGAAAGCTACTAAAGGGCAGAGGAAATCTGTCTAGAGGTTCTTACTATGTGTGAGATGGTCTTTTAGGCCAAGTTCTCCGCCAAGTACCAAGGGTCAAATTTGCATATCAGAGAATGTCTACATTTTCATGTGAATATTTTACTTCATGCCCCCTGCATACATGAAGTTAATTGCATTGCATTTCTTTACATTGAAAAGGCCAAAAAGATAGATTGAATGCATACATTTAGGGGGAGCATTATTCATACATCTGAAATCACTCAACTGTTTTTAGATTTACTGCATAGCATGTTAAATCTGTTGTTGCATAGTCATTCATCATCTACATTGTCTACATGACATATAGGATGATTCAATGTTTTTAGTTATAGGGAATCATTGCATAGCATATCACTTCTTTGAAAAATCAAAAAAAAGGGGGGAAGGGAAATGTCACTGCATATAGATAGGGGGAGCATGCTTAATCCGTTCCTCTCCAGCTATATGATTAATCTTGTCATATCTGAAGTGTCAGTGATTCCATCATGTAAAGTGGTATCAAATGATTTCTTGACTACTTCTGAAGTTGTTCAAAATCTGAATGCATACCTTATTGGTATCTGTTTGTCTCTCCTAAATCTGCTGAATGAGAGCTTTTTCTCTATTCAGTCAACTTTGAACCTCTTTGCTCAAGAGCAGCTCATTTGCTACAATTCTTCAGAATCATGCTGTTTAGTGAATATTCTCACTTGAATTACTCTGCTGAGATATGAAGTAAACCTTCAGCCTGAATACTACTTCATAAAAGTTAAAATACCTTTAATGAGGAACCTTCCATTATACATGCTTAAGAACATTTGTTAACTGGAAGTGGTTTAAGTCTTATGTACTCTTGTTTGGTCACAAGAAACTTGAAAATATCTGTTTCAACCTCTTAATAAAATTTTAACTGTCTGCTTCATGTAAATTCATGTAAGACTTTCTGAAATCTGAAAAGTTGATATCCATGTCTACGTTGACTGAGATATATAGTGTATGTGGTTGTTCTTAAACATCTAATTTGTTCTGAATCCATTTTGAGTAAAAGTATGGACAGAGCAATGACTGTGGTTACTGAGAAACCTGTCCAAAGGATTGAGTCATGAAGTACCATGGTTAACTCTGTTTAAAGAGATGATTGGAAATTATTGTGAAAATATGGCAGAGCAATGGCATAGTTGTATTGAGTAACTGGGGATTCTGGCCTCTGATCAAGGTGTATCCTCATGCCAAAGATACTTTTAATGCTACCTCTGTTCTCTAAAATGGGAGAAGCAATACGGTTGTCACACTGAGTAACTGGGGATTCTGACCTCTGATCAAGGTGTCTCTCCACGTCAAAAGGTGCTGATAAACCAAAATTGTTCATTAAAGAAAGATATGAACAAGTGTAGATCAAATTTCTGAAAGAAGAATTAAAATTCAGGTGCATTCACTTATGTTTCTGTTAAAGATGTCATGGAAAGCAAACTAAGTAAGATAGAAGTTGGTTGAACTAGAATCTTATATGAGCTTGTAGTTCCTTTTTTATTAAGTGTTGGTTCAGATATGAGTACAATTTCTTTTGAAAAATTTCCGTTTACATCATTCTTAAACCATATCTGACAATCAAGGTTTCATAAGCTTTTATGATGGAGGAATCCAGAACTTAAGACTTTGATTTTATGAAGTTGGTATCTTGCTGAAAAGTTCATTATCTCAATTTTCACAAATCGTTGAATCTGCTCATCCTATTGCCCTTTATCACTGTGATTTGATTCAGACTGGTTGTCATATATGAGAGTTGCTGCCTTTGGATAACAAGAGTTCATCCTTGTAGATTTCTCTTGCATCATGGATCATAAGGGCAGAATTCTCTGGTCTGGTTAAGAGACTATATGCATAAGGGGACAATGTGCTAGATTGTCTGATCATGTTGTATGTCTGCATTAGCTCTATATCTTCTGCCATGTCAAAGGGGGAGTATTTGTTGCATATACATGACTGCATAAGTTGTTTGACTAAGGGGGAGAATTGATTTAAATGCTTCTGATATTATGTTGCACTCATCTGCTGAACTATATTGGGTGTCTCATATGACATCACTAGATTATCAAAGTATTGTTTTTCTTTTTGATGAAGTCAAAGGGGGAGAATACTTTGATGAGTCTAGTCTGAATATTCCATTTCCTTCATTCATAAGACTCATAGTATTGCCATCATCAAAAAGGGGGAGATTGTTGGATATTATGTTTTGATGATGACAAACACTATGACTCTCATATGTTTGATGTCATATGTGTTGACTTATGTTTTGATGATGACATTGTTTACGTGTGTTCTGATGATGATAATTGATGTCTTATGTGTTTACTCATTCAGAACTTGGTACATTGATTAACTGTGAGCATGGCATAGTGTGTTCACTCATCTGTCTGCGTGAGTCACCAAGTCCACACATTGCTTCGTGTGCTCTTCGTAAAGTCTATACAATGCCATTTGTTCATGCAACTTAGCAAGTCTGTACAGCCTGTGTTCACAACACAAAGTCTGTACTTCGCATGCTCTCACAATCGCCAAGTCTATTCACCGGGTTGCTCACTAAGTCTTAAAGTCTGTACAGGGTAGTTCATACATCACTCTATCTGCCAAGTGTCTACATCAGTCAGCATTGCCTGATTTCATGAAGTCCATACATCCACATGCTAGCACACACTAAGTCTGTACAGCCCATGTACAAGGTCTCATGCATATTGAATGTAAAGTCTATACATCGTCCAGTGTATTGCTGCATGCCATGAAGTCTGTATAGAGTCTTTGTATCGTGTGCTTCGCATTTGGGAATCAAAGTATGTACATTGGCAGAGGAACTGCATCAAGTCTATACACTGCCTTTGGTTTTTAAAGTCGATACATTGCCTTTGTTTCAAAGTCTAGACATCGCTGTTTTGGCCTTCGAAGCGTTCAAGTCAGTACATCGGACACTTGTTCATGCATGTTTGCAAGTCTATTCACTGGCTCTGTTAAGTCTATACACTCCTCATCTTTACCTTTGTTCCAAGCCAAAGTCTGCATATTGGAAGAGTCTATACATTGGAAGTGTGTACATTGTTCAGCTGCCTTGATCAAGTCTGTACAGCGAGCAGCGTCCTTGTGTTTCAAGCCATTCGCCAAGTCTATACAATGGCTTCGGCACGCCAAGTCTATACAACGGCTTTGGCATTCCAAGTCTATACAACGCCCAAGTCTGTACAGCCATCAGTGAACCCTCCAAGCCTATACATCCAGTTGAACGCAAAGTCTACACATCACTCCACATCTTTTCCTACGCTTGGCCAAGTCTATACACTCATACATATTCCTACGTTCTGGCCAAGTCTACACAACGCTTGCCTGACTTCTGTTTCAAGTCTATACATTCATTCATCTGAAGCTTCATCAAGTCTGTACAACGCTGCTTTGTCAAAGCCTGTACATCGCAGCTGTGTTGAAGTCTGTACAACCAATCTCTTGCCAAAGTCTATACATCCACAGTGGATCTTCAAAGTCTGAACATCCGTTCACAACACTCAAGTCTATACATCCACAGTGGAACGCCAAGTCTGTACATTGGCCTCAAGCTTCACAGGTCTACACATTGTCTTCAACTTCAAAGTCTGTACAGTGGGTCAACCTGCCAAGTCTATACATTGGACTCTGTTTCACAAAGTCTGTACACTGGTTCTCAGATGTTCCAAGTCTATACATCACTGATTGGGCTAAAGTCTGTACAGTCGTTTGGAAAGTCTATACTTTGTGAATTCTGCACATTGGCTTCTCATTTGCATCAGAGTCTATACACTGGTTCAAGCTGCAAGTCTATACATTGGCGATTGGGGTTCCAAGTCTAGACATTGATTTACTATTCAAGCCTTGATTCGAAGTCTGTACATTTGATCATCTCAGTCAGCGTCTCATGCTTTCAAGTATATACATTGGCATATGCATTCACATGTAAAGTCTATACAGCATCTGCGTCTCATTCAGCGTCTCTATCAAGTCTATACAATGTTGCATTGCATATGAAGTCTATACAGCATCTGTGTCTCATTCAGCGTCTCTCTCAAGTCTATACAATGTTGCATTCACATATGAAGTCTATACAGCCTATGGCTTGTACATCGACTGAACGTTCTTCAGCAGAGTATATACTCTTCAGAGGTTAAGTCTGAACATCCATCCTTGTAGACTGTACACACTTCAGCAAATGTTCATCCCCTTCAAACGAAGTCTATACACTCTTTCCTTCACGCCATCAAGTGTGTACACTGCCTTCCCAGGGACTCTTTCATCAAGTCTATACAGACTTAGCGAAAGCTCAGCAAGTCTGTACACTAGTTTCTCTGGCACGTTAACACTAAGTCTATACACTCGTTCGCTATCTTGAAGTCTATGCATTCGTTTGATAAGCTTCAACTATATACACTCAATATCAAGCTTCAGGTCTATACACTGTGTTGCATTACATGCTTCACCCAAAGTCTGTACACCCGATTCTCTCATGCACTTCACAGAAGTCTACACATTCTATCTTGTGATGATAATGCATTCATGTTACAAGTCTATACACTGAGAGCGCATGTTACAAGTCTATACACTCTCAGTGTACATACTTGATCATCTGCTGTTCTAAAGTATATACATTCGGTTGCTTATCACGCTGCATCTTTTAAGTCTGTACACTGCTGCTTTTACATTAAGTCTATACATTCTGCTGATCGACTGAAGTATTGTTTCATTAAACCTACAGAGTCTGGGCACGTGACACTAGGCAGGCATCTGGCACGCAATCCAAGCTGCTGAGAAGTCACCACGTGGACTGAAGCTTGGGCGGGAATCGAAAAGAGCACGCCCTAGCACATGCTGAACCTGATATAAATAGAAGCCTCCGTCCATTGAAATAAGAAGAAGAAGAAGAGATAACCAGATCTGAAAGAGAAAGAGTGATCGAGATAGACAGACAGTGCAGCAGAGAGGCTGTGAGCAGAAGAAGAAGAGAGAAGAAGAAGAAAGAAGAAAGAAGAGACAGAGAGAGAGCCTGCGAAAGAGAAGAAAAAGAAGAGTGAGAAGAAGAGAGAGCTAGAGCAAAGGAAGCTTCAACTGAAGATCAGTTCCTGCTGGACCGTGGATCAAATCCAGGCCAGCCAGCTCCTGCGAGAGCCTTTGTGCATTTTATTCTTCCAGCTTTCTGTTGCTGCGTTTTTGTTTTTCCTTTTAAACCTTCAACAGTTGTTCTTCCGACTCTCTTGTGTGAGGTCGGGTTCCCTCCGGTTGGGAGGAAGAGAGGTCCGAGACCTCTAGTTTGCAGGTGGCTTGGAGTCACCTGTGCTTCCCTCTGGGGTTCAGAGGAAGAGAGACTTAGGTCTCTAGGTTTCCCTCCGGTTTGGAGGAAGGGAGGATTGATCCTCCGGTTCTGGTCTTGTGGTTTCAAGACTAGGTGTTCCCTCCTGATCTGGAGGAAGAGAGACTTGCGTCTCTGGTTTCCAAGTGACTGGGAGTCACTTGGGGTGTCCCTCCGGTTGGGAGGAAGAGGGGAGGTTGTTCCCCTGGTCAAGCTGTGTGGCAGCAATTTGTTGCAGACTGAGTCTGCAGTTTCTAGCCTAGCTAGTGGAAGCCTCACTCCGGTTTGGAGTGAGGGGTGGACGTAGGTCTTTGGACCGAACCACCTAAAAATCTTGGTGTTCTCTTGTGGTGTGTTTTTCCTTATATGTTATTTTCTCTACTGCGATCTTTAGATGTTTGCTTAGGAGCGTGTGAGAGCTAATAGATTTGTGTTGTCTCACTGAGTTGCTTCTAAGCATTTTCAGCACATTTCATAATCTGCTTTTAATTCCGCATACTTGAGCATTAGGGTTTTTAATTGGGCGATTTTAGAGCAGGATACATTCACCCCCCCCCCCTCTGTATCCAGGCCTTGCAACTTATCATGAGGGACTGACTCATAAATTTTCTTCTCCCAGGACATCAGAGCAAAATAGAATAGTGGAGAGAAGAAATAGGACGATTGTGGAGATGGCAAGAACAACGCTCATTGAAAGCCAACTACCACTAAGATTTTGGGTAGAAGCTGCCAACACTGTATGCTATACAATTAACGGAGCTATGGTAAGACCCATTCATAAGAAACCCCATATGAGCTTCTGAAAGGTAAGAAACCAAACTTGACTTACTTCATAATTTTTGGTTCTAAGTGTTTCATTCATAATAACAATAAAAAGGACCTAGACAAATTTGAAGCCAAGAGTAGCCCAGGAATTTTTCTAGGATATTCTGAAGTATCTAGGGCTTACCGTGTCTTTAACATTACTGATCAAACAGTAGAGGAGTCCCCTCATGTCATATTTGATGAAACATTCAACTCTATTAACATGAATGATGATGACAGGAAATCAAAGGATGATGGAGAATTTTTGGAGGAAAAATTGATTGAGGAACCTCAGGAACCTGCTGCTCAAAATGATCCTATTCAGGGTGAGTCAATCGAGCAAGGTGAGTCATCCACCAACATCATATTTTTGAAAGATCACTCTGCACAAAACATAATAAGAAATCTTCATGATCCCCCTAGGACGAGGTCCTTTCATAGAGAAGTTAATAATGAAGATCTAATAGCACTTGTGTCCCAAATTGAACCCAAGACCATAGAAGAGGCTTTAAATGGTGAATGTTGGATAAATGCCATGAATGAAGAATTGGGTCAATTTGAAAGGAATAAAGTCTGGAATCTAGTTCCTAGACCTGAAAATGTGTCTGTTATAGGAACTAAGTGGGTCTTTAGGAATAAAAGAAATGAAGATGGAATAATCTCTAGAAATAAAGTCAGATTGGTAGCCAAAGGCTATTGTCAGGAATTTGGGATGGATTTTGATGAATCTTATGCACCAGTTGCTAGGATGGAAGTAGTTAGAATATTGCTAGCATTTGCTTGCTCTAAGAACATTAAACTTCATCAAATGGATGTAAAAAGTGCATTCTTAAATGGTTTCATAAAAGAGGAAGTTTATGTTGAACAACCCCCCGGATTTGAGTTATCTGTACTACCTAACTATGTCTTTAGGTTAAATAAAGCCCTGTATGGATTGAAGTAGGCCCCTCGGGCCTGGTATGATAGGCTAACTGAATTTTTGATCATCAAAGGTTACAGCCGAGGTAAAGTGGATCAAACTCTTTTTATGAAAAATCTGAATAACCACCTCATCATAGTTTAGGTATACGTAGATGATATCATTTTTGGCTCGACATGCACTGAACTATGTGATGAATTTGCAAACTTAATGTCAAATGAATTTGAGATGAGCTTGGTTGGAGAACTAAAATATTTTCTTGGCTTACAGATTCAACAGTTGAAGGATGGCTGTTTCATCAATCAAATGAAATACACATTGGAGATATTGAAAAGATTTGGAATGGACAAATTAAAGCACATAGACACTGCAATGGGTACAAATGCCTCCTTAAATGCTGATGAATCAGGTAAAGAAGTATATGCAAAATTATACCGAGGTATGATTGGCTCCTTACTATATTTAACTACCTCTGGACCTGATATTCAATTCAGTGTGTGCATGTGTGCTAGATTTCAGTCTAGGCCTACAGAATTGCATCTTGCTGCTGTCAAAAGGATATTCAGATATATTACAGGCACACACAATTTAGGTCTCTGGTTTCCTGTTGCACACACATTAGACTTAATTTCATACACCGATGCAGACTACGCTGGCTGCAAATTGGATATGAAGAGCACAAGTGAGTTTTGTCAATTCTTAGGTGAGTGTTTAGTTTCTTGGGCCTCCAAGAAATAGCATTCTGTCGCCCTCTTCACAACAGAGGAAGAGTATGTTGCTGCAGGGAGTTGTGGCACGCAAGTCATTTGGATAAAACACTAGCTCAAGGACTATAATGTAGACCTTGGTTGCACACCTGCATAGTGTGATAATACTAGTGCAATAAATCTATCTAAGTGAAGTCCCGTGATCAATGACACCAAAGAGGGGGGATGAATTGGATGATTACAAACTTTTAGAAAATTCTTGGCTAAATGAAACAAGTGTGAAGAATAGTCGTAATGAAAATTTAGATCTATATGTAAACACTTAGATCTAATAAAAGCTATCACACTCAACCAATCTTAGGTACGGTGGCGGAGGTAAAAATCTGAAGATTGAACTCACGCAAGATGTTATCTTCCTGACAAGGTTTGTCTTGCCAATCCGAACCCACCTTTTAATATACCCGAGATCTAATATAAGAATGATAAATTATGCTAGATCTAACACAAATAACACAACCAAATAAATCTACGTGTGTGCTACACAGAATGGGGATAGAAGAAAAGGAACAAACCACACAATGGATAGAGATTTTTAGGTGGTTCGGATGCAGCAATGGCAACCTAAGTCCACCCCTCACGATCTGTGAGTATTCCACACTATCTTGTAAAGGATTACAAGATCAAAACACACACACACACGTGAGAAGTTGGAACTCCCACGAAGGTGCACAAGCACCGAATCACAAAGATATATGAAAACTAGAATAAGCACACACACACACACACACACACACACACACACACACACACACACACACACACACACACACACACACACACACACACACACACACACACACACACACACACACACACACACACACACACACACACACACACACACACGGATCTGCGTAGATCCACACACACAAGTGTTTAAAAGTACATGATCACACACTTGAAGCTTGATGAAAAACAAGGGAGAAACATAAAATGAAAAACTCAGATTTAAGCTCCCCCTTAATAGATGAAGATGATCTTGGATGAAGCTTCCTCCACAGCTTGATCTTCACTTGAATGGGTTGCAAATGATCTTGAAAACTTGGAGATGGATGAAGAAGTTCTTCCCCGAAACATTGTTCACGGAGCAACAGTGCCAGCACTCTTTCTCCCCTTGATAGCCTCTTTTATCTCCCTCTTGTGATTAGGGTTTTGGACCCCAATATGATGTATTTATAGATCTTGGATGGTCAAGGGACAAGCCAGGAACCAGATCCACAAATCATGGCAAGTTTGGTGACTTTGGGATTAAATAAATCTAATGAAAGGGCCTTCCCACCTTGAAGAACACAAGTCAACAAAAGCTGCCTCGAAGATGGCGGTCGACCGGCAGGAGGGGGCGGTCAACCAAAAATTTACAGAGTTTGAACTTTTCAGCACTGGGAAAACCGGTCGACCGGTCTAGGGTGGGTGGTCGACCGAAACTTGTAATTTTTCAGAGTTTTCATCTCTGGGAGATTAGGTCGACTACCCAAGCTGGCTAGGTCAACCGAAATCTGAAAAACCTGTAAAACAGCATCTAAACATTGAGGACTTGTACTTTACAAAAGAGTCCATATTAAATGAGCTTGTTTGAAATCCTTATGGGCAACGTTAAGATGGGTTAAGTTTGAACATGTGCTTTGATTATTCATTTTGGAGATGTCCATTTGAGCTTCATATTAAATCTCACATTTAAGCTATTCGCATTACACAAGGTGGCCTTAAACACGTTCAAAACTTACTCATGATTACTTGACATGTCATGAGATGAAAAACAGAGTTCAAGGTTTTGTTATCATCAAAATCATCATAATCACTCGGAGAGACTCAACACTAAGAACCCTGTACTGCATTCACGAACCAAGTATATAGAAATCATGCATCACTTCATAAGAGATGAAGTCTCTAAGGGTAACTTTGAATTAATCCATGTAGTCACAACAAATCAAATTATAGATATATTCACTAAGCCCTTGGATAATGAGGAGTTCTCTACCTTGAGGAGAGAGTTGGGCCTGTTCAAATCCTCTTAAATTCCATGATGTTTTCTGAAATCCAGATTCATTTCTGTCTATAAATTTTGTGAGTCTGTAACTGCCTTGATGCAACTTTGTCACCACCTCGACCTGTCAATTCAAATACCTCATTTGCTATAGTCGCTACGTCGGTGCACCCTGATACCAAGTCGATGCATCCATGTATCTCTGTGTTCTTCATCATTCTCTGCTTTTGTTCAGCCATCCTTGGTATATAAAATGGTGTTAAGAGAAGGGCAGATTATGTCTGTCTGAAAACTTGCACTATGCTTGAGGTGGTCTTTGACCTAAGTTCTCAGCCAAGTACCAAGGCAAATTGATTCATGAAGTCAGGGGGAGATTCTTTCTTTGGTATGGTCAAATTCATTTTGGTTCATTGAGTCAAATTGAAAGGGGGAGTTGTCCATATACTAGAGTCAGTCAGACTATATTGTGTTCATTGAGAATATTATACAGTCTTTTCACAGATCTTGACTTTCAGAACTCTCTTAAAAATTTTAAGTCTATTAACTAAAAGCTCAGCCAAGAAGTTTAAGTCTTATGGTCTTGTATGGACTAAGATAAAGGTTCTGCAGAATATCTTCCTACACGTCTCAATGAGTAAAGAACAATGTTGAATTA
Organism: Amorphophallus konjac; assembly: GCA_022559845.1. Taxonomy (NCBI): domain Eukaryota; kingdom Viridiplantae; phylum Streptophyta; class Magnoliopsida; order Alismatales; family Araceae; genus Amorphophallus; species Amorphophallus konjac. Next base: position 318,941,768 of record CM040126.1, on the reverse strand, counting down.
TCATGCCCTGAATTTTTCTAAAAACTTGAACATTAAATTGAAGAAGGCAACTCTAGCTGAAAAATCTATCCACTTCAGTATTGTTCTCAAACATTCCACTTCAATAAAGTAAAAATGGGTAAAATTGCTTCAGAGCAATGATCTAGCTCATTGAGAAACCAACTCTTTCACCATGAAGTGGAGTCAAGTTGATTCATGAAGTGCTAGATTATCTCTGATTAAACAGGCTATGCCTATATAATCATGGCAGAGCAATGGCATAGAATATTGAGTAACTAGGTCACTTCACCTAAGACATGTTGTGTCTCATGTAAAAAGACATCTCTACTACTAACTCTATTCTCAAAAGAGAGGCATTAAGGTTACCACACTGAGTAACTGGGGATTCCTACATCTAACCAATGTGTCTCCTCACGCAAAAAGGTGTAGGTTTAACCACTTTGCTCAATAGAAAAGAAATTTATTTAGCAAAATGTTGAGTTTAATCAAAGCCCCCAAATGCAAAATATGGTGTGATCTGCTTATTTTCAATACTGCTAGACCCTTTTCACTTGAGAAGTCTTTGAAAATATAACTAGTATAGCTTTTAGACAACTTATTCAAGGCATCCATATGAAAATTGCTCTCTCTTTTTATTCCTATACGAAGATAATTTTCAAGATTTTCTATTCTCTGTCTTTCTGGATCATCAATCTGAAACATCTACGCTCTTCTTAGTTCTCACTGAATCTATTAAGAGATGGGCCTGATAGTTCTAAATTTGTGACCTTACTGTATCTGGAATCTTTTGCACCTTCATATTGTTCTTTTCTGCCCATTTTTTTTTATGATGTCAAAGGGGGAGAAAAATGAGAGTAAGGGGGAGGGAGAGTAAGGTGATAAATTGAGTATGCTGAGGGGGAGAGTTAGTCTGTTTCTGTCTGATTGGTATCATGTATGTTGTCTTGTCTATTGTCTGAATGTTCAACTATCTCTCAAGGAAGATGAATCTTTGGCATTAATAAGACTTAATAACTCATATTGTTGCCATCATCAAAAAGGGAGAGAATGTTGAGTTCTATATTTTGATGATGTCAATGCAATATGGTTTACTTGCTAATAACAACAATTTTTGATTGCAAGTGTTCTGGAATAGAGAAAATTCATTTTATGCAGGTGCTCTGGAATAGAGAAAATTCATTTTAAGTCAAGAAGAAACTTTCAGAAGTACAGATGGAAGCTGGGAATGTCGAAGCAGGACGTTCACTACCTCGATGTAGTCACGACCATAGCGGTATGCTTCAGAAGAACTGCATCGACGCATCAAAGAAGTGCACTGATGCATCAAGCACAATAACAACCAACAAGTCACATTACGTCGAAGCACTAGAATGGTGCACCGATGCACTAGTCAAGGTTCGAGTTTCAAAATGCAACTGTGTCGAAGCTTCAGAAGCCACATCAATGCATCAAGTCAGAAGCCCATACTTGAAGTCAACTGTTCGAAGGTTCTATCCTCACATTGCCTCATTGCATCTGAGGAGTGCATCGACGCACTCAGCTCGGAACTAGCAAAATTGAAGACAACAAGGTCGAAGCACCAGAAGGAGAAATTACAGTAGTCAGAGGGCAGGTCGAAGCCGCAAGCTGCTGATCTGATGCATCAACGTTCAAGATATGGTTTGTTACGTTCAGCCTTGACCTGGCGATGATATGCCTCGACACTTCTCATCCACTTTTTAATGCACTTAAGGAAACATCATTTTCTGATAAGTCAAGTGTGTTAAAAGGGGTCTTAAAGATTAATCATGATCGGTTGAAGTCGATGGAGGGTACTTAAGTAAGAACTGCACCAAAAGTTAGAATTTCATCCTGAGCTCGTGATGAACCCAGGTGAATCACGTGACGGTTCTTCAGTGGAAATATTGGCACGAAAACTTCATCACACGTGGCTAAACGTTGGAAAGTTCAGATAACAATCAGAACATTCCTTTCCACGTGGACCAATAGATCAATGGCTGATCGGAATCTCGAGTGGAAGAAAGAGGAAGATGATCCTCTGCTCTCTGCTATAAGTATCAAGCCGCTTCGTTTAAGAGAGGCACTGAACCTGCTAGCATCGTTGAGATAGAAACTTCAGAGAGAGCTCTTCTAGAAGAAAAAGAAAGAGTGAACTACCTTGAGAAGAAGAGAGATTTGAAAGCAGCCAACCTATCACCGCAGGAGATTGCTTCTTCAGAAGCTGCATTGTTCTTATTGGTTTTCATTGATCGAATTCTACATTTCTGTTTTTTTTTATTTTTTTTTATTTTGTTCCCTCTGAGTGTGTTCAGAGGAAGGGAAAGCAATCTTCGGAATCCCTTCTGGAGGTCAGAGGAAGAGTGATCTTCGATCTCTTGTTGCGTGAATTGCTGGGCGCAGTTCACGGGGTTCCTTCTGCAGTAGCAGAGGAAGGGAGGTTGATCCTCCGGGTTCCTTCTGGATTCCAGAAGAAGCGAGGAAAGTGTTCCTCGGGGTGAAGCTGTGTTCAGCCGTTGTTGCAGACTGAGTCTGGTAGTTCGTTTACCTTGAGCAAGGAAACCTCACTCTGGGAGAGTGAGGGGTGGATGTAGATTGCGATTTGCAATCGAACCACCTAAAAATTCTCTTGTCCATTGCGAGGTTTGTTTTGCTTAGCATTCCATGTGCGCTACGTTGACTAATCAGTATATTAAAAGACGTAGCTGGAAGGGTAGGTCAGGCCTATCTGGATTGCTGCCTCTTGTGTGAGGAGATCCTCGGATCAAACCTCCACCTCGTGCTGATGTCAGTCACTATGAGCATGCTAGGCTGCTGAGTGTGAGCTGCATCTGTCGATCTCCTTGTTTGCACATGTTGTATTCACAACACTTCTCTCCGCACGCATAATCACTGTTGATTTGCCTGATCTGGTGCATAGGTTCAAATTAGTGTTGTTTTTATCGAGCTCCTTGATCACGCACGATAAGTTCTTTGCAACATTTTTTGCACGCTATATTGTTGATTACTTGTCTGATCCATGCTTATGGTTATATCAGTGTTATTGACAGCGTATCTGCTTGCATTGCTCTTGGAGTTTTTATTTGTTAACTTTTGGGAATAGATATATTCATCCCCCCTTCTATATCTATTATTCTAGTCTATCAATCTCATTAGTAGAATGTTTTCAATTGCAATTTAGGATATCTCTTCCTTTGAAATATTATATGGAATGCAACCTGATTACTCTGAGCTTCGAGTGTTTGGCATTACTTGCTTTGTACTTCTTCCTAGTCAAGAACGGGACAAGTTGCCACCTAAAGCTAATCCTTATGTCTTCCTTGGGTATAGGATTGAACAAAAAAGATATCGATGTTATGATCCCACTGCTCAAAGGTTACGAGTCTCTAGACATATTATCTTCTGGGAACACATTCCGTTCTATGCACTATCCAAACATCACCAACGTGAGTCCTCCACTCCCGAATCTCTCCTAGAACTATTTCTTGAAGAAAATCTTGTTGTTACAAGCATTCCACAGCATGATTCTCCCACCCCTGAGGTGCCTCCTGAGCCTCCTTTTCTGCTTGACTCCAGTTACCCTAACCGGTTGACAAATCTAGCACCAACTCAACCAAAAGATTTAGAACTCCGTCGGTATCCCTTACAGGTTAGAGAACCATCTGTTTAGCTTCGTGTTATTTTTATACTCTTTTTACTCTTCATGAGCCATCCTCCTTTCGAGAGACATCCTTTGATCCTCTCCGGCGGGAAGCTATGAAAGAAGAGTTGGAGGCTCTTAAAAAATAACAGACTTGAGATCTCGTTCACTACCACCTGGAAAATTTATTGTTGGTTGTAAGTGAGTCTACAAAAATCAAGACCAAATCTGATGGATCAGTCAAACGCTACAAAGCTCGTCTCGTTGCTGAAGGATATAGTCAGGAGTATGGGATTGACTATGAAGAAACATTTGCTCCAGTTGCTCGGATGACTACAGTTCGACTTCTCATTGTCCTTGTCTCAACAAGAAAATGGTCACTTCATCAAATGGATGTGAAAAATATCTTTCTGAATAGAGATTTATAGGAGGAGGTATACATGACACCACCACCAGGATACTCGCATCCACCAAATAGTGTCTGTCGACTTCGTCAAGCTTTGTATGGCCTCAAACAAGCTCCCCGAGCGTTACTTGCCAAATTCTATTCTACCATCACTACCTTTGATTTTTCCCAAAGTACTCATGACTCTGCTCTATTTGTAAATCAATCTGATAATGGGATTGTTATATTACTTCTTTATATTGACGATATGATAATCACCGGTGATGATTCTGCTGCCATAGACAGTGTTAAAATGTTTCTTCACACTCAATTTGAAATGAAGGATTTAGGCCATCTCTGATACTTCTTGGGCATTAAAAAGTAACTGATACAACTGAGGGATATATTCTGTCACAAGCGAAATATATCTCTGATCTGATTTGTAGAGCTGGCACATCTGATAATAAAATAGTTGATACTCCACTAGAATTGAATGTCAAGATGCATCCTACTGATGGAGAGCCACTAAAAAATCTAAAACTCTATCGAATTCTGATCGATAGTCTTGCCTATTTTACTGTCACACATCTAGATATCACATATGTTATCCATGTGGTGAATTAGTTTATGGCCGCACCCCGGTCCACTCACTATGCTACTATTCTATGCATTTTGTGATATATTCGAGGCACTCTATTCCAAAGACTACTATTCTCTCGCTTCTCTTCCTTAGCTCTTCGTCCTTACTCTAATTCAGATTGGGTAGGCATGTCACTGATCGACACTCAACCATAGGTTTTTGCATATTTATGGGTGATTCTTTAATCTCTCGGTGAAATAAGAAGTAGTCTGTTATATCTCGCTTTGGTAGTGAAGTTAAATACCGTGCTCTTACCGACACCACTTTAGAAAATTTGTGGCTCAGATAGCTCCTTCACAATTTAAATATTCCAGTGGATAGTCCTACTGCACTCTTATGTGACAACAAAAGTGCTACTCAGATTAATCATAATGAAAAATTTTATGTGTGCACCAAACATATCAAAATTAATTGTCACTTTGTGCGACATCATTTTTCTCAGTAGACACTCCTGCCATATGTATCAATTAGTTGATTTATTGACCAAGGCACATCCGTCTCTAAGGCTCCGATTTTTGCTATCTAAACTTCCGATGGTCTCTCACTCACCATCTTAAGTTTGACGGGGGGTGTTAACGAATAGCTTTGCTTGCCCTGCTTTGCTCTTTTCATATATTCTCAAGATTCCATGCCCTGGATCGATCCCCTTCCCTCTTGGATCGACCTTCCTTGTATACGGAGCTTCCCTGCGTTCTCCCTTCCCCTGTATGCAATGTACAAAACCTCTCTGTGTGTTACGGTAATAACGTAACCCATTCATGTCTATATATGTGTGCGTGTGTGTTATATATGTGAATACGATCATTGCGTTCTGCTCTCCCTCTTGTTTTCTTCCATTTGTTACAGTAATAACGTAACCCATTCATGTCTAACACTAAATCTTTATTGGCATCTTGTTTATTTATTCATCTCGTAGTGCGTCAAGCCCTTGATTATTTCAAATCGAACAAGGTTATTTATCGATAAGTTTCGACTTATCGATCCACATTGTTACTTTTGTAAATTTTCTTTCTCATTTTTACTGACGTGGGAAATACTCACCGAGCCTTTTCTCTCATATTATTACGGTTCGCTATCTTATAAGACATGAAAGCATAACATGAACAGGCGCGTAACGAAGTACATGTCACAATTATTGCACCCGGAAAGGGGATTAACCTCGTTACGGTAGACCTCTAAACGGAATGAACAGCGCGATATTTAAATTCGTATCTCATTAATAATTAAATTATCTGATTAATAGTTAAATTATTCGTCGAATATTTTATTCAAATAATTATCTGATTAATATAAATTCGAATTCAATTTGAATGTTAAATAGATACTTATTAAATCTAAGATACATCGTGTGAACCGTACGAGAACATCGTAAATTATTTTTTCAAAAAAATTATTTTTATTTAAAAAAATTAAAGGATTAAAATTCACCTTAAAAAATAAGAGATAACTTACCAAATGAGTGTAAGTAAAAATTTTAATTTTAAATTATATTTTAAAACAAATAAAGATAAAAAAATAATAAAATGCCAGGTTAAGATTTAAGTTAATTATATATAGAATATATATATCCTTAAATTTTTATCTAAGAGTTCATACTCAATCAGATAATATCCAACAAAATATCTCAATATACGAATTCGTATTCGATTAATAATCAGATATCTAATATTCGATTAAATTATCTGTAAAATATTTTATTCAGATTATTATTTGATTAAACAAATATAAATATAAATTTGATTCAAATTTTAAATAAATAATTATCATAAATAGATAATTATTAGACCTAATTACGGAGAAGATGATATCATCTGGAAAACACACACACACTCTCTCTCTCTCATGTACACACACAAACGTACCCGCCACATGTCCGAACGATATTCAGTATTCATATACTCGATGGTATCGCCTCGATGCTGAATCTTTTTGTTCAGATTCTTTTGGGCCTTACAGTGGGTCGGCCAATCCAAAGGAGAAGTGCACATTTTGTTCAGATTTGGAAGTAGCATCATACTTCAGTTTCTTTGAGAAAGCTACGTACAAAATTCATATCAGCGAAACATACCCCGTCGTCAAGCTGCATTACAGATTTAACCGTCTAGGAAAAGAGTTTAATGTTAAGTCATAACTTTCAGCAGCTTTGTCCTCGACGGTAGAAGTGTGAGAAAAGATCAACCACACAACTAAGCTATTGGCCCTAGTTACTACTCAGGTGACCCTACCCAACAATAATAATCAGAAACAATACAAGAATTCTGACATTCTAGGATAACAATCCAATGTTTGCATAAAACTCAACAAAAATTACAGGTTGAGCCTGAGGATTTCTAGACAATGAGGCAGAAAAACGTGCTCTCATAATCACAAATAAATAGAAAATATAACTTTGATCACCCTGCAATCTTGTAGGTTGGGTTGACAAGGTTATCAAGTCCAGAAACTACTTGTATCGATTCAATAACATCTCCTACCTTGACATCTGCCAAGTAATCCTCATTCTCTGTAATATATCCAAACACAGCATACCTCCCATCCAGGATATTGGCATTGCTAGGGGTGAGTTCACTTTCCTTCAGAAGCCAGAATACTTGGCTAGATGCCGAGTTATTATCAAATTCCTGTTTCGGGGGAAGAGAAAGCCAATAGTTGAGTAAATCTGACAAAAAGGACTCAATCACTAAATAATGAGGAATGGTCTTTCCGCTTACATCTCTTGCCATGGCCATTGTTCCAAATGCATTAAAAGGAAGACGTGTTTGAGCTTTGTATCGGCCCAATTCCTAACAAATTTCATGGAATAAAATTCAGACAGGTGTTCAAAGGACATGGATGAAAGGACATAAAACTGCAGGAACATAGAGCTATGATTAAACAAAATCATTCCTTCTTGATTAGTTATGTAGGAAGGACAAGGTGGAGGATATTTATTAACTGGTTTACTCTTTTTTCTCGAAAGAAATGTGGACTGTTACCACCAATTTTATAGCAATAAAACATAGGTAGTTTACATGTTTATCTTTATGAGATTGCAGTTCGGGCATGTTCATATGCTTGATGAACATTTAAATGGTACCACTGTTTTCACAGAAGCAATAGCTGGCATGCGCGCGCACACGAGAGATTTGATAAAATGAATAGAGACCATGAAATTTCTTGCCAGATTGAGAACATGGAGGACAAGGATGCAGAAGGAAGGAGAGACAAGGGAGAAAAAAATGGCATTAAGTGAGGCACAGATATGTGTCTGAACTCTGATGTGTTATCGAAAGGGGTTGTTGACCAGTCAGTGGTGCACAGGTCTAATTGTATGTAGAGACTGCAAGGGCGGCTATTTCTGATCGAAGTTTCCGGGGAAGCTTGCACCTTGGAAGCTGGTATCACCGTATGGGACAGGGAAGATAGCTGGGACGGACACTGAGAATGTTGTGCAAACTCCAGCAGTTGTAGCTTTTTTCCATTGTGCTGCTCGCAGGAGACCAAAGAGATTCTCTGCTCCCACTTCACAGGAGAGATGAGCTGATCCCTCTTTAAGCCTGGTTTTGAAGAAACTACAGCCTCAGAGCGGTATCACTTGTAGGAGGATATTTCGAGGATGGCTCCAGGTTATTTCCTTGTTAGGAAATAAGGACGAACTTAAAGAAGAGCTCCATCATTATCCGAAAAATGCATCTATCTTCAGAATTCTGGTGGCCAGAGATTGGGATCAAGATGTTAAAAGTCCTCATTTGGCTTTGGTCAAATTCTAGGACCCTGTTCCACATCTAAAGGCCAGGTATTATCATGGTTGAGTGGAGAAGCTTCTCCCCGTGGAGATGGTGGCATCTCATAGGGCTTTATTTTTTAAGATCAAGGCTATGGAACACCGGTGCTTTGACTTAATGGGACCTTCAAGAGAAAGGATATGGATGGAGGTCGTGCGACTACCATATAAGGCCAAGGCTGGTAGGTTGCATTGCAGTGGAATCCACAAGGTAGATGCTTCGGGGAACAAGGAAGTGCTGATTGTCACAACTGACTAGGTGCAAATGTTGAAGAAATGGACCAGTTCATGTGGCATGAACTGAACAGCAGGAAAATGGGCAGGTTAATGCAGATTTGGATTTTAACTTACCAGGGTTGACATGGGCTTCAATTGGATTGAATGAGCCAGGCAGGCAAGAGGAGTCTATATTTTCCTGGGTCCACTTACATCAGATCCCCTAATTAGTTGGAGGGTGTGGACCCAGGTTTTGTGCAGGGTTCTTTACGGCCCAGGGCGGGACTCCTTGACTAGGGCTTTGGTTCAAGAGGGGGCGGGGGGGCCTGGGCGATGGTCTTCTCCAGAGGCCGGGAGAGGCAGTGGTGTAGCTCACATCAAGCATTAAGCAGTGACAATGGCATCACCAGACAAGACTTCAATATGGCTGCAGCGGTCACAGGTTCTGCATTGTCAGCTGCACCTCACACAGGTTCCCTTCCTCCCTCAGGAGCAACAACAAGGCAAGGGAGCCAACAGGCGGGAGGTTGTGATGATGGCTGATCTGTAAACAGATGCAGCAGTGGTGACACAGCAGTTGTCAGCAGTAGCTGCTCGAGAGCATGGAGGGAGCAAGTGGCAACAGTACCCGTCAGATCTTCTTTCAAAATTGTTACTGCAAGGAGATTCTGTGACTCCCCCAAATGCCTTTTGACACCTATTGCAGTACTACAGGGGTTGTTGAAGAACCCAAGGTTTGATGGATCTAGCTCCACTCAAGGTCCATTCCAGTGGTGTTACCTCTGGTTCTTGAAGAGGAAAAGGGCATATACAGGAAAAAACATAGAAGATGACCAACCATCTACTACTGAGAACAAGATGGACACAGAAAACAATATCTGGCTATATCATGTTGGAAGAGAGGATTGAAAGAATTAGAGACAGATCTCAGGATTTCTATCAGACACTTGCTCATGCCAGGAAGGTGAAGACAAAGGGGTCCACAGCAAAGGTGGTGGCTGACTCAGAGGGTCAACATGCTGAGATGAACTATGAATAAGAGACATCATAGAGGGAGAATTCAAGGCTTCGTGTGGGATACTAAGTATTTGGTTGCAAGGGCACATGAGGACATCCAGAGAGCTGTAGAGTGAATTATCTATTGGTAGAGAAAGAAGAGCAGAGAGTTAGTGTCGATCACAAGACAAAGAAGAAGATTGCTCCAGGAAGTCAATCTGGGGCCTTCAGCGGCCTGTGGATCCTTTGCTTAAGGGCCTTTTTGTTTTACTTGCAATGGGTAATGGAGTTGGTAGGGCTGAACTGGGCCTTTTTTTGCTGGGTCTGGTTCATTTTTTTCGGCTTATCTTGGGCAAGAGGCATGTACTCAGTATGACTTTTTAGGCATCAAAATGTAATCAGGTGGGGATGGGCAGATACAATGGTACTAGTTCCACGTTGAAGGGGTTTTGGGGCAACATAATAGGGGGTTGAAGGGTATCAGATGTACCCTTTCTTTTTTATCCTTTTATGAAGTGGGGATAACATTACTAGCTGCAGATTTTGAAGGGCTTGGAGCAAAATAGCAGGGGTTAAGGTGTAAAGAGCCCTGTGCTCTTTCTTTTTAACTTTTTATGAATCACTCTATTTCAAAAGAATGCAAAATGGTCCAACCTCATGGCTGAAGTTAGAGCATTGGGTGATGGCTTATGCATAACTTTGAATGAATTTTAGTCTGTAATGCATTTGATTAGACTGTAAGGCCTTTGCAATGTCCAAGCTTATAGGATAAAGCTCTTTGGATGGCTAAAGTGTGGTTGCAACTAGTGTCAACACGTGTAGAAAGATAGAGGATCATTTTCAGAAGTGTAATCAACTTACACTCTCACTAATGCAAGGCCCAGAAGGGTGCAGAGGTCAAACATGGGACCCTGGAAAACTTTGCCAACAAAATGAAAAGACAACCATCGGTTATCATGAATAACAAAGTTCCTTGAGGGGTAGCCAACTCAGGCATCGGATCTTACATATAATGGTGCAAATATAGATTTTCAATAATGCAGCTTCAGAAATCATGGTGTGGCTTTTCATTGATAGATCAAAGCAAAGAGGCTTACCTCCAAAGTTTCACCATATACAGGTGCCTTGTCACCAGCAACCATGATTTCCAAGGGTATAGTACGTATCTTCTCAGTACTTGGATCAATGAAACCTTCTGCAGGCCCTTCTGGATCTCCAGTTTGAACCACAAACCCATCCGCTGCAGCATAAGTGTTTTATCTTTCAGATATATAATTTAAATTATCATCAAAATCAAGCTAACAGTAAAGGTGTAAGAAAACAAGAAAATAATTTGTGAAATATCCTTTCCTCATGGCAAATAAATGCAGAGGTGTTCATGAATGAAACCACTGAAAGGTTTATTAAGCTTGCACAAAGATACAGTTTTCTTCCTGGACAAAATTGCTTGACCAAATGCAAGCACCAATGGCCATGAATTACAATGGACAGCATGGTGCCACCAGGAAGTTGCTATGCAACTCAAAGGAGCAATTGCGACATCATTGTCAGATCATCAATCACTAATTTCACGTTGAAAATACAGGTGATAATCGAGGCAAATTCTAAACATTAATCACAAGTGGTTTTAAGGATTCAATTTTTATTTGAATCAGAAAGATACCTCTCTGGATTTCCATGCCATCATAGAAGTGTCTCTCCACTAAATCTAAGAAGTTTCCTGCAGTTACAGGAGCATTGTATCCATCTAGAACAATTCGAAACACACAGTCTTGTATGTTGGGGTTGTCCTTAATCTTAACTTTCATATCCACTGTAGCCCTTCCTTTCAGAAGAGGCATCCTGCTGTATTCTTCAGGAACTTCATATGGGAAAGCATCCACCATATCCTCTTCAACACTGCAGAAATCCAATGTCCCAGGAAGATCTCAGCTGCAGTCAATGACAAGGGTGTATATGAGAACAGCTACTTTTAAGGTGTTCTCTAAAAAGTTATTATCATTCCAGATTTTATTTCATTACAGATTTTGCCATTCATTGACTCAGCATGAATCAGAAAGCAGCCGCAGGAATCCCATAAGTTGATCTCAATATGCCTTGTTTATAGCTATCATAAACACAAAGTAAAATACTGATGGTTAAAATATTCTATAGTGCAAAACTTATGTCAGAAAATACTCGACGAACAAGAACTACATGAATATCAAAGTGAAGACTTATTAAATCTGTGATGGCGGATGAGCATCAAAATTCCAGTAAGTGTTACCACTTCTGGGATACCAAGAGTTAAATTAAAATTGCACAGAACAACATTAACTAGAGAAAAAAAGGAAATAGAAATAGCTGCATGCATATGACAGAACTAAAGGAACCTGCACTATGTGAACATTCTTCTTTTATGGTTGTAAATTCCTACCACACACTATCTTATTTAATAACCTATTAAATCCCAAGGTGGGGATTGAACCTTGGACTTCATCCCTTTGTGTACATGGAGGGCTTATCAACTGAGCTGTGCAAGTTAACATGATCAAGTATTGATGAAGACATCAGATGCACGGTCATGGAAATCTGAAACCAAGATATGGACATGTAAAGCATCCGCATCTCCATATAAATATCAATACCACATAAATACAGGTTAAAAAATTAAAATTTTATTATAGATTCAAAATGATAAAAATACATACTAGACAAATTGATAGACTAAACATTTGAAACAGAGATCTCATAAAATATTATTCAAGATAGAGATGTTAGAATTGAGTATCTAGGCATCTCCATGTATCTGGTATGGGGACAGAGACACAGCCGCCTCATTCGGACACATTTTTACAACCCCTCTCCTCCCCCTTCCACCACCCACCCAAAAAACACACCCCCCCCACACACACTCAAATCACATAGGGATTAAAAGAATTCAAAAGTACTTCAAAGGAATGCATAAATAATGTACAGTATTTCAAAGGTGAATATATGGAAGAACTCTCTTACTGATTGTGAAAGGTCAAGATATCTGCAATATCAAAATGCTAGAGAAATAATTCAGATCCACTGGCCTGGACCAAACGAATAATCTCTAAAACCTTTCCCCTAGGAATACCATAAACTAAAATCTATTATTCAGTTGTAACCTACAAAGGGAATCTCATTCACACAAATTACATGTTACAAATTTATGACTCCAAATTATATTACATTAGTGTACTAAAATGTGCAACCATCTCCTTTTAATCTGATCACAAAATGTGCAATTGGAGAAATGATGCATGTGACAACGAACCAAAAGCCATCTGCATGGCAAGCACACATAAAAAGTTAAATGAAAATCAGTTAAAACAGGAACCAAAAAACTGTCATCTCCTGGTAGAAATAACTCCATCCAATACACGGCATAAGCTGCAATCTGAAGACATGTTCAGCATATAGTAACTTGCAAATGGACTTACACTAACATATAAAGGCTTAAGCCAAGTTTAGTGGAGCATATTGTGTGTGTGTGTGTGTAGATACATAGGACATGGTAAAACAATAGATGCATATTAGAAGGAAACCACTTACTCTCCAACATATTGGAGAAGCTCCTTTTGTTTTGGTGCTACAGCATCTCGATTCCTTTCCTCCACAATAGTTTGGAGCTCATCCAGTCCCACAGCCAACTTGTCAAGCAATTCCTGAGCATTTGCCCTTTTTGACTCTGCAACACTTGAGAGAATTAAAGTTCTTCCCTGCTTGAGGGCACGGGATGCCTGCCGCACATTCTGAAATTCACAATGAACAGCAGTGTTATAGAAAATTCACATTTATTTAAGTGAAGGTACAAGTACATGGAAAATGCTAGGGATTGTCAATTTTAATCCATCAGCCATAAATCAATTGCTTGAGATGCTAGAAAACTCTTAAATACAAAGAACTCTCATGGTTCAGCATTCATTATAATGTGATTTTTGTTTACAAAATGCAGCGGGAAGGCAAACCACTGTACTTACATGATGAGTATGGTAATTTTACGTAAGAAACTGAAAGGATCTTTAGACGCTGGCATCACTATCATGAACCATGGGGCTGTAAATGTGTAGCATATTGGCGCAAAATCTCATAATAATTGTAAATTATGAAGTCAGGAGTCAACCAAAGTAGTGAATCTACCGATGCAATGTTGTTTTTAGGATGTGTAAAAAAAATAAAAAAGTTGAGCCCCTTTCCCCTTCTTACCCTCTCAACAGAATCCAATGCCTTTACTCCAGCAACCTTGAGACTGTCAGTAATGTCTTCAATCGGCTTCTGGACTTCCCTAATGGCTTTGTTATCTATGGGCAGTGCATTCCGCAGCAATGCTCCGGGGTCCTTGATGGGCGGACCGGATATCAGCACCGCGAGGTCGGGCACGCCGGGCCCCACTGGAGAAGCATAAGCAGGCCCATCCAGTGCGGGCAATCCAGTGAACAATCCGATCGCAACGGCCAACGAAATCACACCCTCTTTTACGCGACAGACGCTTCCTCTCTGCCCAACAAGCCAAAGGCAGCACGTAAGATGGAGAAAGATGCAAATCTAGTAAGACAAACGCGTATCAACCATTTCAAAGAAAACCCAGAAGCAAATTTGGAAAATCTAAGCTTTTGATATTACAACTAGCACTAACGCTGTGGATATAATATGCCAAGGCGACACATTTGATTGTCTAGAATCCAAGATAGCAGACATTGCAGCGCGGAAATGCAATGCCAGCAAAGAGGCATAAAAAGGAAAAAATGTTAAAACAGAACAAAAGATGATAACTTTCGGGGCGGGGGGATGAGGGTGATGTCTAGAGAACAGAATTACACCTTCCATTTCTCTGCGTCAGACCTCGGAGAACTCGAGGAGGAGGAGGCGCCACACCCCAAGCGGCGGACGCAGGCAGCGCCACCATTTGGGTGGGCAGCAAAGGAGCCGGAGAAGCTCCTCCCCGAGGACAGCGAAGGAATGAGAGATGGGGCACATGGGCGAAAGTGAGAGGAGAGGAGGGCAGCCATGGTGGAGCTGAAGGCGGCCAGGATTCCAACCGGGAGCTAAGGACTTCCCGGAGCCGGTCGCGACGTGGACTTGGCGTGCGAAGAGGAGAGAGGGGGGATTGTGACGAAATGGATAAGGTTTTGCTATGCGGGGAAACGTATTGTCCGTACGCGATGTCGGGATAAGGCGACCTTATCTATCCATCTCTCTATAGCAGAACCCACCCGGCCAGCGCCACGACCCCCCCGCCCCCAATGTTCCAAAGGAGGCAGATCTTCTCAGGATATCCAACCAGAAAAATGCCGAATCTTTAACTAAGAAAAGGAGAGGAATGTCTGGTTCGACGGAGGAGTAATTTTAAAATAATCTAGAGAAATAATGACTTGTCACTGCCTCAATCCTTGTGAAGAAAATCTTTTTCTCCTTAATTTCCTAGGGAGACTTCTCTCGTAGTTCCTATTGTTTAACCTATTCTCAGGGAATACATCCTCTTCTGTTCTCTGTGTTCCTCACCGTGAGGAGCATAGTTAGTGCACTACACTTTTAGCATATCATCCCATTGCATCTTCATCCTTCCCTTTTTCTCTAGAGGGGTTTAAAAAAAAAATAAACACACTCGGTGTGTTCTTCTTCGTGATCTTTAATTCCTTTTGCATTAGAATTTGATACTACATTGTTTGTTTGCTAATCTATCTCTCTGTTCTTGTCTTTGTTTGTGTCTTTTTGAGAGGTAATCAAAGTAGACTCCCCATCAGCCAACGGATTGGAAGAGAAAGGCAAATCCACACTTCTCCCAAATTCAAGGTATTTATAACGTGGTCCTTCTTTTCTTATTACATAATTATCTTTGAGACTCGCGTGTCTCTGACGATCACCTTCCATATTTACATCAACATGCTCCCATTTTCCCTCTCTTAATCTTAATCTTTAATCTTTAATCTTTTTCTTTATTTTTATTTATTTTCTCCTCTTTTGTGACATCTACAAATTGACGATCATGGTAGGACTCTTCTTCTTTTTATTTTGATTACCCCCTTTGTTCGCATCCACGTGTGCCCTTCCCTTTGACATCCACGTGTGCCCCTCTTTTGTGCTCCACGTAACACGCTTTTTACTTCATTATGTCTCGTGCAACTCGTGCAGTCTTCTTCCCAAGTGGTGCCAATTTAAGTTTGTTTCAAAGGAAAGAAAATAAATATAAAAAGAAGGAGAAATGAAAGAAGAAAAGAGATATTAGAGTGAGTACGTACCCGTTGATGCTGTTCCCTTGGTTATCTATTTGTTGTTTGTGATTTGCCTTCAATTCTTTGTTCTGTTTGATCTGTTATGTTCTGTTTACTATGAAGAATTAGCGCCTGCTCAGACAGTCGTTGTTTTAGAATTCTACGTCCCTCCAGAAAGGCGCAATTTTTCTCAATTTCTGTTATTGTCTGATCAACGTCTTCCAAGAAGATGGTATTTTATTATCTGTCTGACTACTTAGACACCAATTTTGGTTGTTTCACAGTACATTGTTTACCCTGATTCATTGCTGATATCTTGATTGCTTCATATTGCTACCTTGCATTAAATTGCATTAGGCCATCCCTGGTTAAGAGACTGTTGTATCCCTAGTTTTGATGATGTCTAATTATGAATCATTGAAATATGCTCTTCAAATCCTGTTGAAAATGAGCACCTGATAAAGTTAATTTTAAAGATCAGAATAATGTTCCCAAATATCTAACTTTATATTTTCTTATGGGATCAACAGATAAAATCAGTCAACCAAAGTTTATGTGAGTAGATTGATGCGCGTGTGGATGAGATGAAGAAGAAAAATGTTAAGTGTTCAAGGATGAGTCGACGAAGAGCTTCATTGCGCTGACACAACAAAAGAAGAGAAGTGAAAATCATGAAGGACTGAGTCGACGCAAAGTCTTAGTGCGTCGGCGTAGCTGAAGAAAAAAACCCAAAATCCAGAGAAATGCTCTCCAAGCGAGATGAACGAAGAGTCGACGCAATAACCATGTAACATCGACACAATAACTTTTCTCAACAATTCAACATCTAAGTCATACAGGGATTGGGTCGACGCAATAACCCTGAGGCATCGACGCAACAACCCTGAGGCATCGACGAAACAAGACTTTTCCAAACAGCCTTCAAGTAAAATACAAATTGCGTCGACGCAACAACATCATGGAGTCGACGCAAGTGTGCATTTCAGTAAGATTTCATTCAGACGCATGAACTAAGAGTCGACGCAGTCAAGGGCATTGCGCCCACGCACTCTATGCGATGAAAATCAGATTAAGCAACGGGACCCGCTTCTGGCACGTGATCCGAAGCCCAATCATTTGGATGATGGTGTACGAGGAATATACCTTCTAGAAGGCACCTTTCGGAGGGAAAATGAATCTCTACTCCAACAACCTAATTGTGTGGGTCCCCAGGTAAATATTCGCTATCTCGAGAGGATAAATACCAGATCGAAGCTCAAGAGAAGAGTTGTTGCTGTTGCTGCTGAGAGTTGCGAAGAAGCCAAGAGCTAAGGAGAGCATTCAAAGAAAAAAGAATAAGCAGTCAGGAGTGATCGAGGAGAGTTCAGAGAAAAAGAAAGAGAGAGAAGAAGGAATACAGAGTACCGGATTTCTAGCTAAAGAGCTTCATCAGAAGTGACATTGATTTGTTTTCGTCTCTAGTTTCATTGGCTTTTGCTTTTCCTGTTGGGTTTCGTTGTATTTTTCTTTTTCTTGTTACTTCTAGTTTAGTTTGGTTTCTGCCTAACCGTGCTTGGAAGCACGATAGGTGATTGTGCACAGAACTCCACTGTGCATGTGTTTATTCTGGGTGACCAGAACGTTGAGGAGTGATCCTCGGCTGCTGCTATAAGCAGTGTTTCTGATCTTGCTGGTTGCAAGATCAGGGTTGTGTACAGCAGGTTCCTGTACACGTTTGCACACTCTGTGGTCAGTGTGTGTGTGAGGAAGTGTTTCCTCATTCAAGCTGTTTGGCAACGTTTGTAGTGGAGGTTCTCCACGTTCTTGCTCGTGCAAGGGAAGCCTCACTCGGTTGAGTGAGGTGGTAGACGTAGGTCTTCAGGTTTGCAGATCGAATCACCTTAAAAATTTGTGTTCCTGTGAATTGGTGTTATTGAATATTTTTCTCCTTTCTCCCTTCACAGGTTGGTTTGTTGATCACAGTTTTTTGTTATGTTCTAGCTCTCTTCTACGCTGTAATCATACATATCTGTTGAGTATTCGATCAAGGCTCCGTGAGAGTCATCTTCTATTTAGCATTCCCTGTTTGGGTTGTTCTTCAAGTGTCTTAGTTGTTCTTTGTGAGCAGCACTAGTTCCTTTCTGTCTGCACTCATTTAGTTCCCTATTTTCTTTCTGCTTTTGAGTCACTAGTAGCATTGTTTTTAATTGGTGTCTAGACAATTGGTGTTCAAATTAATTTTTAACTGGGGATAGTTTTTAAAAAGGATCTATTCACCTCCCCTCTAGATCCGATTGCACACCCAACAATTGGTATCAGAGCGGGTCTCTGACATATCCAGATCTAACGATCTGCAGAGAAGATCTTGGTGCCCTGGTGTGTTTTCTATTATGGATTCTTTCTCTGAACCCGAGTCTATGATTTCTTTGTGTTGAGTCTCTCCAATTTATTTTGATGATAACAAAACCCCGACATTACGAATAGGTTGATAACTTGGTTAAATCTCTCTCAAAGCCTTTTTCACCAAAGCAAATGTTCAAATTTATCATGCCTTAACAAATACCCCGACCTAGTCCAAACAAGCTAATATTATATGGACATTGTTGCAAGCATAAGCCTTCAATACATGGATATGATTTATGCACTGAACTGGACTATTTATGCAGGATTTCCAGAGTTCGGTTGGCCTTAGAGCATCGTCCGGTCGACCTAAATTAACAGCGTTCAGAAATCTACATGAATTTACAGTTCGGTCGACCGCCCACCCAAGACCGGTCGACTGGTTTTCCCAGCATTGAAAGGTTCAATGTCTGTAAAATTCCGGTCGACCGCCCACCTATTCACGGTCGACCGCCAGCTTCGAAGCCTCCATTGTTGACTTATTTTTCTCCATGAGGCTGAAGCATCTATCAATGTTATTTTAATCCCTAAAGTCTCCAGACATCCCTGGAATTGTGAATCTGTGTCTTGGCCTGTCCTTGACCATCCTAGTTGTATAAAAATAACTCTTGGAGTAAAGAAACCCTAATCACTCAAGGGAGATCAAAGGGGGCTGCCAAGGGAGAAAGAGGGCTGCTACTATAGCTCCGTGAACAGTGCTGTGTCCAAGAGTTCTTCATCCAAGAGCAAGGTTTTCAAGATCATCTGCAAGCCATTCAAGTGAAGATCAAGCTGAGGAGCAATCATGTTGATGCGAAGATACCTACTGGGTAAGTGTGCTCATTACCTATTTCTAATCTTTTCAGGAGATGGAGGTGATACGAATTCGGATTCGAGTTATACAAGTAGCGGGTTCGAAAGCGAATGAAAGTTATATCAAAATGAGAGTGAAGACTTAGGAAAGTCAATATTGTTTAGAAGGAGTCTTTGTAATTTCCTTTTTCCTTGAGTCTAATGGATTAGTAAAGGTTGAAAAGTCATTATATTTGAATATTTGGATTATTAATGAAATAAAGTTGGAGTTTGAGTAAATTATTGTGCAATTATATTTTTATGTGTGATTGTCTTGCGCTCTGATCATTCTTGCTTGCAAGAGGCTTACTATGCCGACTCTTCGCGTTCCTCGAGCTAGTCTTCCGCTGTAATAAAGGCTCGGGACGTGACACTTTATCAATGCCTCTTCTTCAATCGATGGCAAATTATCACTTATGAGGACAATCTTAGGGTCTTCCTTGGTTCCCAAGTTTATTTCCTTGGTGGATTCTTCTACGGCGGCTGACGGCTCATCAAATCTTCTCATTCCACTAGCATAGGCATCAGTTACGTCCTTATATTCTTCATCCCCTTCTTCCATAGGGTATTCTTCATCTGCGATCTTATAGACTCCATACCCTTCATCGATTGTGCAACTCTCGTCACATTCTAAATCCGACGGTTGGATGGGATTTTCTATCAGCTGAGGAATGTCTAGGCATGCTTGACACATGTTAGCTAGATCTAGAAGAAATCGACGAGAGATTTGCCTCCCCTTGGATTTTATTTTGGGTACTACCCTTGACTCATTATTTCTAACCTTACTGACAGAAGAAGAAGAAGCTGAAGAATGTACAGGAAAAGACCCCTCAGGAGAGGGGTAAAGAAGGTCACTCAGAGGATCTTGGATGAGTGGCCTGTAAGTCAGGGCGCACTCGTGGGCGATATAGGAGGTCTCCTCAAAAGAGATGTGTTGTTGAGGAGTTTGGAAAATGGTGTTTTTTTTGTTTTCATTTTCAATGACAAAACAATTAAAAGCAATTGGAGAATGAGAAAAGGGGATTATAGCTAAGGGGTTTGGTGGCTCATAGAGCAAATCATGATTGATGATTTTACGCAAGTTTTTCCCACGTAAGAATGTGAGTAAAGATGGGGACCTGGAAAGATCATCAGACAACCGTCTGGCCCAGGAAGGAGTCAGCAACAAAGGCTGAGGAGAATGGAGAAAGAAAATGACAGAATATGATCCGTCAGTGGCAACGTCCTCTTGGTGAGGATGGTTTGGAGTTCTGGCAACAATCGTGGCATCTCCCGACATATCAGAGATCAAAGGCGGCCCTTCTAGGTGTTGAGGCGAGAACATTCTCTCTAATGCAATGGAGACGTCCGGTACGTCTAACCATTTGTACCACTCGCACTCCGGGTCATCAACCTTCCCCACATCCCTCAGCCAAATAGGCAATCCACGACCCCCCATGTGTTTCCTGTGAATAGTCCCCCATTTGAACAATAGGCCCTTTTCTGAAGTGAGAGTATAATGACCATGTAAGGGGTTTCCCATCTGCCTCAATTGGCCCTTCGAAGCCCAGGCCGACTCTAAGGATTACCTTTGTTTTCTTCAATGGCCTAAGTCTTCCTTGTGACTGCAATCCAAAGCCTTTGCCCGACTGGTAGCCCAAGTTCCTGGAACGGGAAGGGAGACGCGGCATGTAATACCCTGGATTCTTTGGATCGGAATCGGAGAGCTTTCGGAGCGCTTTCGTGGGTCCTGAAATGTGTTTTATGATCCACTCGGATTTTTTCCTTGTATAACTTGTGGAACTCCGTGGAGAGTGAACTGTTGAGTTTTGCGACTCCGGGACACTACAGGTGTATTGTGCTCGTTCCGAGGATCGCGGAGACTATTTTTTCGTATTTTTTTGAATTTACGAAATTTTGTGTAGAAAATCAGATTTTAGGAAAATTACTAATTTTCTATTTTTATTTTCTTCTTAACCCTTCCTCTCTCCTCTCTCCTCCCTCACGATCTCTCACTTTCTCTCCCCCTGTTCTCTCTCCTCTCATCTCCTCTCCCCCGAGCGCGGGACCGGCGCGGAGCTGGGTGAGGTGGTGATGGCGTGGAGCTGACTTGAGGCGTGATGGTGCGAGTATCAGAGTGTGGCATTAGCGAGATCCCATTCGTGGATTCAAAATCGGCGTGGGTTGTTCATGTGATTATTTTCGGTGTGATTTGGCCGTTTCGGCGCATGAGATCTTCGGTGGAGGTAGGGGGATGGATACCCTACTCTTTTCTTGCTTCCTCTCGTGATTTGGAGCCGAACAGTGTAAGTTTGAGTGAATTTTCTAGCTTTAAGGGTGAAACCATGTTCGGGGGGTGTGAGCCATTCTAGGCGATGGTTTTCACATTAAATGGTAAAATATAAACCCCTGGCATGTTAGGGTTCGTTTCTTGCCAGTTTTACTCCATTTGGTTGTAAATTGGGGCCGGTATGAGCCTGCTTGTCCATGTGACTTGGTTTGGGTCGATTCGTAGGAATAGCCCATTTTTAGCCATTTTGAGGTTGGTTTGATCCCTTCCAGCTTGGGGAAGGTGGATATGGTGGTTATGGAATTTTCCCTGTCGTTCTAGGATGATTGGGGCGTGGAAAATGGGTTTTTGTGCATTTCTACAATTTTTTGATCGGAGGACGAGTCGTGGTCCACCAGTAACCGCTTCTGACTCTCGACCTCTGTAGCGGTCAGTCGTGAACCGCGTCTACTTTTTGAGCTTTGTCGGTTTGAGCGTATGGCGGTGGGCTAACGCAGTCGATGTTCAACTCGTCTGACTGAAGCAGTTGGCTTGAAACCGTGTCTGCTTGGGTTGGCTTGAAACCGTGTCTGCCTATCTTCATTTCTCATGCTTTGTCTTCTTCCAGACATGATCTTTAGCATACCGCGTCTGGGACTCACACGGTCAGCGTTTATCCGCATCTGGACGATCGCGGTCATATTGGAACCGCGTCTGTCTCCGAGTCGACTCTGCTTCGTGATGCGTCAACTTTGTCTTCTTCTCCTATTTTTATGTGTTTTCTGTTCATAGGCCAGAAGCGGTTTGTCTGGAACCGCGTCTGGGTGAGCGCGGCTTGTTGAGAACTGCGTCTGGTATAACTGTGGCTATCTCGCGACCGCGATTGCCTTCGGGGTGTTTTCTTTGCCAGTTTGGCTTCCGGTTGTGGTGGCTTCGACTCCTTGGTTAGCCCATTGTTCCGTGGATGTCTTGAGCATCCTATGAGGGCTGTGACCGTGTTATAGGGTGTCGGGGTGTGCCATTATACCGAGCAGTGTTTGGTGTTATTTCGAGGATCATTATGGTTTCTAGTCAACCTGGTTATGACCCGGTGGTTGACACACGACCTCATGAGTGTCTCGTCTATCCCGTAAGGATCGAGACATGATTTTGGATGCTTGGAGGTATCGTCGTACCTCAATTTACGTGTCCATGTATTTGAGGGCTTTGGTAACCCTCATGTTCCGTGTTTCGTGTTATTCGGAATTGTGAGTCCGTTGTGTGGATCGAAGGCTGAGGACTCATCATCATTATTACTATTTTGGATCTGGCTATTCTGTGCCATCTTTCATAATGTGTTTTATCATGCTTTTGGCTTAGGGTCTAGGCTGATTAACGGCGTGTTGCCGTGATGTGCGATGATCTTGACTCGAATCTTGTGACTCAAGGGTCATTGTGTTAGTAGGTCTAGTTGACTGTCCTGAGTCTGGCGGTAGTTCTGTGTGCTATCTTGTGCTTCATAGTATGTGCGATAGGTGCGTGCTTACCTTGTCCGTACTTCGCTATTTTGAGTCTCTGAGTCTAGTGAGCCTCCACTAGTCTTATCCTGATGACACTTTCTTGTGTGTCGGCCCACCTGGGAGTGGTAGAAGGGGGAGTTCCCGGTTAAGATGGTTGTAGGCTGGTTGCCGTGGGCCCCTTTGTCTTGCAGTGAGAGTCCTACAGGAGGATAAAACAAGCTAGAGGCCTGGCTCAAGACATTGAGTTTGTGTGTGTACACGTGGTCAGGGGCGTTGGACGAGCGCCGACAGGCGTGACCTTGACTAGTCACTCGTTACTTGGTACTTGGTCCTTGTGAGTGTCTCAGTTACAGCTGTTCCAGGTGAGTGGGAGATACTTGATGCGCAGTGTAAGACGTCAGTGGGTGCATCTGGCTGTTCTTCTAGTGAGGAGGTGCTTCTGTCACATGACACTTGACTTGTGGCTTTCGTGACTATTTTTCATCACTGTTGACGTGACTTGTCGGGTAGTCTGTGCTTGGCTTCACCCGAGGTTATGGTTACTGTAGTGTACACGATGATGAGATCGTGTATGTGTTGGTGCTTTAGACCATGTGGTCTTAAGTTGGGTTCTTGTCTTTGTAGATGAGCCTGAACGACTAAGGTGTCGTAATGCGTCCTGGCTGTGTAGCCAGAGTCTTTTGTATCGGTTTAGTGATTCCTGACTCTGTGTCTGGGGATCTGTGTCTTTGCCGATTAGGAGTAGTTTTAGAGGGCCGAGGTTCCTTCGGTTGCCATGTTTCTGTTCAGTACGGCTTTCTCCTCTTTACTTTTACTGTCGTTCCTACTCTTGCTCCTGCTTTATTGTTGTAATTTAGCACTGCTGTTACTGCATTGTTTTGTGGTAGGGTTCTGTGGGATCCCTACTGAGCTAGTGAGACGAGACTCACCTCTGACTTTTTAGGTGTAGCTGTTCTTCCTCGTGCTTGGTTCTTAGTGCCATCGTTTGCCAGTGTCGGGCTTCCCCCGACTTGAGAGTGCATTCTCTTTCCTATTTTACTATACTTTAGTTGGACTGGACTCTGTTAGTTTTAATTATTATAGAAAATGTAATTTTATTTCTACTATTTTAGCAATCCTGATCATGGTAATTAATTATTTACTGCTTTATCTGGAAGTTCAATGTACTTCACACACTCCTTTTATCCCTTCGGAGCTTTCCCGCTCTTGGGAGGACTCTCAGAATCCAAGTGGTATCAGATTTACTCGGTATCCGGAGTCTGGGTCATCACAATTGGTATCAGAGTGTGTGTTTGTTGAAGTACATGGGAATTCAAGATATCGCAGTGCTCAAAGTCCATAAGGTACAGTGTAGTCGGTAGCTGGCATAGGTTTTGCATTCCTTTACCGCTTTGCTTCTCACGTGAGAGCATATGCGCACTGTGTTTGTGCTGTGCGAAGGTGGTTTTGCTCTCGTCAGGATCTGATGGAGCGCCCTTCTTTCGTCATGGTATTTGTCTCGATTGTGCTATGCTGGGTAGAGTTTGCCGGTAGAAGTGAGTCTGCGGTGCTGTGTTTCAGATTTTTCTGTGGCTTGTTCAGGTGGCTGGTGGCATTATCGTTGGGGTGATGGCCGTGCATGTTCTCCGGTGGAGATTCATGTTGTTTTGGCCATCCCAACTTGAGGTTTGTTCAGCCCATGAGGTGTTAAGGTTGCGTTGAGGTGGTCATTTCGATGCCTGGATTGAGAGAGTGCTCGGGCAAACCTAGGATTTCCTTCCTGGTGAGCTACTGTTAGTCGAGCTTGATTCTTCTCATCTTGTCTTGTGGCATTGCTTCGAGGTAAGCTTTGGAAGTGCTATCTCCGTGAAGCCTTAGTCCTGTGTCTGCTTATGTGTGGACTGTGTTAGTTTTGAACCTGATCTGCTCTTGTTCGGCGGTTGGCTTTGCTTCCTGTTTGTGAGATGGGGGCCATTGTGCACCGTGTTTGGCGGCTGTTGTGCTGTGAAGGTTCAGTAATTGTTTCGGGACATAAGGATAAGCTGAGATTAGCGTTCTTTGTGGCTTGTGTTGTGGCTCTTGGCACGATGGTTTGCACTATGGTGACTTGTGATCGGCTGTTAGCAGGATCGGTACTTGAGGCGTGGTATATTGCAGTTTCATGAATTGTGATGGCGTTGAGAGATGTGCTGAGATGTGAATGCCGAGTTATTTCTGATGCCTATGTGTGTTGTGTTGAGTGCGCGGCGGAAGCGTATGGGCTCATAACCCACAGGTCGAGGATCGTTTGGTTGGAAGATTCTAACCGGCCGAGAGGTTTGTTTCCTCGGTGTGACATCGTCTTGGCTATGTGTGCCTTGATGTTGTTGGTTGCCGTGCCATTTCTTGAGGCATTGTGGTTGTTGGCACTGGTAGGTTTGAGAATTGGGGAAATCTATCGACATATATGCTGGTTGAGTATCCTTTCTTCTCTGTATTTCTTGGAAGTTGTGCTCTCGGGACGGATCATGGTCCTAGAGATGCATTCTCCGAGAGGTTATTATGGATCATTGTTGGTAAGCTGTGAGCGGCAAGTACATTTTAGCCGTGTGTTCAGTTGTAATTATGCCTTGATGTGACCCAACTTGTAGTTGTGTCCTGTGGTTCTGTGTTGAGAACGGAGCCGGAGATTCTACAAGTGTTGTTTGTGCTTGTGTCAGCTTGGAGAGAGTTCCCTGTGACTCTGATTTGGCATTGTGTGGACTGAGATCTTGTCAGTTGGTTCTACTGTACTCTTCTGTCATGGTAGAGTTGGCATGCAACTCGAATCAGATATAATGTTTGAGTGAGGACTGACTTGGTTGTGCTTATGGTCCAGCACTGTCATTGGCGTTCTGCGTGCCAATTTCGATCATTGTTCATGGCGCAGAAGCCGATGGGTGGAGCAGTCATTTGAGAGGACTGTGTTTCCTTGTCTAAGCTGATGCTTGTGTGTCTGCTGAGTATGTAATTTATCGGTGGCTGTCTCGTGGCTTGGGTCGTGTCTCCTTCCTCTGTGAGACGATAGCGATGATGCCATGTTTCGGAGGTACCGGACTTGTGTTCTTTTCTGTGCCATGCTCATTCTGTGGATCGATGTGTCTTGGGATCCGGAGCTTGTGCATGTGATTGTGGTCTAGCAATGCCTCTCTGAATTGTGTTTTTCAAGAATTATGTTATGGTGTTTTGTGTGTTTGAGGCTTGGCTGATGCTTGGAGAGCGTAGCCAGCTGTTTGGGGTTGTTCTTCACTTTCCTCTTGTTAGCTCTTTAAATTTTGAGGATGAAATTTCTTAAAGAGGGGAGGCTGTAATACCCTGGATTCTTTGGATCGAAATCGGAGAGCTTTCGGAGCACTTTCGTGGGTCCTGAAACGTGTTTTACGATCCACTCGGGTTTTTTTCCTTATATAACTTGCGGAACCCCGTGGAGAGTGAACCGTTGAGTTTTGCGACTTCGGGACGCTACATGTGCATTGTGCTCGTTCCGAGGATCGCGAAGACTATTTTTTCATATTTTTCTAAATTTATAGAATTTCCTGCAGAAAATCGGATTTTAGGAAAAGTGCTAATTTCCTATTTTTCTTTTCTTCTTAACCCTTCCTCTCTCCTCTCTCCTCCCTCACGATCTCTCACTATCTCTCCCTCTCTTCTCTCTCCTCTCTTCTCCTCTCCCCCGGGCGCGCGATCGGGGCGGAGTTGGGTGAGGTGGTGACAGCGTGGAGCTGACCTGAGGGGTGATGGCGCAAGTATCGGAGCGTGGCGTTGGCGCGATCCCATTCGTGGATTCAAAGCCGACGTGGGTTGTTCGTGTGATTGTTCTCGACGTGGTTTACCCGTTTCGGCGCGTGAGATCTTCGGGGGAGGTAGGGGGTTGGATACCCTACTCTTTTCCTACTTCCTCTGGTGATTTGGAGGCGAACGATGTGAGTTTGAGCGGGTTTTTCAGCCTTAAGGGCAAAACCAGGTTCGGGGGGTGTGAGCCGTGTTCGCCGTTCCAGGTGATGGTTTTCACATTAAATGGTAAAATAAGAACCCCTAGCATGTTAGGATTCGTTTCCTGCCAGTTTTACTCCATTTGGTTGAGAATTGAGGCCGATTTTGAGCCCGTTTGTCCATGTGACTTGGTTTGGGTCGATTCGTGGGAATCACCCATTTTTAGCCATTTTAAAGTAGGTTTGATCCCTTCCGACTTGGGGAAGGTGGATATGGTGGTTATGGATGTTTCCCCGTCGTTCTGGGACGATTGGGGCGTGGAAAATGGGTTTTTGTGCGTTTCTACGATTTTCTGATCGGAGGACGAGTCGCGGTCCACCAATAACCGCGTCCGACTCTCGACCTCTGTAGCGGTAAGTCGTGAACTGCGTACACTTTTCGGGTGTTGTCGATTTGAGCGTATGGCGGTGGGCTAATGCAGTCGGTGTTCAACTTGTCTGACTGAAGCGGTTGGCTTGAAACCGTGTCTACCTATCTTCATTTCCCATGCTTTGTCTTCTTCCAGACACGATCTTTGGCATACCGCGTCTGGGACTCACACGGTCAGCGTTTAACCACGTCTGGACGATCGTGGTCATATTAGAATCGCATCTATCTCCGAGTCGACTCTGCTTCGTGATGCGTCGACTCTGTCTTCTTCTCCTTTGTTTATTTGTTTTCTGTTCATAGGCTAGAAGCGGTTTGACTGGAACCGCGTGTGGGTGTGCGCGGCTTGTTGAGAACTGCGTCTAGTTTAACCGCGGCTATCTCGCGACTACCTTCGAAGTGTTTCTTTGCCGGTTTGGCTTCTGGTTGTGGAGGCTTCGACCCCTTAGTTAGCCCATTGTTCCGTGGATGTCTTGGATGTCCTATGAGGGCTGTGACCGTGTTATAGGGTGTCTGGGAGTACCATTATTGATGGGGACATCAGCGACCCTCCATGCCCCGGCTTCGGCGTCGGCCTCTCGAGATGGATTCAATAATGGTTCGGATATTTATTTCTTCTTAGTATGATGTATTTATTTTTTATTGAGTTTGTAATCTTTATTGGGTCAATTAATAAGGCCCAAAAGGCTTGTCTATTAGTAGCTTGGTGAATGGTCGTAGGTAGCTTATGTTCACCACCTCGAATAGCGGGGTCAATTTTTGAACTTCAAGGGCAATTGTGGTCTTTTGGTACCCATGGCTCTCCCTATAAATAGGGGTCCAAGGGCTTTATTTGGAGCTAATGAACATTTGAAGAAAATCAAATTTTGAGAAACTTGAGTCTCTCTCTCTTTCTCTCTCTTGCGCACCCATATCTCTCTCTCTCAATCTCTTCTCTCTCTCTCTTGGTCGAATTCCTCTCTCTCTCCTCCTCCAAGGTCGCAGCCCTCTCTCTCTTTCCCCAACTCCACTTGCCACATCAGCCTATCCCAAGATTCCCTCTCCTATCTTTCCTAAAATCTCTCCCCAATTCCCTCCCTTCTACTAATATCTTTCCTAATCTAGTTTCCTCCCCTCATTCAAATTTCAAAACCTATCCTAATCTATTTTCCTCCCTCCACAATAATTCAAATCCTTTCCTAATCCATTGCCACCTCAGCCTTCATTCTAGGGAGAGAATCCTAAAATCTGTCCACCCTTCCCAACTAGCAGCCGCACCCCACCCCCATCCTGCCAAGGTCGCACACCCCCCCCATACCCCAAACCCTAGTCGCACCCCCCCAAGCCTCTCACGACCCAGCCACCACCAGCCACCCCTCCCCTCTGTAACATACACCCCATCCCCTTCCAGGAGCGTCCGCGGCAGCCC
This sequence comes from Amorphophallus konjac, assembly GCA_022559845.1. Taxonomy (NCBI): domain Eukaryota; kingdom Viridiplantae; phylum Streptophyta; class Magnoliopsida; order Alismatales; family Araceae; genus Amorphophallus; species Amorphophallus konjac. Next base: position 318,913,189 of record CM040126.1, on the reverse strand, counting down.
CGGCATCCCACGGCTTCATCCCCGACACCGGCGTTGAAGATCTTCTCTACTCTGCTACTCCCAGATTTGTGGCAGAACTTTTGTCGACTTTGCAGCAGCCACAATGCCGTCCCCTTTGCGAATCTGCCCAAGCCCTCTTCAGTGGGTTCGTTCATCTCCGAGCCCTCTTCGCAGCAGAGGTGGAATCACCCCAGTCCGACATCGGGACAGTTTGTGGCGGTCGTTCTCCCACGACTACGCAGAGTTGGTGCGAACCAGTCCGTCCAGAGTGTGCAGAAAGTTGCAGATCGTGCCACGCCTTCCCTGTCGATTTTCAGATCGAGGCTTCTTCTTCAAAGTTGGACCCCTCGACGTCACGGAAGCAACCCAGGTGGTTTCGTCGCGTTCTGATCTCCGTTCTGAGATTTCCACCACGGCCACCCAACCTCTGTCTGGCAGCTTGCCCAGAAATCAGAGGCTCACCACAACTGCGACCACGCCCAGCCTGGTGATCTGATGGCCGCCATCTTTTGAGGGTACGTAGACCTCATGGTCTACTATCCTCCTGAGTTGGTTCCGCCTCGTTCTGAGTTCCACAGAGAGTGTACCGGTGGTTGTCCCGCGACTGCGCAACCCTGTCCTGCAGGACAGAATCACGTAGGTCCACTTCTCCGGCCGGCCCCACCCTCCAGCGACCTTGGATCTACTTCAGATCTTCAGGGATGTTCCAGAACCCCTCAGGCTTCGTCTGAGTGCTGACGGAACCCCGTTCGGACATCCGTGCTCAGCATACCATTCAGGACAAGCGGCGTCATCCCTGCAGGCCCGTTCGCTGACCAGCACTTCGGTCTTCCCCTCCCCTTGCTCCCCCCCCTCCTGTGTGAGGGTAGTGCATGTATTGATTACCCCATTCCCTAGTTCCCCCTCCCTGCGTGGAGGCGTGTGTTTGGTTGTATTAGCTGGTCACGGCCGAAGCTACATCGACGCAGCGTGTCCATCGGGTGCGCACGCTCCCGGCTCACCGTCGTCTCCGGTCGGCACCAGTCTTTTCAGACTCGACAAGGTATAGATCTGACCTTTGCTCCTTGGACAATACTTTTCTAGTATCAATTCAACGCTCATGCCGATGGTGAGGAGAGCTCGTTCCAAATTTCCCGAACATTGAGTGTTGATCGTTGCCGTGTGAGAGAGCGCCGTCATTCCCGCCCTCGGGCACCGGCTGTGCCTCGGATGAGTCGGGCAACATTCAGACCTTAGGTCTGTTCTCCCCTTATTACCCTTCACGGCTCTGACCGTGTAGACTGCCCGTGGATCACCGTCCATCCCCACTATTGTCGGGTCACCCCAAAATTTGAGTGACGCGTGTGGTCAGTCCGCTATTGCTCGGGTCCATAGTTCGGGTCGTGCTTGCTGCCTCGTAGGTCCCAGGGCATCCCCTTCGGTCGTCCCACATCAAATTTGGTATCAGAGCAAGTCGTCCGATTTGTTCTATCCAACAGCCCAACAAGACCCAGTTCAACAAGTCGTCCGCATCAAATTTGGTATTTCCGCAGCCCACCACAAAGGCAGCCCAACAAGACCCACAAGGTCCAACCAGGCGAGCCCACCCGAGTGATAGTCCACCGGGCCCACTTAGGGAAGAAAAGCCCAATAAATAAGACTCGAGGAACTAACTCTCCCCGGCGGCCTTCTAGGCTCGGAGGGCCCGAGACAACGGTCAGGTCCCAAGGAAGGTTCGGCCTAAAGCCCTCTCCCCGTCCGAGAGAGATAGGCTCCGGCCGACCTATCCGACCCCACCTTCGCCGGGCCATGCCTATCGCTCGGGCAAGAGCTAGCATCCCCGAAGCTCGGTAAGGCCGGTTGATTAATCCGCAGGTGCAGCCGTTCAGAGTCCTCCGCCAGCGGGAGAGTTAGGGGAGCCGCCGGACTCCAAGGGGATAACGTTCCCACGATCAGGCCATGAAAGCCCCCGTTAAAGACGTAACTCCCGCCGGGAACCCCTCAGCTTACAGAACTCCTGAAGGCGGCGCACTATTTAAGTAAGGGATACCCTCCGGAAGAAGGTAAGATGAACAAGACATTCACACACCCTAAGCTCCTGAGCACGACTCGCTTCACCCTTTGGTGGAGAGGATTCTCGCGCATCAGCTCTCTCCTCCCCCCATTATCGCTTCCACCATAGCTCCACTGACTTAGCCATCGGAGGGTTTTGCCCCAGGGAGATCCCCTGGGCCCTCTGATACATTTCCCTCTCTTGCAGATTCATCTTCTGGTGATCCACAGCCCGCTCAGGATCTAGCGCGAGATCTCGCCTCTTCATCTGGCGCCGTCTGTGGGAAACGCACGAAGAGCCGAGATGGTGAGAAGAAGCTCAGGGAGGAGATCTGCCGGTGGGGCAGGTAAGGCTGTGGCGGCGGCGGGAGGCGCCCCCTCTAGGGTCTCACAGAGCCCCCCCTCCAACGCCAGCATCCCCACCAACAGGCCACCCCCTCGGCGGAGACAGGGGCACCCCTCGACGGTGGCGCCAACGCCTTCCAGGCCCTCAACGAAAAGATGGACGTCCTCGTGGAGCTCATGAGGGCCCAGGCGGCTAGGGACGCAAGGTCCCGCGCCCCGTCAGGAAGTCCCCCTCGAAGGAGTGCGACGCAGCACACCGCCGGAGGTCGCTTCACCCTCCGCGACCGACAGCTCCTCCGCAACGACGTTGGAGGACCCTCGCATGCTCCGCCTGTTGAGCAAGAGGCTTCCTCCACGCCGAGGAAAGGGAAACAGGGGGCGAGGCTGCCGTGCCCGGGCACTAGTGCCCCGGGAGACCGCCAAGACGCCCCCCCCAGCCCCACGGTGCGACTGCAGCTAGAGCTGTCCCTCCAGCTGTGAGATTTCGAGAGACGGTTCGCAGAGCAAGAGCGCGCCCTCCGCGCCCTACAGAAGACCTCTCTCCTGGAGGACGAGGAGAAATCCCCTTTCTCCGAGTACATCTTGAAGGCAGAGGTCTCTCCCAGAGCCTCCATTCCGACCTTCAAGCTCTACGACGGCCAGGGCGACCCAGCCGACCACTACGATAGCTTCGACGCCCTGGTGACCCTTCATGGAACGTCGGATCCCATCAAATGCCGAGCCTTCTCGGCCACCCTGGTCCAAGGTGCTCAGGCATGGTTCCGGGCCCTCGCCCCTGGGTCCATCCGAGACTTCAGGCAATTCGGGCGAGTTTTCAAGGAGAGTTTCACTGGCAGCGCCCCCCCAAGGTCAGTGGCGGGGCTCCTGGCTCTCAAACAGGCGCAAGGGGAGAGGCTCCGGACTTACGTCCACCGATTTAAATCAGAAGCCCTCAGGATCCCCCGCCTGGATGTGGCCTCAGCCACAACCGCACTGACTGGGGGCACCCGGGACGAGAATCTCCGCCGCGAGCTTGTCCTCCACCCTCCCTCGACCCTTGCCGAGCTAGTGACTCTGGCACTGCGCCATGCCAAGTGCGAAGAAGTACTCAGCGCCTGCCGAGACGCAACCGGCTCGGGTCGGGAGGGGGACAAGAAGCGGACCTCCGAGCCAAACCCTGGCTCGGGTAAGAAGCGCGATCGAGAAGGAGAGCGCAAGAGAAAGTACTAGCGGTACACCCCCTTGACCGCGCCAGTCTACAAGACTATGAAGACATCAAAGACTCGGGACTTCTCCGCCAGCCCGAGCCAATGAGGTCGAAAAACTGCAAGCGGGACAAGCATTGCCTGTTCCACGGCGACCACGGGCACCACACCGGAGATTGCCATCAGCTCCAGGACGAGATCGAGCGCCTCATCCGTCTGGGGCACCTAGCCCGGTTCAGGATCGGGCACAAAGAAGACCGAGACGCCGCAGAGGAGATCGACAACGCCCCCCGAGGGGTTCACATCAACGTCATCTCCGGAGGAGCGGCATCGGGCGGCGACACCAGTCGAGGGAGGAAACGTCATGCCGAGCGAGCCAGCCGAGCCTTAGAGCCCCCCAGAGGCCCGCCGATGGAGCCCCAGGTCATAGTCTTCTCCGACCAAGACCTGGAAGGGCTGAGCACCCCGCATGACGATGCCCTCGTTATCTCGGCCACGATAAATCACTGTAATGTAGATAGGATTTTGGTTGATAATGGGAGCGCCCCCGATGTATTATCTTATGACTATTTTCTCAAGATGGGGGAAGACCCATCCGAGCTCCGCCCGATCCGAACGCCCCTTTGCGGGTTTAGTGGCCTGGCCACCTACCCCGAGGGAGCCCTAAGCCTTCCAGTCACTATCGGCACCCCACCCAAAACCGTTACAGTCATAGTGGACTTCATAGTGATTAAAGATATGATAGCGTACAACGCCATTTTCGGCCGAAAAATTCTCAGCCGAATAAGGGCCGTACCATCTACCTATCACCAACAAATGATGTTTCCCACCAAAAACGGGTTAGGGGAAGTCCGAGGTAACCAGGCCATGGCTAGAAGGTGCTACAATATCTCGGTAGAAGCCTCAAGGCCGGACGGGAAGGATAAGGGCCCCAGGGGAGTCGAAGGAAAAGCCGTGACCATCGAGCCCAGTGGCGAGTTATTAACGGTATTCCTGAACGACGACCCGACCCTAGGAGTAAGGATCGGCGCCGACCTACCACCAAAGGAACAGTAGCAATACAAGGAGTTTATTTTTGAGTACGTTCGGGTCTTTGCTTGGTCCGATGATCAACTCCCTGGTATACCAGAGGAGACTGTGACGCACAAGCTCAACCTTGATACCACCGTGAGACCCGTACAGCAGCGGAGAAGGAAGCATGCGCCCGAGAAACAGGCGATCATCAAGGCGCAGGTCACCAAGGGATAAGAAACTGGTCTTTTCAGACCGGTCCTGTACCCAACGTGGCTAGCCAACGTCGTCCTGGTGCCGAAGACTACAGGCAAGTGGCGAATGTGTGTAGACTTCACTGATCTGAATAAGGCCACCCCCAAGGACTGCTATCCGCTACCGAGCATCGACCAATTGGTTGACTCAACCTCGGGCAACGAGATACTCAGTTTCCTGGATGCCTATTCGGGTTATCATCAGATCCGAATGAACCCTGAAGATGTCGAGAGGACTGCCTTCATCACCGACTACGGCGTGTACTGCTACACCCAGATGCCCTTCGGATTGAAGAATGCTGGAGCCACATACCATATGTTCGAGGGACAGTTAGGTCAGAACGTCGAGGCCTACATCGACGACATGCTCGTCAAGACCCCGAGGGCCCAAGACCACTTCACCGACCTCGTCGAGACTTTCGGCACCCTCCTGAAGTACTGCATGAAGCTCAACCCCGCCAAGTGCGCCTTTGGAGTAAGATCCGGGAAGTTCCTGGGTTTCCTGGTCACTCAGCGAGGGATCAAAGCCAACCCCGACAAGGTCCAGGCCATCCTAGACATGCGCCCGCCCACGTGCATTAAAGACGTCCAGCGTCTGACGGGGCGTGTCGCTGCTCTCAGTCGTTTCCTGTCCCGTGCGGCCGAACGATGCCTGCCCTTCTTCAAGCTGATGAGGGGGCCCAAGATAGCATCTGCTACGTTCGCATGGGATGGGGAATGCCAGACAGCGTTCGCCGAGCTCAAAGAGTTCCTGGCTTCGCCCCCGGTGCTTTCCAAGCCCGTCCTGGGTGAGGTCTTGTTGCTCTATCTCTCAGCGACGCCATCAACTGTCAGCTCAGTCCTAGTCAGGAATGACTCGGGAATCGAGAGGCCCATCTACTACACCAGCAAGGTGCTCAACGAGGCCGAGCGGAGGTACCCCGCAACCGAGAAACTCGTACTAGTGTTGGTTACCTCCGCAAAGCGCCTCCGACCCTACTTCCAGGGGCATCCTATCACCATGCTAACCGGCGAGCCACTGAAGAAGATTCTGGCCCATCCCGAAGCCTCGGGGCGACTCGTCAAATGGGCCATCATGCTCGGGGCCTACGACATCTCGTACCGGCCGTGATCAGCTATCAAAGGACAAGCGCTCGCCGACTTCATCGCCGAGAGCACCGTTCCGGTCGAGGACAGGCCTCCGACAGCAACCGGGCCAACCTGGGAGCTGTTCGTCGATGGATCGTCCAACTCGATCGGCAGCGGCGCAGGGTTCCTCCTAAAGTCCCCCGAAGGAATAGAGTTACAATACGCCCTAAAGTTCAACTTTCTGGCGTCCAACAATGCTTCGGAGTACGAGGCCCTTATCTTGGGAGCCCGCATGGCCCGACGGTTGGGGGCCGAGCGAGTCAGGATCCACACCGACTCCCAGCTAGTTGCAAGCCAGGTCAATGGCGAGTACGAAGCTCGGGAGGTACCTATGATCAAATACCTACACTTGGTCCGGAGCCTGGCCCAGCAGTTCGAGGAGTTCGAGGTAGTCCGAATAGCTCGGGAGCAAAACTCTCGGGCGGATGCCCTCTCCCGACTGGCCTCCTCCCTAGACCCGGAAGGTACACGATCGGTCCTCCTAGAAGAGCTAGAGCACCCGAGCATAGACTCGGAGCTCCTCGCCATTGACTCGGCCACTCCCGGTGACTGGCGCTCCCCCTACCTGTCCTGGCTACGGGACTCCCGGGAGCCCTCTGACCCTCGGGAAGCCCGCCGAATGAAGTACCAAGCTCGGCGCTTCGTTATCCTCGACAACGCTCTCTACCAAAGATCGTTCTCCGGGCCCCTTCTGAAGTGTCTCGGTCCCGACGAAGTAAGCCAAGCTGTTGAAGAGATTCATCAAGGCCTGTGCGGAGCACATTCAGGAGGTCGGTCGCTGGCCAGAATCCTGCTAAGGCAGGGGTACTGGTGGCCGACCCTACAGCGCGACTGCACGGCTTACGCATAACATTGCGACCATTACCAGCGGTTCGACCATTTGGTCCATCAGCTAGCCACGGAACTTATCACCCTTACCGAGCCCTACCCTTTCGCTCGGTGGGGGATCGACATCCTTGGGCCATTCCCAATGGCTCAATCCCAGAAGAAGTTCATCATCGTCGCCATCGACTACTTCACCAAGTAGATCGAGGCTGAAGCAACAGCAAGGATCACCGAGACAGTCGTCTGGGGTTTCGTATGGAAATCGATCATCTGTCGCTTTGGCATCCCCCGAGTGATAGTGAGCGATAACGGGCGGCAATTCGACTCTCGGTACTTCCGAGACAGATGCACCGACCTAAATATCCGCAACCACTTCACTTCGGTCGCCCACCCTCAGGCCAATGGGCTGGTTGAAAATGCCAACAAGACCATCTTGAAGGGCATAAAAACCAGACTCGGCAAGGCTAAGGGTAGCTGGCTCGAGGAACTGCCTAGAGTACTATGGTCGCACCGAACGATCCCCAGGACGGCAACCGGTGAGACCCCTTTTCAGCTGGTATATGGCACCGAAGCCGTAATTCCGTTAGAGATCGCCAATCCGTCTCTCCGAGTGATCAGCTTTTCGCCCGAGGCAAACGAGCAGAAGTTACTCGAGAACTTCGACCTGGCAGATGAACTCCGAGAGATCGCAAAAGTCCGAGCTACGGAATACGAGCGCCGCCTCACTCGGTAACACCAAGGTCCGAGGTAGACAATTCCGACCAGGGGACTTCGTCCTCAGGAAGACCGAAGCGTCTCGACCATTGGAGGCGGCGGGCAAGCTATCCCCCAACTGGGAAGGCCCCTACCGAGTGATCGAGACGCTCGGGAAAGGTGCGTACAGGTTAGCCACAATGGAAGGGGAACCCATTCCCCGGACATGGAACGCAACCACACTACGCAGATTTTATTTCTGAAAATTGTATCAACAAATCGGGTAAAATAAACCCCCTTTTTGCATTTATTCAAGATAATTGTTGGCATATCAGAAAGGCAACTGCCAATACATTACATAGTGAAAAGCAAAAATCCCTCTAGCACCACGGCAAATGGCCATCGCCCGGCCGACCCGGTCTTGACCTCCTCGCATCCAGCCACTGACTCTGCCTCGCGTAGAAACTGGCTCGGACAAGAGATGGTCGACCCAGTTGGCTCGGGTGGACTGTGACAAGGGTGACAGAGGGACGGCAAGGAGAAGGCCACCTTTCACGTGAGGAAGGCTACCTTCCAAGTTGGCAACAACTTGGAAAAAGGAGCGCCGTGAAGGTCTCCCCTCTGCCAATCCACCAACCCCTCGGAGGCGAACAGAAAGCAAGCAGCCCCCGAAGAGTGAAAGAAATGAAGAACAAAAGAGAGAGAAAGAGGCTGCGGACAGGGGTGAGGAGGGAGCTTGCGCCGCCTCCTCCCCTCCCACGGAGGGGAATGGCTGCCGGCATCCCTAACTCTCCCATCCGCCCTCCATCTCGGCGTCCGCCCGGAAGCCTCGCCGGAGCCAAGAGGAGGCAAACGGCGTGCCCCCGCACGTCGAAGCCCTCTCCAGATCCGGGCGGCGACCGTCGGACCCGTCTCATGCACGCGTGGCGACCGTGGGACCCGACCGATACTCCAGGACAGCTGGAACCGGCCGCTCCCCGTCGTCTGCGGCGTCATCTTCTGAAGGGCCCTCCATGCTCCGATCGCGGCGGTGCAACGCAGAGCGAGGATGAGGAAATAAGAGCAGACCGCCGGCGAGAGTCCTAAGTGTTAAGAGGGAAGGAGCACCCTTCGGTCCTTTTTATAGGCCAAGGGAGGCCACACGCCTTAAATGACTCCCCCCTCGAAAACACGCTATAGGACCTCCCTTGGAAGGTCACCTCCAACTCCTCGGTCCCCCGCCCTAGCGGGATTCGCGAAGCACCTCGATGGTGGAACGAAAGGACGCCCTGCCAGAAGCCTCCTGAATCGGCATGCGAAAACGGCGCAAAGAATATCGGCACTTTCCGACTGCCCCGATACGCCAGCCAAATCACGGCAAAGATAGCGATCAAACAAAGTAAGTCCTTTATTGCCTCCCATAAAGAAGTCCTCTTACAGAAGGAAAAATAGATAAAAAGGGGAAGGGGCAAAATAAAGCAAAATACATCAGGCCTCGGGCCCACTTTGAAGCTCAGGAACAGTAGTAGGGGACGCGTCACCCCCTGTACCTTCGGTGACGGCCGGCCCGGACACTGACATCGCCTGTGCGAGAACTGTCCCGGTCGTGAGCCCTCCCGGAGCCTCCGGAGTTGGTAACCCCGCTGGAGGTGACTCCTCCGGTTCTTCCCCGGCCGAAGATGAGGAGCTGCAAACTGACTCGTCCGAGTCATAACTCTGGCCGTAAGGAAAATCACCCCCGGTAAGGTGCTCATTGGCATAGCTCATCGCCCAGCGATAGCCCTGCCTAAATCCCTTTCGAGCACCCCGGCGGAGCGCTACCTCGTAGTAGGGTAGGGCAGCTTCAATCAGGTCGGCCGAGTAAGCTTCCGAGCCTTTGTAGCGCTCGATCGCCTCCGCCTCGACCTGCCCGTCCCGAGCCCGCTCCGCCTCGGCCGCACGCTCTTCCGCCCTCGCCAGACGCTCCTCTATCTCGGTCATCCTCCACTCGGCTTCGATCGTCCGACCCTCCGCCCGGGCTCGATCCGCCTCGGCCTCAGCGCGAAGGCGTTCCGCGTCCTCCGCCCGATCCTGGAGCTCGGCACGCTCACGCTCCCAGAGGCCATCCAGCTCAATGTGACGTTGACGCTCATCTTCTAGACGTTTGCTCTTCCTCTCGAGCGATTCTTGGGCCCTTGCTAGCTGCTCGGCCAGCGCCTCAGCTTCCCGTCGGCTCAACCGCGCCAACTCCCTGAATGCGAGGAACTCCCGACGGAGCCCCTCATGCTCCCCCTCGAGCCGGGCCAGTTTTCCCTCGCATCCACCAAGGGTCCAAGCAAGCCTCGACCGTTCTGCCTCCGTCCGGGCGTGCGCCTCTGCCATCACGGCCGCTGTCCGAGCTATGACCAGGCCGCCCTCCATCAGGACATCAAGGACCCCGGCGGGAGTGCTGTGCCTTTCTCCCCCCCTCGTCCTCTCGGCGATCGACCGGCAGAGCCGGTACAAGTCGCCCGAGATACCGAGCCTGACCAGAGGTTCTGGCAAAGGGGACTGCTTCACCCTGGGCACCCCGCCAGAAGACCCTGTTCAGGCAGCGAAGCTGACCGCCCCGCGCGCCACGGTCGGTTGGGGTTGCAACGCCTCCCCGGGCGAACCCCCACCCTCGACCGGCGCCGCGGGATCAACCGCACCAGAAACTGCCGGCACTTGGGGTTGCGACGCCCTCGCGGGCGAACCCCCATCCGCGCCGACCAATCCCTCGGTCCCAGCGCCGGCCACACCGGCACCGGCCCCCTCTGCCCCCACAGAGGGGAGAGCCGACCCATCACCTCCCTCTACGGGGGCCTGGTCTCCTCGGCCCCCTCTCGCCCGGCGGATGGGAGAGCCAGCCCGGAGGGGTCGGCCCCATCCTGCCCCCGAGGGGGGAGCGCCGCCGAGCCAGAATCGCCCCCGACGGCGGTAGGAAAGCCGGCTTTCTTGGCCCTTTTCCTGGCCTTCGTGGCCTCCCGCAACTTCCCCGCCAGGGGATCCTTGCGCTTCAGGCCGGTCGATCGAGAAGTACCCTCGGGGGCCGCCCCCTTGCCCTTATCTCGGGCATGGACGCGACCCGCCGAGGCATCAGGCTCATCGGCTGTCGAGTCATCTCCCAGATCGATGACCTCGGCCGTCTCCTCCAGAGGTTCCCGCCTCACGTCTGTAACAAGAAGAAGCCCCGGTAAGGAAAAGAGCTACCACCCTCGAAAAAGAGCCTCAAGAGCTGTACCTGTCGACGTCAACCGCGAGAGAAGACACCGTTCGATGTTCTCCGGCGTCACCAGCTCCTCGGTCGATTGACGGTTCTCCAGCAGACGGGCAGCCTGCTGCTCCACGTGGGGAGGGAACTCCTCCTGGCGAGGGGGCAGATTCGGGTGAAAGTTGGGCGAGGTCCGGCATCTCCAGATCTCGTCCGTCGCCACCGCCTTCACCCAGAAGAATTGGGTCTTCCACCCCTTGTCGAGGAGTCCTTCGCCGCAAGCGAGATGCAGCTCCTATTCCTCTGCGCCTGGATGAAGTAGAAGCCTTTCCCCGCCGACGGGTGCGCTTTCAACTCAAAAAAGAAGTGGAAGAGGTCCAAAGAAGGAAAAATGTCGTGCTGACGACAAAGAATCCCGAAGGCCGAAAGAAGAAGGTATGAGTTAGCCACCAACTGAATAGGCGCCAACCGAAAAAAATTAAGAAGCTGCAGCACAGAAGGATCGAAAGGAAGACGAAATCCACTCTTCCAAGCCAGAAGGAAGGTGCAAATGTGCTCATCGTGATCATCCAGACTCGTCTCGTACGGAGTGGCGGTAGCAAAGCTGTATCTGAGAGGCAGGCGGAAACGATGCTCCAGCCTCCGCACCTCCGCTTCCCCCAACTCACTACAGTTGGGGATGGGTTCCCGCCTCACCAGCACAAGCTCCAGGCTCTTATCCGCCATCAAGTCGAGAGAAGATCCCTCGTACGAGCTTGAAGACTCCGGGGGAGAGGGGAGTTGCCGGACCGCCTCTGCGGTTATCCTCACCAACTCCTCGAACACCGCCGCAAGGCTCCCCGTCTCCGTCGTGCTCTCACGATGCATCAAGAAGCAAGGAAAGCCTAAAACCCTGGAAGCCTAGAACGATGAACAGCGCCCCCTAAAAACCCCTGAGGGTGGCGGCGTGCCGTTCCGTGCTCCAAGAAAAAGGGGGGGGCCCTTCGCTTCGAATCCGTCAGGATCATCATTACGGGCCTCGGCGACCGCTATAAGTGGCTCCATAACGCCAACGTAATTCCACCCACCTGAGCCACGCCGGTCCAAAGCCTCGAAAAACTACTCATCCGAGCCTCCTTGGCTCGGGAGTAGGAGGGGGACAAGTGGAGAGGGGGATTTCCGCAGCCCACCACAAAGGCAGCCCAACAAGACCCACAAGGTCCAACCAGGCGAGCCCACCCGAGTGATAGCCCACCGGGCCCACTTAGGGAAGAAAAGCCCAATAAATAAGACTCGAGGAACTAACTCTCCCCGGCGGCCTTCTAGGCTCGGAGGGCCCGAGACAACAGTCAGGTCCCAAGGAAGGTCCGGCCTAAAGCCCTCTCCCCGTCCGAGAGAGATAGGCTCCGGCCGACCTATCCGACCCCACCTTCGTCGGGCCATGCCTATCGCTCAGGCAAGAGCTAGCATCCCCGAAGCTCGGTAAGGCCGGTTGATTAATCCGCAGGTGCAGCCGTTCAGAGTCCTCCGCCAGCGGGAGAGTTAGGGGAGCCGCCGGACTCCAAGGGGATAACGTTCCCACGATCAGGCCATGAAAGCCCCCGTTAAAGACGTAACTCCCGCCGGGAACCCCTCAGCTTACAGAACTCCTGAAGGCGGCGCACTATTTAAGCAAGAGATACCCTCCGGAAGAAGGTAAGATGAACAAGGCATTCACACACCCTAAGCTCCTGAGCACGACTCGCTTCACCCTTTGGTGGAGAGGATTCTCGCGCATCAGCTCTCTCCTCCCCCCATTATCGCTTCCACCATAGCTCCACTGACTTAGCCATCGGAGGGTTTTGCCCCAGGGAGATCCCCTGGGCCCTCTGATACATTTCCCTCTCTTGCAGATTCATCTTCTGGTGATCCACAGCCCGCTCAGGATCCAGCGCGAGATCTCGCCTCTTCAGAACCCATTAAGCCCAAGTACCTTGCCTTTGCATATCCTTCCATTGGCTCCATTACATCTATTTGCACTATAGGCCCATGCACTAGTGATCTTTTAATCTTCCTGCCAACCCTTGATGAACCTGACCCAATGAGCCCCACGGAAAATAGCTCTCCACCCCTCGAGGTCACACTTCCTCGTGAGTCCACACTCTCATTGTTGTCCCTTGTCGATGAAGGTTTAACATGCATCGGGGAACTTCCTACTTGGGCCAACCTATCCAAGGACATAGAGGAATCCCTCCATAAGAGTTTCAATTTCTATGATCCTTTTGATCCCACCCAATGGAAATCCCCTCCTTTCCAATTTCCCAACACTCCCCACCACTTCTCCCATCCTTCAAACAAAGAGTCTAGGAATGGTCAATTCAGACGGCAACTAAACAGCAAGCACGTTTACTTGAGCCATAGATCCTACGTATGGCAGGAAAATGACTGTCAACGTTATCGAAAGATTCAATCAAGTGACCTTACAATGGTGTGGATGGCGAGAGCCCGTGGAATAGGGCCATTTCGAATCGCGAAGAGGTTAGGCCTAGTTGCCTACAAAGAGGACCGACTGAAGGGTCGTGGAGTGAGTCCCTTACTCAATGTGGTAGGTCCAGTGCAAAATGAGGGCAAGGAAACGGTTCCTAGTGAGGCTTTTGAGTCCCCACCCTCCTTCATGAGTGAACCACATCCGGTGCGACCACCAGCCAAAAGGAGTGATTGGCATGAGCGCATAGAGCAGATACTAGGCGAGCAGGTCCACATCAACTGGAGCAAGGTAGTTCACTACTACCTTGTCATATGGAAAGGACGGCCTAGATTGGACAACGTATGGGAAAGCCAGACAGAGATGCAGCACCCCAATCCGCGCCGTCAGGTTCCGCCGGATCACCACTCGACGGAGTCAAGTTCTCGTCACCCCGGGGGAATTGATGGAGACATCAGCGACCCTCCATGCCCCGGCTTCGGCGTCGGCCTCTCGAGATGGATTCAATAATGGTTCAGATATTTATTTCTTCTTAGTATGATGTATTTTTCTTTTATTGAGTTTGTAATCCTTATTGGGTCAATTAATAAGGCCCAAAAGGCTAGTCTATTAGGAGCTCGGTTAATGGTTGTAGGAAGCTTATGTTCACCACCTCGGATAGCGGGGTCAATTTTTGAACTTCAAGGGCAATTGTGGTCTTTTGGTACCCATGGCTCTCCCTATAAATAGGGGTCCAAGGGCTTTATTTGGAGCTAATGAACATTTGAAGAAAAATCAAATTTTGAGAAACTTGAGTCTCTCTCTCTTTCTCTCTCTTGCGCACCCATATCTCTCTCTCCCAATCTCTTCTCTCTCTCTCTTGGTCGAATTCCTCTCTCTCTTCTCCTCCAAGGTCGCAGCCCTCTCTCTCTTTCCCCAACTCCACTTGCCACATCAGCCTATCCCAAGATTCCCTCCCCTATCTTTCCTAAAATCTCTCCCCAATTCCCTCCCTTCTACTAATATCTTTCCTAATCTAGTTTCCTCCCCTCATTCAAATTTCAAAACCTATCCTAATCTATTTTCCTCCCTCCACAATAATTCAAATCCTTTCCTAATCCATTGCCACCCCAGCCTCCATTCTAGGGAGAGAATCCTAGAATCTCTCCACCCTTCCCAACTAGCAGCCGCACCCCACCCCCATCCTGCCAAGGTCGCACACCCCCCCATACCCCAAACCCTAGTTGCACCCCCCCAAGCCTCCCATGACCCAGCCACCACCAGCCACCCCTCCCCTCTGCAACATACGCCCCATCCCCTTCCAGGAGCGTCCGCGGCAGCCCCGGCATCCCACGGCTTCATCCCCGACACCGGCGTTGAAGATCTTCTCTGCTCTGCTGCTTCCAGATTTGTGGCAGAACTTTGGTCAACTTTGCAGTAGCCACACCGCCATCCCCTTTGCGAATCTGCCCGATCCTCCTTCAGTGGGTTCGTTCATCTCCGAGCCCTCTTCGCAGTAGAGGTAAAATCACCCCAGTCCGACATTGGGACAGTTCGTGGCAGTCGTTTTCCCACGACTGCGCAGAGCTAGTGCGAACCAGTCCGTCCAGAGTGTGCAGCAACTTGCAGATCGTGCCACGCCTGCCCTGTCGATTTTCAGATCAAGGCTTCTTCTCAAAAGTTGTACCACTCGATGTCCCGGAACCAACCCAGGTGGTTTCGTTGCGTTCTGATCTCTATGCTGAGATTTCCACCATGGCCACCCCACCTCTATCTGGCTGCTTTCCCAGAAATCAGAGGCTCACCACAGCTGCGACCACGCCCAACCCGGTGATCTGATGGCCGCCATATTTTGAGGGTACGTAGACCTCCCTGTCTACTATCCTCCTGAATTGGTCCCGCTTCGTTCTGAGTTCCACAGCGAGCGTACCGGCGGTTGTCCAGCGACTGCGCAACCCTGTCCTGCGGGACAGAATCGCGTAGGTCAACTTCTCTGGCCGGCCCCGCCCTCCAGCGACCTCGGATCAGCTTCAGATCTTCAGGGATGTTCCATAACCCCTCAGGCTTCATCTGAGAGCTGACGGCACCCCGTTCGGACGTCCGTGCTCAGCATACCATTCAGGACAAGCGGCGTCATCCCTGCAGGCCCGTTCGCTGACCAGCACTTCGGTATTCCCCTCCCCTTGCTCCCCCCCTTTTGCATGAGGGTAGTGCATGTATTGATTACCCCATTCCCTAGTTCCCCCTCCCTGCATGGAGGCGTGTGTTTGGTTGTATTAGCAGGTCACGACCGAAGCTACATCGACGCAGCGTGTCCACCAGGTGCGCACGCTCCCGGCTCGCCCTCGTCTCTGGCCAGCGCCAGTCTTTTCAGACTTGGAAAGGTATAGATCTGACCTTTGCTCCTTGGACAGTGCTTTTCTAGTATCAATTCAATGCTCATGCCGATGGTGAGGAGAGCTCGTTCCAAATTTCCTGAACATTGAGTGTTGATCGTTGCCGTGTGAGAGAGCGCCGTCATTCCCACCCTCGGGCACCGACTTTGCCTCGGATGAGTCAGGCAACATTCAGACCTTAGGTCTGTCCTCCCCTTATTACCCTTCGCGGCTCTGACCGTGTAGACTGCCTGTGGATCGCCGTCCATCCCCACTATTGTCGGGTCACCCCGAAATTTGAGTGATGAGTGTGGTCAGTCCGCTATTGCTCGGGTCCATAGTTCGGGTCATGCTTGCTGCCTCGTAGGTCCCCGGGCATTTCCTTCAGTCGTCCCGCATCAATTATGCTGAGCAGTGTTTCATGTTATTTCGAGGATCATTATGGTTTTTGGTCAACCCGGTTGTGACCTAGTGGTTGACACGTGACCTCGTGAGTGTCTTGTCTATCCCGTGAGGATCGAGACATTATTTTGGATGCTTGGAGGTATCATCATACCTTGGTTTGGGTGTCCATATGTTTGAGGGCTTTGGTAATCCCTCATGTTCCGTGTTTCGTGTTATGCTGAATTGTGAGTCCGTTGTGCAGCTCGGAGGCCGAGGACTCATCATCATCATTACTGTTATGGATCCGGCTATCCTGTGCCGTCTTCCATAATGTGTTTTACTGTGATTTTCGCTTAGGGACTAGGCTGATTAACGGCGTGTTGCCGTGATGTGCAAGGACCTTGACTCGAGTCTTGTGACTCAAGGATCGTTATGTTAATAGGTCTAGTTGATTGTCCTGAGTCTGGCGGCAGTTCTGTGTGCTGCCTTGTACTTCGTAGTAGATGCGATAGGTGCGTGCTTACCTTGTCCATACTTCGATATTTTGAGTCTCTATGTCTAGTGAGCCTCCACTAGTCGTAGCCTGACGACACTTTCCTGTGTGTCGGCCCACCTGGGAGTGGTGGCGGGGAGAGTTCCCGGTTGAGACGGTTGTAGGCTAGTTGCCATGGGCCCCTTTGTCTTGTCATAAGAGTCCTACGGGAGGGGAAAACAAGCTAGAGGCCTAGCTCAAGACATTGAGCGTGTGTGTGCACACGTGGTCAGGGGCGTTGGACGAGCGCCGACGGGCATGCCCCTGACTAGTCACTCGTTACTTGGTACTTGGTGCTTGTGAGTGTCTTAGTTACCGCCGTTCCAGGTGATTGGGAGATACTTGAGGCCTAGTGTAAGACGTTAGTGGATGCATCTGGCTGTTCTTCTAGTGATGAGGTGCTTCTGTCACATGACACTTGACTTGTGGCTTTCGTGACTATTTTCTGTCACTGTGGACGTGACTTGTTAGGTAGTCTGTGCTTGGCTTCACCCGAGGCTATGGTTACTGTAGCGTACACGACGGTGAGATCATGTATGTGTTGGTGCTTTAGACCGTGTGGTCTTAAGTTGGGTTCTTGTCTTTGTAGACGAGCCTAAACAACTGAGGTGTCGTGATGTGTTCTAGCTGTGTAGCTAGAGTCTTTTGTATCGGTTTAGTGATTCCTGACTCCGTGTCCGGGGATCCGTGTCTTTGTCGATTAGGAGTAGTTTTAGAGGGCCATGGTTCCTTCGGTTGTCGTGTTTCTGTTCAGTATAGCTTTCTCCTCTTTACTTTTACTGTCGTTCTTGCTCCTGCTTTACTGTTGTAGTTTAGCACTGCTGTTACTACGTTATTTTGTGGTAGGGTTCTACGGGATCCCTACTGAGCCAGTGAGACAAGGCTTACCCTTGACTTTTCAGGTGTAGCTGTTCTTCCTCGTGCTTGGAGGTGCAATGCGTGGTTCTTAGTGCCAGTGTTTGCCAGTGTTGGACTTCCCTCGACTTGAGTGTACGTTCTCTTTCTTATTGTACTGTACTTTAGTTAGACTGGACTATGTTAGTTTTAGTTGTTATAAAAAATGTAATTTTATTTCTACTATTTTAGCAATCATGATCATGGTAATTAATTGTTTACTGCTTTATCTGGAAGTTCAATGTACTTCACGCACTCCTTTTATCCCTTCGGAGCTTTCCCGCTCTTGGGAGGCCTCTCAAAATCCAAGTGGTATCGGATTTACCCGGTATCCGGAGTCTGGGTCGTCACACGGCATCGGTGTGGGAATCGACTTTTCTTGTGTTGATGGGGCGCAACAAGGGTCACACACATCCAGCAGCGAAAGGATAGGCCTATGGGTCGGCCAAATAGAGGGCAGAGAAGTGGTAATAGCATCTACATAGGGAGGATGGGCATGCTAAACACCTTAACGATCCATCCCTTGTACGGAAACTTTAAACATTAATGGTTGGTGGGAGGGATGGCATTCATTCCTCTATGTAGGGATGACCCAGTATGCCATTGAATGTGGGGTGCATGTCAAGAATGTGAAATTCTGTAGGAACCACTACTGGACCCACTTCTACATCAAGAGTGATCATCCCCTTCAGCGGCCTTTTGCTATTATCATATGCCGTGACTGTGATCGCTGAAGGCCTTATTTGTTCTGTGTCAGCCCCACATAATTGGATGGTGCTTATGAAAATTACATTGATTGATGCACCCGTGTCCACCAAACATGGGTTCATAGACACCCCATTAATCTTCACCGCAATACACAATGCATATTCTGAGCTTCCTGGGGGGCAAGCTCGTGATCCTGAAATGTGATGGCAGGCTATGTACATGTCGTCGTTAGCACTGTCAAGATCTTTTCTGTTGGGAGGTCTTCATTTACCATGGCCTTTTGAAGATATTCCATTAAAACTTCCAGATGAGATTTGGACCTCTTGATCAACTCAAGGATAGAGATCTGGGCCGATGTTTTATCCAAATGCTTCAACATGTCATACTGTGTCCCAGGGGTGGACTCCTCTAACTGCTCTTTTGTTCCTACGTTTGGCTGAGACTGCCCTTGGGCCTGACTGTTCTAGGGGAAAACACTGTGGAAGATCCTTCCACTCCGGAGCACCATTGCTTACGATTCTTGCCCCTCTATGGGGTTGGTTGTGGGTTTAAGGGGTAGTGGTGAAGGGATAGTTAGTGAAGCAGGTGTGATGACGGGTAGGGGAATCTTGATGAGAGGCTTGTTTGGCAGAGGTGGAGCGGAAGTGGATGGGGCCTCAGATGGACGGTGAATGATAAGAGGTTTGGAAGGCATAGGTGGTGGCGCGGCGGAAGTGGATGGGGCCACGGATGGACGGTGAATGATGAGAGGTTTAGAAGGCATAGGTGGAGGCGCGATGGAAGTGGATGGGGCCTCGGATGGACGGTGAATGCTGAGAGGTTTGGAAGGCATAGGTGGAGGCACGACGGAAGTGGATGGGGCCTCAGATGGACGGTGAATGATGAGAGGTTTGGAAGGCATAGGTGGAGGCGCGACGGAAGTAGATGGGGCCTCAGATGGATGGTGAATGATGAGGGGTTTCGAAGGCATAGGTGGATATGTGGTGGAGGTAGATGGCAAGGTAGAGGGATGAGAGATGATGAGGGGTTTCGAAGGCATGGGTGGAGGTGTGGTGGATTTTTGCTGGTAGATCAGCGGGGAATGAGTGGTAGGTGTGTGGATAAGGGTATGCGATGGCTGTGGGAATGAGGGAGGTGTAGTTATAGGTTGTGATATGGGTCGGGGAGAGAGAGGTGCTGGCCGGATAAGGCGAGAGGGTTGGCTAGGAATGTGGTTGGCAGCGAGAACGAAGGTGTTTTTCGTATGCCAACCCTGCCCTCTTCCAACTTCTGAGAAGGAAGAGATGGGGTTGACTTGTTAGTTGGGTTGTTGGTGCTCCGGTAGTGGATTCTGGATGATGCCCATGTTTGGCTACTGCTGTGGGGCCTACTGAGGCTGTTGTTGTTGTTGGGGTTGTTGTTGTCGTTGCTGTGGCTGTTGAAATTGGGGTATGGGAAGAGGTCTCCTGGCCTTTAGGGTGGCTATGTATCACCTCATTTCATCCCAGTCAATATCACCTTGATCATTTATATCATAAATATAGTCTTTGAACTGGAAACAATTTTCCACCATATGACCCGGTTGTCTATGAAAGACACAATATCGAGAGGTGTCGACATTCTGAGGTCATATGGGTCTTTCCCTGGGCAAAGTGAGTGCATTGGCGGCCATGAGGGCATTGAACACATCCGGCAATGTTTCCGGCAGTGGTGGGTATTGGGCTCTTGTAGGGCCAAGGAGCCTTCTTTGTTGCTGTAAAGGGCCGTAATTGCCAGGTGGTGAAACTTGGTGGTACTAAGGAGGTGGTTGTTATTGTTGCTGAGGATGAAACGGCTAAGGCATGTTGTTATGGAGGAGGTTATTTTGGGGTGGAGGACGGAATGGTTGTGGGCCTTGTTGGTTTTGTTGGAAGGTGAGTTACGGTGCTTGTGGAGGCCTTGGGTTGGCTAGCTGGTTGGGGCTGCCAAGTGTACTTACTTGCTTATTCATGATGACCCCTTCCGTCACTCCGCCCTGAACAGTGGCATTTGCTTTCCTCACTACCCTTGGCTTAGGTTGCTCGAATATTTGCATGAGAGGTGAGTCTTTCAATTGTGTTTGAATATATCTGGCTCTCTCATATAGCTCCTCCATTGTGTTGAGTTTGTTCATGGCCAGAACGTGTCTAAATTGAGGGGTGGAATTAGACACAATCATTTTAATTTGCTCCGGCTCTGAGAGGGTATACCTCACTCTCTCTTCCAGGGACCTCCATCTGTCAGCATATTGGATGAAATCTTCATCCGTCCTCATCTTCTCAACCACTAGGTCGGTGATGGAAAGGGATGGGCCGACCCGGTCCCGGTACTTCTGAAGGAACTTCCTTTGGACCACATCAAAATTCTCAGCCTCACTCTGCTCTAAGGCATAGAACCATTCTAGTGCAGGCCTGTCCAACGATCTCTTAAACAAATATGCCAGCGATCTCTTATCATTTTGCCAAAAAGAGGACTCGTGCATGAAGTCCTTAAGATGGATAAAGGGGTTTCCAGTGCCATTGTACCTACGGTAAGTAGGCATTTCAGAAGGGGGTAGATGGAATACCGGGAGGACCGATAGGGAGATCTCAGGAGTGGACTTTACATCCACCATTTTCGTCAAATCTTGAAATTGCTCATCCATTTTGTTCAGCTTATTTAAGAGGGACTGGGTGAGCTCATCGTTTGGTGACGGTGGTGCTTGCCATGGAGGAGGGATGGGCCTTCTGGAGGCCTGAGAAGGGAACCTCAAACAGTAGGGGTATTGTGGTCTGCCAATGGACAGACCTGGCTAAATCTACATTTGAGGAAGAGTTGGGGTTTGGGATTGTGAAGGGAATCGAAAGGAGGGAGGTTGCTGACTTTCCTGCCCGTAGGGTGAAGGAGAGGGAATGACCTGTGCCGTCTCTTGAATGGGAACAGTGGTAGCCAGAGTTGGCTCCGGGGGAGAGGGAGAAATAGATTTCCGCTTTAGGATGGCCTGAAGGGCCTGGAGTTGCTCAGGACTGAGCTGGGTGGTGGCGAGGACACCTAACATGGAGGAGATGTCTTGTGAGGGGGATGCTTCCCCGACAATAGTTTGCTCCTCATGGGAGGGCTCATGGGACGAACCCGCGTCCATAGCATGGACATGCGGCTCACCTTGGTGGCCATGGTCGGGGTTGTACTGTCCATAAGAATCGTGGCCCTAGCCGTACATTTGGGGCTCATGGTCAAAGGCCCCGACCTCAAAGTCATCATAACTGTACCAGAACGCAATAACATGCACTATCAAACAAATAGCAGAGATGAACACACAAATGGATGCTTTACGCCTCCTCTTTTTTTGTTTTTTATTTTTTAAGGTGAGAAATATGCAGAACGGAATAAGACTGAACAAATTTCATAGACAAATGAAATACGCGTCAAACCTAGGAGACGCCTTTTGCATAACGCGTCCACTTATCAAGACACGTCTGAACAAAGGCTGACAGTTGTTAAGTGCGTTGCTGCTGAATTCGCGTCTGTCCACATGGACATGTATTAGAATACGCGTCTTGGGATACATGTACGTTATCAAACTGAAGCCCGCTTTTCCAAAAATGACTGAAGGAAGAACAAGATAGGATTTATACAACTCAAACACATCTGTATATGGCAATCAACTGAATAGATGAACTGCTTTTCTCAAAATCATCCTTCTTTCCACAACACTTAAATCTCTCGATGAATCACAAGGGACTATGGGAGAGTGCACGTGGTGCACGAGGGATGAAAATAAAAGCGCTGAGCACAACTGTAGCATGAACATGCATAATAAGGAGGGGCACACGCGGGTGCCAAATGGAGGGGCGCATGTGGGTGCCGAAAACACATGGGTAACCAAAAGAAAAAAAAAGAAGTCCCACTGTGATCGCCAAAAGATGTGAACGACGTCACGAGAAAGGAAGAAAAATAAAGGCGACGCAGAAAAGAGATACTGCGCTGGAAGTTGCTCCCAAGGGTTTTATCGGAAAGGAAATATGTGGGATTACGACATAAGAGATTGCAGCGGGAAGTTACACTCCACGGATTTTAACAGGAGTGGAAATGAAGGAAATGGAACCGCTATGAGAAGTTGCTCTCCACGGGGTTTGACAGGAATTGAAATGATAGGAATGGAAATAAAGCAAATGGAGCCGCTGCAGGAAGTTACTCTCCGCGGGGTTTGACAAGAATGGAAATGACAGAAATAGAAATTAAGTAAATGGAACTGCTGTGGGAAGTTACTCTCCACGGGGTTTGACAGGAATGGAAATGATAGAAATGGAAATAAAGTAAATGGAACCACAGTGGGAAGTTACTCTAGGTTTTGACAGGAATGGAAATAAAGAAAATAGAACCGCTGCGGGAAGCTACTCTCCGCGGGTTTTAACAGGAATGGTGTTGTACCCGGACAATTTCCCCCGCAAAATACCCAGGAATAAGAGTTTAAGAATTTCCTCGAACACCTTCAAGGAATGGGCTACCCGACCTCTCCGATAGCCCAGTGGGCCCGACCAATAGCCCCAACCCGCTAGCCGAGATATACGACGGCACTAGCAATCAATCGGGACCACTCCCGACTCATAAGTTACAGACTTTGCTCGCCTCCTACACGACCACCCGGGCCATCCCGGGGACACTCCGACTACAAGCCACGCCACGTGACATCCAGTGAAAAGGCCGGGGGCCTACTCTGAGACACTTCTTTCAACCCTCCAAGGTCAAAGGGGGACCCAAATAGGTCAACCACAGGCTTTGGAGTCCCGCAGCACGTGCGTACGACTCACACACGTGTGTTCGGCATTCTGCCAAACGCCTTGTGGGCGCACATGTTTTAACACTTCTACACCAACCCACAGGCTATCCCGTGGTTCCGGTATGACAATTGGGTCCTACAACGACCCCCCTACAAGCCGGGGCCACCCCCGACCCTCAGACACGTGGCAACATGCCACTCGACTTTAGCTCTCGGGCCAACTTGAGGCTACTCTGCCAACCCGCCATACAATGCGGCACGTAGCCCGAGGACGGGCACTTATACCCAAGGTGCCTCCTCCCAGCCCCTACGGACTTCTACCCTCGGCCCTAGATCAATTCCAAGGTCCGTCAATCACTTACACGGCTCGTTCGGTGATCCGGGGTGTGTCGGGCATTCGCCTGAACACCTTGCGAGCGGCTACCACGACTCGAAGAACAAAGGCCCCCGTGGGCCATTTCAATATCCCGGAACCCCGTATCCTTCAAAGGATATCCCAAGATGATAAAGGAAGACCCCCGTGGGCCATCCCTTGGGGTTGCGGCTTGCCCGGGGCCAGTTCACCCCAGGGCAAGGCCGTGCCCTCGGAGAGGGCGAACTCCCCAGGGGCCACGCCCCCTCCCCAGTTCGGAGGCCCGACAACACACCCCAGTCCCAGTTCATGCAAATTTCTAATCCCACGGTCCGAGGTTCGTGCAAAGTTCGTTCGTCATACCCGTACATGGAAGAATTCGCGGAGACGGAGCTCGGGGTTACGTCAAGTCACACACGTCAATCCCTCGATCTTCGCACACAAGCAGCCAGTCCAGCAATCCAAGCCCGTATCCTTTGTCTTCTTGCATTCAAACTGAGCCAAAGTGGGGCTAAAATTACACAAAAATCCAATTTTATAGAGGTGGGGCCACCCCCCCTCTCTCTCCAACCCAGTCCGCCCAACCCCCCCCCCCCCCCCGGGGGAGGGGTTTAGGAGGACCAGCCTTGGCCCCCAGGCTGGTCTGCCTAAACCCCCCAAGGGGGGGGGGGGGGTTTAGGCGGACCAGCCTAGACCCCCAGGCTGGTCCGCCTAAACCCCCTGGGTAATAAAAAAAGATTTTTCAAATTAAAAAAGCGGCCACTTTGGTCCTCCCAAACCCCTCTGGGGCGGGGTTTAGGCGGACAAGCCTGGACCCCTAGGCTGGTCCGCTTAAACCCCATCCAAATTAAAAAAAAAGATTTTTCCCCTCCGAAGAGGGGTTTAGGCGGACCAGACCAGCCCATGGGGCTGGTCCGCCTAAACCCCCCCTGGAGGAGGGGTTTAGGCGGACCAGACTAGCCCCTTGGGCTGGTCCGCCTAAACCCCATCCCCTCCACTCCGATACACACACAAAAAAAACACATAAAAAATATAAAAAATAAAATGAAATGTTACTATTTGGGGGGTTTACCCGGACCAAGTTGAACCCTCAACTTGGTCCGCATAAACCCCACCCCCACCCCTTCAACTTCCTATAAATTGCTCCCCTTACAAGCTCATGCATACAGAGCAAGGAAGGAAGCAAGATTAGAACACACGGACGGACAGGCGAACTCCCCCGGCCTAATTGTCGCACCCTCGGACCTCCAAGGCCTTCGGCAAGGGTCAGAAACGTAAGAAGACAAGTGCGCGCGCGGTTGGCTTGCTAGTCGGCTCACACACACCGAGGGTATGTCCTACGTACTCCCCTCACGCGGTGTTTAGCCGTCTCACACCAAGCCCACCTTCGCCGCATGTAAGATGACTACGCCAATGGCAAATACACCCGCCTCTCGGGTCTGCCCGTGTATGTTAACTTACGACGGTGACGAAGGGCACTTCATAATGCCACGCCGGGCCCCGACACGGAACCGCGTGTCCACCGTTCACCTCCCAGTCGGCCGTTGGCCCCTCGGATTAACAAATCAAGTCTAGTCGGACCTCTGGCCGGGGAATCATAGTCTCGGGGCTGACCTCGACTCTCCGGCATGACAGCACTCGTCGTCCGAGACCCGGACCCGACCGCTCACCTCGAGCCGCGTCCGACCTCCATCAGGCACCAATCCGTGTCCACTCTGGCCACCAAGGCAATCAGACTCACACCAACTCCTCTGTAAAGCATGTGGATATCCGCTTTGTCACGCATTGACCCGGGGACCGACCCACGTGTCAGAATTGTCCCACGGCTTGCGCCCATTGTACTTTGGCCCTCTAGGCCCATATGTAAAGCCCATGTGGCTCATCATCAAGCCGCTAAAATACAAGCACCCGCATTCGGGCCCCCAGCTTCCTGCCTACACCACTCGGCATCCGTGCCCGACACCCTAACCCCAGTAAACACACCCCTCAGTCTAACGTGCACCCATAGCTGCTGAATGTCCCCAGCCCTCTACCCATGGCTTCAGACTTATATACAGACTTTTCTTCAGCTCGAAACGAAGGTATTCAAATTCAATCTATCTAAATAAACACCGGTTGCTTGCGGCCGGTGGGGAAAGACGTCCAGTACACGATTCCTGCAATCGCCTAACGCACTCGCACCCATGAAATCCCTTCTCTCCACGTGTCGTTCGATCGCCCGAGCCCACGTGTCGCGCCCTGGTGGCACTTCCCCGGTTAACCCTTGGTTCCATGAGTGATTGTCGAGAAATTGACTGGCACGCCCACACCCTGTCCGGTTAACCCTTGTCCCGACATTTTCGTGCCATTTGACCCTTTTTCGACTTTCCGTTAAAGGAGAGTGCCCGATACCGCCGTGAGAGACATGCAACCGTAAGGAGGATACCCGAGATATATCAAACTCCCGTATTTTCCTTCCCCGCTATATCCCTTCCTTCACCCCGGTAATCGGCATAAAAAACCCGCACAATCGAGAGGATGGCACGCCCGGTGGGACGTCTCCCGCCTTCCTTCTTTTCGCTGAAGAAAAGTCTGTGCCAGCCCGGAAGCCTTGGTGCTCTTTCCCTGTCCTTGCAGGAGAGGCAGAGGAAGGCACTCGTGCGCGCATTCTCCAGCAGCTTCTGGTCCATGTTCTGATTGTCGGACCACACCTAGCAACTGTCAGCAACTGTCGCTGCCGCAGCACTCAGCACTCCAACAACCATGGCGGCCGTCACCTACGGTCCCAACGTCATCGTCACCCACGCCTGGGTGGGATACTTGGCGACGCCGATTGCTTTCGGTAGCTTTGCCCCTGTTATCGGATCACCCTACTTCTTGGGTGTGGTCCCCGTGGCTGCTCTTCAGCCAACTCCAGTCTCCCCATTGGCTCCTGCGGCCAATGTGCCACATGCATCTCCTATCCCGGTGGCCCGCCTGAGTGCCGGGCACCGGACTGCCACCACTGGCCCCTGCAGGGCCCCCAGATCAACGCCGGTCCGGGTAAGCAGTAGCTACCTTGGCCAGCCTCGTCCGATCTCCAACACGGGCCCTGTGCCCTGGACCTTGGTCGGCTTCTCAGCATCTTCCTCGGGTCTCCAACCTCAAGCCCCAGTCGAGCCGGCACCCAACACGGGCTCCCTGCCCCGGGTCCACGGCTCCTCAGTGTCTCCCTCGGGTCTCCAAGCCCGAGCCCCAGTCAGCCGGCACCCAAAATGGGCTCCCTGCCCCGGGTCCACGGCTTCCCAGCATCTTCCTCGGGTTCCCAACCCCGAGCCACAGCCAAGCCGGCACCCAACACGGGCTCCCAGCCCCGGGTCCACGGCTCCTCAGTGTTTCCCTCGGGTATCCAACCCCGAGCCCCAGTCAAGCTGGCACCCAACACGGGCTCCCTGTCCCGAGTCCACGGCTCCTCAGTGTCTCCCTCGAGTCTCCAACCCCGAGCCCCAGTCAAGCCGGCACCCAACATGGGCTCCCTGCCCTGAGTCCACGGCTTCCCAGCATCTTCCTCGGGTTCCCAACCCCGAGCCCCAGTCAGACCGGTACCCAACACGGGCTCTCAGCCCTGGGTCCACGGCTCCTCAGCATCCGCATCGAGTTTCCGACCCCGAATCCCAGCAAAGCTGACTCTCGACACGGGCTCCCAGCCCCGAGTTCGCGGCTCCCCGGTATTGCACTCAGGACCTCGGTCCTGAGTTCGAACTGAACCGGCTCTCCCCGTTGGTCTTCTACCCAGGGGGTGAGGTTCCTCAGCAACTTCCTCGGGTCCCCCGACCCGAGCCCAAACGACATTGGCACCTACCGCGGGTCCTCGACCCAGGGGCGTCGGCACCTCAGCACCTCCGACGGTGCTGCTTTCTGGTGCGAGATCGTCATCTTGAGCATCGGCAACACTCCTATCGGCTCGGGCAAAGGCGTACACCCGAGTCGCCCAGCCGCCGACTCCCGGCGTGGGCTACACAACCCGGGGGCCGATCCCAGCACCTCAGACTGACAGCTTCACGCTGCCGGTCGCTTCAGGCCGGGTCTTCTCGGTCTACCATCTTGGGGCGGAGTCTTCCTCAGCTCCTCAGAAGAAGCGTCGCCATGGCCACAGAGGCAGACGGCTCGCTGCTGCAACCAACAACTCCAGCAAGATGGTTCTTGTCGGTGACTTGCGGATCCATCTCGACGGGGGTGAACCAATCATACCCCAGGAACGGACCGTTCCCACCATCCCCACCTCCAATCATTTTGACCTCTTGCGTTAAACACGAGAGGACGGGGCGAAGCTCAAAGGAGCCGGTTCCTCGGCAGCAACCCGGGGGCACTCACCGCAGTCCGATACACGGCCTCCCAAGACAACTCGTCGAAAAAATGGCGACAAGGGAGACCAGCAATCCGACTTGAGGAGAATCTGGGTCACCCTAGAAGAAGCTCAAGCTGTTCGAAGGGCACGTATCAGGAACCCCCTCCAGGTACTTAGACGCGGCATCAGATGGGATGCGACTAGCCTCACAGTATGATGGGGACATCACCCATGATTCTCTCTAGCTCGGAACTTCACTTCCGCCTGGAGAGGAATAGGATCGAGCTCCATGTCAAGCAGGGCCCCCTCGACTCTTTGCTTTTCTACTTGGATCATTTTGATGTATCTCTTACTTTTGTTTGAGTCAATTTGATGTAATTTTCCCCTTTATTTGAGCCATCATCCTAGGTCCTAAGTCATTTCCCTATGTTTTAGTCTTCATCTACCCCTTGGTTGCTTTTTTGGACAACTTGGTCATTATGTGTAAAGCCAGAGGTAGTCTTGTCATGTAAAAGTTTGGGTCCCTATAAATAGGACCCCTGATGGGGGCATCCCTCGCCCCTCCACTTTTTTTTGAGGCTCGGATTGCTCATCAGCGTGCGCCATTGTGTTCGTCATAATTTTATGAGTCTAGTCATGTAATTTTTATATTTTATTTGAGTCATCATCATGTAATTTTTCCTTTATTTGAGTCATGTACCTAGGTTAGTAGGTTATCTACCAAAGTCTTGTGTCATTATGTTGGTTTGTTAGGCTATTGGGCCCAACTAATGGGCTAGGCCCAGGGGTGCCTCTCCCTTGGAGTGTTTGGTCAATAGTTGTTTAGTCAGGGTCATTTTCATCCTAGAAAAAGTCCAATGCCTATAAATAGGCCCCCACTCCTCTCATATGTAACAACTTTGGCATGAATATTGAAATCCAAAATTCCAAATCCCTCTAGATCTCTCTCTCTCCCCTCACCCAAAAATTTGAAATTTTCTCTCTCCTTCCCATTCACCAATCATTAAGACCCCTCCCCCTTCCCCATACACTCATTTAACTCCCCCCCAACCCCAAGGTGGAATCCTCCAATCCTTGCTCCACCCTCCAACCACCAACTACCCTCTTCCCTTCCCCAAGCACCCCTCCCTCTCCCCCATACAACCCACCACTTCCCTAGGCCATTTGAATTCAAATCCACCTTCCTTCCACAGCCCTAGGGCACCCCCAAGACCCCACCCCTTGGTTAGGGTCGCCCCCCCTCTCTCTCTCATCTCCACCATTCTCCCTTGCTCTTCTCCATCACCTCTCCCACCTCCATTGATAGATCCTCCAAGCTGCTGGCAACCTGCAGAAGACCACCTGCTTACAGAGGCGACCCCGACCACATCCCGGCGAATCTGAAAGCCCATAGGTACCGTTGGAAGCGTCTTCCTGTCCTCTTCGCAACGGCGGTGGTTTCATCTTTGTCCGAGCATGGTACTGCCCGGGAGAGCCTTTTTCCCCCGACTGCACGAATCTTCCCTGGCAGGAGGCCAGAGCCGGAGTGGAAGCTCTTCTGCGACAAACCTATTGGAAATCTGATCAAGAGTTCTTCAGAAAAAGTCTTCTACTTCGAGTCCTCTACCATCACCAAGAAGCAGAGTTCAATTTGGAGACAGGACCAGAAAGTTATCAATTTTCTCCCCCGATCGTGCGGTTCTGCTTCCACTCTATCTGCACAGACCCTCCTTCAGTGTTGAGAAGCCACCGTACTACTCCAACATCATTTGGCATCCCCGTTGGTTCAGATTCTAAGTAGACCCGTCAACAGTTCCAAAGGCTCTGACGGAACCTGATTCCGAGCTCGGGAGCGTTCGTGGCACTCTCTGCTTTCTGCTGTTAGGAACATGCAGCTATCAGAACAGAGGACCTGCTGCCCTGTTCAAGCCCCTACCCCGACCAGCAGAGGTACCATAAGAAATCCAGAAAATTTCGGTGTCGTCCCGGTCCAGCTACGAAGAGTTTCCCACTGGTTTCGTCTTCAGCAAAAATCCGGAGTGGCCGCAGCGTCCAGAGAAGTGACTATCTGTCCAGAAGCACAGATAGTGGGCAGAATCAACATCGGCGTCCAATTTCATCTTTCGTTGGTCTCACCCCCTCCCCGCTTGGCCGACTGAAGGCCCCTCCCTTTATGGAGGTAGTTTTGGGTGTAATCTCAGTTAACGCCCACCCTAAGATCCCCCTCCTGCGAGAGGTGTAGTTCATGTATTAATTCAGGTCGCATGTTTGAAGCTTCGTCGACGCGGCGTGCGGGTGCATACCCACGCCTCCCCGCTCGCCCCCATCTCCGGCCGGAGTCGGCGTCTTCACGCCGGCTAGGTGAGCCTCGGTCCCTCTCTTGGCTGGTTTCAATTCATTGCTAGCATAGTATTATCGCCATTGTTTCGTCGGAGGGTGAATGAGAGCTCGGCCCTAAATTGCTAGTGCCGTGAGTGACCACCGCGGGCGAGTTGTGAGTGAACCATTACATCCCACACCCTTGGTGTGCTGGCCGCCCATAATTTGGGCATCCCAGGCCCATTTGGGGTTCTCCCCAAGCTAGCCAACCTTTGGAGCCTCAAGGTCCCGCCTCGGACCCTCTCCATCATCGCCGAGTTGCCTTCGGGCACTAATGTGCGCCAAGCGAGTGAGCTCGCTAGTGTGAGTCCGCTGCCCAACTTGTATGCTTGCAAAATAGGTCCAAGGGTGGTGTCACATCAAGTGGTATCAGAGCAAGTTCACAACTTGTCTCTATCAAGTTGGTCCTAGGACGCTCATATGCATTTAGAGTCTTCCGGTGCATCGCTCTTGTCCCCTAGTATGGCCACCTCATACCGACCTTACCAATCGGCCCACTCCATAAGTCCAAACCACCAAGGGATGCCTACCACTAACACACATGACCTCCCTGGCCATGTCAACTACCTCATGAAGGCCTTGACCCATGCCAATGAGCGGCTTGATAACCTATCGGGTCGACTCGACCAAATAGGATAAAATGGAACCACCCCAAGGACGGATGATAGGAGGACGTGTCCCCCACCTCCCACCTTTGATGGAACTCATCCTAGTGACTATTTGGATTGGGAGGCTTCCATGGACCATTACTTCACTTGGTATCCCATGACCGATAACGAGAAAGTCCAATTTGCCAAATCACAACTTACCAAACGGGCTCAAACCTATTGGCTACAAATTGTCGGGCTAAGGATAATTAGAAGGGAAGATCCCATCACCACTTGGGTAAACATGAAGGAGCAACTTAGGGCTAGTTATGTGTCCCCTTCCTACTCGGATCACCAAAGCCCAAGGAGCACTTCAACTCCACCATTCCCATCCGGCCAACCCAAGACTCCAATTCCCCAATTCCCCACAATGCAACCAAAACCCCATTCCACAACCCACATTACCCAAGCCCCTTTGACCACCCCTCACCTCACCCCTTTTCAAAAGGGAAAGAGCCCAATGGAGATAGAAGTGAGTGAAATAACCCCGGGTAAGTGCGAGCCGGAATGTTATAGGTGCCACCAATTGGGGCACATCGCCGGACAATGCCCCACAAGGAAGCATCTTCCTATGTCCCTAGTGGTTGAAACATCTCCCACCCCGACCACCATTACCCCGCCATCGTTCCCCAACAAGGACACTCCTCCCAAGGACAATCTCCCCAAAACCCCTCAACCCACCCATCTTCCTCTTCCTACCCCAACCCAACCCCAACCTATACCTCCGCTACTTCCCTTACCAATCCCAACCCAAGCCCATACTTGTTCACCACCTCGGGTGCACCATGCACCGGCTATCACCAATTCCCCCGCATTAGATCTACCCAACACATTATCATTAGAAGTTGAAACCCATACACCCACCCACTTGGAAAGGGATGCTAGTCCGGATCCACAACCAACCATAAAGGAAATCCAAGCACCTCCACTTCCACCCACCTCTCCTAGTCCGGATCCTCAAGAGCCACACCTCCTCACCGTGAATCAGTCCATACTCCAATGGCTCAAACAAGGGCCCCGCGTGCCTAGTTCACCCCCACACCTCTCACCCATGGGACATCAATCCCAAATTGTGGCTCTCCCCTCCTTTCACACCACGATCCAATCCTATTATGAGATAGAGGGTTGGGATGATCTCCTCAAGGGTCTAGAGTGGAAATTAGACTTAACTTGTTTGTTGACTCTAGGGGTGGACCGACCCAAGAGCCTTGACCTCATCCATCCATGCATTGGGTCTATCATCTCGATTTGCACTATTGGTTGCTACACTAGTGACCTCCTTTTTCTTCTCCCCATAGTGGAAGAGCCCATCCCAGTCCCCTCCCCTACCATTGTGATTCCTAGAACCTTGACCAACCAACCCACCCCATACACCGGCCCAACCATTTCACTAGAAGAGGGTGACTCACCACCATATGAGGATCTTGAGGACATGGAGTACCCCTATCTAGGTGACCCTTACCATGATCCCTTTGACTCTTTCCTATGGGAGTCTAGTTCCCCATGTGACCCACTCACCTTATTCACCACCCGCCTTACCCTACCCTTCCCACCCATGTTGAACCAAACCCCTCCCTTCCTAGACTCGGGTTACACCATGGGAGCCTTGACCATAGGTAACATACACCTTGGGATTGATGAATTGCCCCACTCCATGATGACCCCCTTCTTAGATCCCTTTGATCCATACAAGTGGAAGCTCAAGGGCCATCCCACACCCATGCACATGGAAGTCCTCTCTAGGATAGAAATGCATAAGTCTTGGCACAACACACCACTTAGCATGATTAGAAAGTCGGGTCCATTCATTCACATCGCCCACATGTCAAGTAGGAAGCATGAGTGGTCCCTATTTGGGTGTAACGGTCCTCCCCAATTCACCATTGGTCTTATCTATGCTAGGAACCTACATGGGTGTCCGGGTCCTCCAACATGCATCACACTCACTCATAAGAGGGACACCTATGGATGCCCCGGTCCTCCCAAATCATTCAAAGTCTTCATAACATCAATGCATGATAGGTCTATATGTGGTTGTCCTGGACCACCTTTGCATACCATACATTGTCCACTCACACCGCATCATAGTGCATGGCATATGCATCCAAGCAAGTATCAAGAAACAAGCGGTGAGATTCACAACAAGCGGGCAAAAACTCATGGGCGCCACTTGGAATTCCAAGTTGATAACTTGACGATGATGACTTTGGAGTTGCTCTACCCTAGGGTCACCTCCAATTTGAGGGCACGAGGACTTGGACCTTGCCAAGTTCCGAATGATTTTGGCAACCCGACTTGCGGGTTGGACTTACTGATGGATTTTGGGATTCACCCCATTTCTCATGTGGTGGATCCGGCACCCTCTAAGGGAACCGCAGTGGATCCTAGTGAGTGCCTTGAGCTTACACCTATCCTTGCGAGAGACACCCTCAGAGTGCCACCACAAATTAGCCTGAGAGCCCGACGTGAGCACACGGCGGTAATACTAGGCAAGCAAGATCCCATCGCCAGCATGAGGGTGTGTCCGAGCCACTTTGACGAGCTGAAGCGCCCTTCTCCGGCTATGAGCGAAGGTTGAGTTTGGAGATCGTGGTTCGCCAGGAGCTGCATGTTGGTGTACTACTTCCCTGGTGGACCCATACTCGACGGGGTCGAGTTTTCCCCACCCCGGGGGTATGATGGGGGCATCCCTCACCCCTCCACTTTTTTTGAGGCTCGGATTGCTCATCAGCGTGCGCCATTGTGTTCGTCATAATTTTATGAGTCTAGTCATGTAATTTTTATATTTTATTTGAGTCATCATCTTGTAATTTTCCCTTTATTTGAGTCATGTACCTAGGTTAGTAGGTTATCTACCAAAGTCTTGTGTCATTATGTTGGTTTGTCTATTGGGCCCAACTAATGGGCTAGGCCCAGGGGCGCCCCTCCCTTGGAGTGTTTGGTCAATAATTGTTTAGTCAGGGTCATTTTTGTCCTAGAAAAAGTCTAATGCCTATAAATAGGCCCCCACTCCTCTCATATGTAACAACTTTGGCATGAATATTGAAATCCAAAATTCCACATCCCTCTAGATCTCTCTCTCATTATCTCTCTCTCTAAGGGGTCCCCCCCTCTATCTCTCCCCTCACCCCAAATTTCAAAATTTTCTCTCTCCTCCCCATTAACCTATCATTAAGACCCCTCCCCCTTCCCCATACACTCATTTAACTCCCCCCCAACCCCAAGGTGGAATCCTCCAATCCTTGCTCCACCCTCCAACCACCAACTACCCTCTTCCCTTCCCCAAGCACCCTTCCCTCTCCCCCATACAACCCACCACTTCCCTAGGCCATTTGACTTCAAATCCACCTTCCCTCCACAGCCCTAGGGCACCCCCAAGACCCCACCCCTTGGTTAGGGTCGCCCCCCTCTCTCTCTCATCTCCACCATTCTCCCTTGCTCTTCTCCATTACCTCTCCCACCTCCATTGATAGATCCTCCAAGCTGCTGGCGACCTGCAGAAGACCACCTGCTCCAGAGGTGACCCCGACCACATCCCGGCGAATCTGAAGGCCCAAGAGATACTGTTGGAAGCGTCTGCCTGTCCTCTTCGCAACGGCGGTAGTTTCATCTTCGTCCGAGCACGGTGCTGCCCGGGAGAGCCTTTCTCCCCCGATTGCGCGAATCTTCCCTGGCAGGAGGCCAGAGCCGGAGTGAAAGCTCTTCTACGATGAACCTATTGGAAATCGGATCAAGAGTTCTTCAGAAAAAGTCTTCTACTTTGAGTCCTCTACCATCACCAAGAAGCAGAGTTCAATTTGGAGACCGGACCAGAAAGTTGTCAATTTTCTCCCCCGATTGTGCGGCTCTACTTCCACTCTATCTGCACCGACTCTCCTTCAGTGTTGAGAAGCCACCGGACTACTCTGACCTCATTTGGCATCCCCGTCAGTTTGGTTTCAAAGTAGACCCCTCAACGGTTCCAAAGGCTCTGACGAAATATGATTCCGAGCTCGGGAGCGTTTGTGGTACCCTCTGCTTCCTGCTGTTAGGAACCTGCAGATGTCAGAACAGAGGACCTGCTGCCCTATTCAAGCCCCTACCCCGACCAGCAGAGGTACCAGAAGAAATCCAGAAAATTTCGGTGTCTTCTCGGTCCAGCTACGAAGATTTTCCCACTGGTTTCGTCTTCAGCAAAAATACGGAGTGGCTGCAGTGTCCAGAGAAGCGATTGTCTATCCAGAAGCACAGATAGTGGGCAGAATCAACATCGACGTCCAATTGCATCTTTCGTCGGTCTCACCCCCTCCCCGCTTGGCCGGCTGAAGGCTCCTCCCTGTGTGGAGGTAGTTTTGGGTGTAATCTCAGTTAACCCCCACCCTAAGATCCCTCTCCTGCGAGAGGTGTAGGTCATGTATTAATTTAGGTCGCAGGTTTGAAGCTCCGTCGACGCGGCGTGCGGGTGCATACCCACGCCTCCCCGCTCGCCCCCATCTCCGGCCGGAGTCGGCGTCTTCACGCCGGCTAGGTGAGCCTCGGTCCCTCTCTTGGCTGGTTTCAATTCATTGCTAGCATAGTATTATTGCCATTGTTTCGTCGGACAGTGAATGAGAGCTCGGCCCTAAATTGCTAGTGCCGTGAGTGACCACCGCGGGCGAGTTGTGAGTGAACCATTACATCCCACACCCTTGGTGTGCTGGCCACCCATAATTTGGGCATCCCAGGCCCATTTGGGGTTCTCCCCAAGCTAGCCAACCTTTGGAGCCTCAAGGTCCCGCCTCGGACCCTCTCCATCATCGCCGAGTTGCCTTCGGGCACTAATGTGCGCCAAGCGAGTGAGCTCGCTAGTGTGAGTCCGCTGCCCAACTTGTATGCTTGAAAAATAGGTCCAAGGGTGATGTCACATCAACCCCAAACCCCCCTTGGGAGACTAATGAAGAATTTGAATTAAGCATTCCACAAAGCCATTGTGAGAATCCCCCCCTCTCTCTACCTCTCATTCTCTCTCTAGCTCTCTCTCTCCCCCCCTCTCTCTAAAGGGGCGACCCCCTCTCTCTCTCCCAATTTTGCCCCCCTCTCTCTCCTCCCTCCTTGCCACATCAGCTCCCCAATAAATACAACCCTTCACCTCCTCAAGACCCATAAATCCCCATTCACTCTCACCACTACCCAAGCACCCCTTCGTATCCTAAAGCAACCCTCCCACTTCCGTAGCACCCTTCCCTCTCCCCCAAGCACACTTCCCTCTTCCCCAAGCATCCCTCCCTCTTCCCCACACAGCTCTTCACATTCCCTTGGGGATTTGAATCCCCCTCCCTCTCCTAGCTGCGCACCCCAACCCCATTACCCCCTCCCTTAGCCCTTGGGCGACCCCCACTCCCTTCAAGTCCTTCTCTAACCCCCAAGACCCCCCCACGCCACCACTCCCTCTCTCCCCCTGAAACCCCCCCACCCTCCATTGCCCCTCCCCTTCCAAAACACCAGAACACAACCTGCAACCACCTCCCCTCCCAAAACCACTAACCCACCACCAAGAACCCACTTCCTCCACCCCATTTTCTATATACCAGTGAGCAGTTGCAGATCTGCAGGACCACCCTCCTGTTGCAGCGCCAGCCTCGCCCACATCCCGGTGTTCCTTGAGGTGTACCATACATCGACAGAAAGCTATCCTAGCTAGCTTCCTATCCGAGTTAGGAGGCACCCGGGAGGCTCATTTTCGTCCGACTGCGCAACTGGGACCTGAGCAGGGACCAGATCTGCAGTTCAGAAGCTACAGTGACCACACCAGAACTCCCCTTGGCACGCCACTTGGCCGGAGTGAAGTTCCACCAGTCGACTGTCCAACGCATCCAGCGGGGCACCGATTGAAGCCCGGAGCAGCTCGTTCCGATTTTTCTACTCCAGGGTGGCAGATCAGGTCAGTCAGGATCCGTCTAGACCCCCTCCCGCTCTTCTGGACATATCTCTTGACCCTGACCTCGTCTGGGCCCATTCTTTATTGATGAACAAAGAAGACTCAACCACGCTCGCAACCGTCCTGGTCCCGCCTCGATCGGATCACGGGAGAGATCATGGTAACATCGCCAACCTGCTGCTACAATCTGGACTCAGCCCGAGCCAGAACCAAGCAGCACCGGTCCAGCCCCCACCTCAGCTGACAGCAACAACCTGACATCCCGAAAAAATTCAGGCCACATCCTGGACCAGCCAGCGACGTTTTGGCACTAGTCACGTCAGTTTTCAAGTTCGGGAGTGTCCTCAGGAAATCCGACAGTGGGTACCTATCAACGAGCAGAATAGGCGGGCAGAACCTCGAAGGGGCAGTTCGGCTCCGTCCTTAGCTTCACGTCCCTCCCCGCCTGGCCGGCTTACCGCCCCTCCCTGTGTGGAGGTAGTGTTTGTTTATAATCCAATTCTCCCCACCCCCAGATCCCCCCTCCTGCGTGAGGCGTAGTACATGTAATCTTTTAACAGGTCGAAGCTTCAGTCGACGCAGTGTGCGGGGAACCCACACTTCCCTGCTCGCCCTTGTCTCTGAACGGGGTTGGTTTCTTCAAACCAACCGGGTAAGCTCCAGCCCTTGCTCCCCTCAGTATTTATTCCTTTAATATCCATGAAACTATTCCGCTGGTCGGTGAGAGAGTGCTCGACCCCGGAGCATCCAGCTTACGTGCGATCATCGTGGGCTTTAGAGAGAGAGTGACCTAGTGCCCCCAAGGCACCTAGCCAACCCCTTGATTGTGGGCACCGTACCCTTGGGAGGAAAACCATTGCTCTGCTGGCCCTCTACTAGTAAGGGTCTTGCTCCATCACCTCGACTCGGCATCACCGAGTCACCACGGGAAGTGTGTGCGCGCGGTGGAATTGGTGATTCTCCGACAATCTCAAATCTTGCGATTGTGTTTGTGATTTAGGTCCAAGGGGTCACGTCCACTTGCTGCATTCTCTCACAGTTTGTGTCACATCAATTTGATATCAGAGCAAGTTCTAGACTTGTCTCTACGAGTCTAGTCCTAGGGCATTGGCATTTGGGTCTCCCTTGCATCGTGTTTTCCATCGCTCCTTTGCATGACCACCCTAGGGAGACACCCCAAGTACCCATGGACCGATTTGACGCTGCCGTCAACAACCTTCTTGATCAGCTAGATACCATCACCACCTGACTTGACCGGGTTGAAGCAAAATGGAACCACGGCCCTAGAGCTCGGTCACCACGGGATGAATTTGGATGGGAAGACAATAAACCACCACCTTGGAACCATGGCCTCAGAGCTCGATCTCCATGGGAAGGGTGTGATACGGACGAAATGGACTATGATCCTTATTATGACTATGAGAGGCCCCGACATTACGGACGTGAGGGAAGGCATCCCCGGGATAACCTGGATAACCATCCCTTAAGAATGATGTGGTTCTCTAGGCCTCCTAGGTTCACTCCACGACCGGATGGTCCTAAGGACATAGGACTCCGTCATAACCCAACCCCTCTCTTGAAGACCCCCACACCATGTCCTAGTGGAAGCACCCCATTTTGGCCCACTTATCTCCCTCCCACCCCCCATCCGACAAGAGTCACCCCTAGTCAACCTATACCCCGGCAAGAAGGGAGTTCCAATGAGCCAAGTGTGGGTGGGGACACTCCGGGAAATAGACAACAATGCTTTAAGTGTAAAGGCTTTGGACACTTCATCAATCAATGCCCCTCACGAGAGATGTCCAACATATTGATTGAAGAAATAGCTACACCTACCCAAGGGGAACTTGAGAAAGTGGCCGAAGTCCATGAGGCTCCCCTAGATTGGGAAGAGGAATATGAAGCCCAATGCCAAGAGTTGGGTCAAGAGAACTCATCCCTATCCAAAGAAACCCCATTGAGCCTAACTGGGTGCATCCTCTCCCGAGGGTTACAAAATGACCAACCAAGTCCCCCCACCCCCCCTCCATGAGAATTGTGATTTTAAGGGAACCCCTCATTGAGTGGCTAAAGTAAAACCTCCTCCTCCACGTCACGCGCCCCTCCATGGATAACCACAACCCAATCGTGCCCACCCCACCACTCCACACAACCTACCATTCGTTCTGCTTTGTAGGAACCTTGAGGGACTTGATTAAGGGTATACTACGGCAAATAGAGGTGACAAACATACTGGCCTTAGGAGCAAGCGACATGGGGTACCTTAGTTTCTCACACCCCTCTATCGGGTCCATCACCTCCATTTACACCAAGGGTCCTTGCACAAGTGAGCTCTTATTGTTTCTGCCCGAGCCCGGTGAGTTTTACACCAC
This sequence comes from Amorphophallus konjac, assembly GCA_022559845.1. Lineage (NCBI taxonomy): Eukaryota > Viridiplantae > Streptophyta > Magnoliopsida > Alismatales > Araceae > Amorphophallus > Amorphophallus konjac. The sequence continues at coordinate 318,874,526 of CM040126.1, read as the reverse complement.
CCCCCTACCACAAGGAAAGGGCACTCCACCTAGGGAATCCACTTTGGTACTTACCCCATTAGGAGACGAGTGCCTAGGCCACACTAGGGAGTGTATGCTTTGGAGTGCTCAAGGTCTAGGATGGGAAGAAGCCTCATTCCCCTCAACCCAAGTCCTCCTAGATCCGCATGATCCCTTCCCGCTAGCCCCTCATTGCCAACCCACCTCCTTGCACTCCTACACCTTTCCCTACCCCTCGCCCCTTTGCAAGGAGCATTACGTTGGGTCCCATCGGGTTCATGATTTCCACTTCCCCACGTGCACTAGGGACCCCAGGTCTATCTCTTGGATTAAGGCCCACCTCCACTTCACCCACCCCTTGACCCATCTTGATCCTTTTGACCCCTTCCAATAGGCTTCCGATTACTCATGTAACCAACCTGCATCACTCACCACCCACTCCTTCCTACCCTCACCCACCTTATTGGACCAAGCCCACTCCACTTTCTTAGACCCCTTCGACCCCTATGAGTGGAAACTCCCACACCAAGCCACACACATAGAAGATGCCATTTGGATGGAAATGCATGTGTCACTATATTTTGCATCATTTGGTAGGGCTAGTAAGTCAAGTCATCTCATTTGTGTCACACACACACTAGGTCCAGTGCACGACATGTTTACATTTGGATATGCAGGTCCTCCCCCACTCATCATCCATCTTATGCATAATAGGAGTATACATGGAAGTCTGGGTCCTCCGGCATTCACTGCACCCATACCTGATTGAATCATTTATGAATGCCCCGGTCCTCCTAAGTCCGTCAAAACCAATGTAACACTTGATAGGGCTGAATTTGGTTGTCTAGGCCCTCCCTTCATCTCTAGAGGATCATCATTCATGACACTGCATGGCACCATTCGCAAACAAATGAACAAGAGCAATGAGGTATACAAAAAATTAACCGATTCCCATCGTCGCCACCAAGAATTCCATGTCGGTGATTTTGTGATGGTGAGGACTGAGAGATTATTCCCTGGAAATGTCTCAAAATTGAGGTCTCGTGGAGCAGGCCCCTTCCAGGTTCTGAGGCACGTTGGCACTAATGCTTATGTGTTAGACCTCCCTGAGGAATACGGAGTAAGTCCCACTTTCAACATGGCTGACCTGGTGTTATACAAGGGTCCCACGGTGACACCCAGTGAGGACATCCAGCCTGTTCCATCCTTTGAGAGAGCCCCTACCCATAAGAGAGCTCCACCAGGCCTAAAGAACCAGCGTGAGCATGTGGAGCGGATATTAGATGAACATATCACTACTACTCGGAGCAAGGCATATGAGCGATATCTGGTTAGGTGGAAGGGACGGCCGCCTTCGGATGATGCCTGGGTGAGTCGGGAGGATCTCCAGCAGCTGGACCCTGGCATATTGGTGCAGTATCACAGTAGGGCGGGCCCCTACTCGATAGAGTCGAGCTTTTTTGCAGCCCGAGGGAATTGATGGGGACATCACCCATGATTCTCTCTGGCTCGGGACTTCACTTCCTCCTGGAGAGGAATAGGATCGAGCTCCATGTCAAGCAGAGCCCCCTCGACTCTTTGCTTTTCTACTTGGATCATTTTGATGTATCTCTTACTTTTGTTTGAGTCATTTTGATGTAATTTTCCCCTTTATTTGAGTCATCATCCTAGGTCCTAAGTCATTTCCCTATGTTTTAGTCTTCATCTACCCCTTGGTTGCTTTTTTGGACAGCTTGGTCATTATGTGTAAGGCCAGGGGTAGTCTTGTCATGTAAAAGTTTGGGACCCTATAAATAGTACCCCAAGCCCCCCTTGGGAGACTAATGAAGAATTTGAATTAAGCATTCCACAAAGCCATGGTGAGAATCCCCCCTCTCTCTCTACCTCTCATTCTCTCTCTCTAGCTCTCTCTCAACCCCTCTCTCTCTAAAGGGGCGACCCCCTCTCTCTCTCCTCCCCCCCTCTCTCCCAATTTCGCCCCCCCCTCTCTCTCCTCCCACCTTGCCACATCATCTCCCCCATTAAATACAACCCTTCACCTCCCCAGGACCCATAAATCCCCATTCACTCTAACCATTACCCAAGCACCCCTTCGTATCCCAAAGCAACCCTCCCACTTCCCTAGCACCCTTCCCTCTCCCCCAAGAACCCTTCCCTCTTCCCCAAGCATCCCTCCCTCTTCCCCACACACCTCTTCACATTCCCTTGGGGATTTGAATCCCCCTCCCTCTCCTAGCTGCGCACCCCAACCCCATTACCCCCTCCCTTAGCCCTTGGGCGACCCCCACTCCCATCAAGTCCCTCTCTAACCCCCAAGACCCCCCCACGCCACCACTCCCTCTCTCCCCCTGAAACCCCCCCACCCTCCATCGCCCCTCCCCTTCCAAAACACCAGAACACCACCAACAACAGCGTCCCCTCCCAAAACCACTAACCCACCACCAAGAATCCACTTCCTCCACCCCATTTTCTATATACCAGTGAGCAGCTGCAGATCTGCAGGACCACCATCCTGTTGCAGCACCAGCCTTGCCCACATCCTGGTGTTCCTGGAGGTGTACCATACATCGACGGAAAGCTCTCCTAGCTAGCTTCGCAGGAGCGGTGGTCTCGCCCCTATCCAAGTTCGGAGGCACCCGGGAGGCTCATTTTCGTCCTACTACGCAACTGGGACCTGAGCAGGGACCAGAGCTGCAGTTCAGAAGCTACAGCGACCACTCCGAAACTCCCCTTGGTGCGCCACTTGGCCGGAGTGAAGTTCCACCAGTCGAATGTCCAACGCATCCAGCGGGGCACAAATTGAAGCCCGGAGCAGCTCGTTCCGATTTTTCTACTCCAGGGTCGCAGATCAGGTCAGTCGGGATCTGTCCAGACCCCCTCCCGCTCATCTGGACATATCTCTCGACCCCGACCTCGTATGGGCCCATTCTTTATTGATGAACGAAGAAGACTCAACCACGCTCTCAACCATCCTGGTACCACCTCGATCGGATCACGGGAGCGATCGTGGTAATGTCACCAACCTGCTGCTACAATATGGACTCAGTCCGAGCCAGAACCAAGCTGCATCGGTCCAGCCCCCACCTCAGCCGACAGCGACAACCCGACATCCCAAAAAAATTCAGGCCACATCCTGGACCAGCCAGCGACGTTTTGGCACTGGTCATGTCAGTTTTCAAGTCCGGGAGTGTCCTCAGGAAATCCAACAGCGGGTACCTATCAACGAGCAGAATAGGCGAGCAGAACCTCGAAGGGGCAGTTCGGCTCCGTCCTTAGCTTCACGTCCCTCCCTGCCTAGCCGGCTTACCGCCCCTCCCTGTGTGGAGGTAGTGTTTGTTTGTAATCCAATTCTCCCCACCCCGAGATCGCCCCTCCTGCATGAGGCGTAGTACATGTAATCTTTTAACAGGTCGAAGCTTCAGTCGACGCAGTGTGCGGGGAACCCACACTTCCCCGCTCGCCCTCTTCACCGAACGAGGTTGGTTTCTTCAAACCAACCGGGTTAGCTCCAGCCCTTGCTCCCAGCAGTATTTGTTGCTTTAATATCCGTGAAACTATTCCGCTGGTCGGTGAGAGAGTGCTCGACCCCGGAGCATCCAGCTTACATGCGATCATCGTGGGCTTTAGAGAGAGAGTGACCCAGTGCCCCTAAGGCACCTAGCCAGCCCCTTGATTGTGGGCACCGTACCCTTGGGAGGAAAACCATAGCCCTACTGGCCCTCTACCAGCAAGGGTCTTGCTCCATCACCTCGACTCGGCATCACCGAGTCACCACGGGAAGCGTGTGCACGCGGTGGAATTGGCGATTCTCTGACAATCTCAAATCTTGCGATTGTGTTTGTGATTTAGGTCCAAGTGGTCACGTCCACTTGCTGCATTCTCCCACAGTCTGTGTCACATCACAATAACACCGTCTGACGATGCCCAGTCGTCCAATGTCTCCCGTACAAGCAAGCAGAGGCAAAGGTGACCCCACTCCCAGGACCTCCGGCAACCTGTCCCGGGTTCTCCTCCTACTGATATCAGGAGTAAGCCCCCTCCGCAATGCACCTCGGTCTTTGATAGACTAGGGACACCTGTCCGCCCCGAGCGGCACACGTGTAGGAAGCGGACGGCCCGGTTCATCAATGACGCGGTTCGAGTGTTCGCGTGCTACACCAGCCGGACACCCAGTCTGACGACTTGAACCAGCCTCTGTCCCACTTTAGGAGGCCGCGCCATTAGGCTCCACCGCCTCCTCCAACCGGTCATATCGGTACTTCTACCGGACCGTAGGCATCGGAACGTGTGGAAGAGGTCCCGGTAGATGACCGCGACCCTCCTATCAACGCAGAGCCGGTCAACAACGACCCTCCTGTGAACGAGGCTCAAGAGGTGACCCTCGACACTCTCATGAAGGAGAAGCAGCATCTGAAGGCCCTCCTGCAGGACCTCCTCCAAGAACGGGACCTTCATCCTCAACAACCTGCTAGGCCTCAGGCCGAGGCACCGGTACCCCCGGCAGCCCGCGATCCTACCAACACCTCAGCGGCAATTGCCCGAACCCTATTGGCAACTAGGTTCGGCACGCCCCAGGTTGAGGCCCAGCCATGAGCCTCCAACACGCCAGTGCCAGAGAATCTCTTGGCGCAAGGCCAGATGATCGAGCGCATTGTCGAGACAAAGCTCGCCCAGTATGGAGAAGGGGCAGTCACCATAGATCTCTACAGTGTACCCTACCCGCTTCACCACCAGCTGAAAAAGCTTCCCCCAGAATACTCCAAGCCCCCGAAGCTGCAAAAGTTCAACGGGTAGGGGTCGCCACATGAACACTTGGCCTACTATGTTACGGCCATGGGTGAGTTAGCGTTGGACGAATCATATCTCCTCCGCTACTTCGCCACGTCGCTCACAAGAACGGCCTTCCAATGGTATTCTCGCCTGAAGCCCGGCTCAATCATTGACTTGGCTGATCTCCAGAAGAAATTCCTCGACCGCTTTCAAACAGCCGAGCGAACGGTCTCCCTAGCCGAACTATGTTCTCTTCGATAGAAAAAGGGCGAGGGTGCCCTCGACTTCATCAAAAAATGGCGAGACCTCAGCATGAGGTGTGTCAATCCGCCCGTTCAGGAGGATGCCATCACCATATGTCATCGAGGTCTGGCAGCCGAAGTCAGCGAAAAGCTTCTCGGCACCAATATCAAAGGCTTCGACCAACTCAATTCGGAGGTCGTCGAAATAGAGATGTTCTTCACCGATAACCCGAGCTATACTATAGCAAAGGGCAAACAAGTGTGAGAACGCCAGCCTGGTAAAGAGGTGAATATCATAGAGTTCACCCCTGCCGCCAAGGCCAGTAAGGGGGCCGAATCCAGTGGCTCTGACAAAAAGCCAGCGGATAAGCAAACTGCTCCCTCCTTTTCAGAGCGTATGAAGACACCTTTCTCCTTCAAGAAGGAACACACGAAGATGTTGTTCGACCTCTGCATGGCCTAGAAAATCGTCGAGCTGCCCAAAATCCGCAAGCCAGATGAGGCCCTGAAGACCGACGATCCCAGCTACTGCTTGTATCACCGCATGCCGGGTCACTCAATTGAGGATTGCTACGTCTTCAAAACTCAAGCGCAAAAGCTGATCCGAGACAGCCTCGTCAAAATGAAGAGTGCCCTCGTCGATCCTCCGCAACCGCATACGTGGGCCAGGCCAGCTATGGTAGCACATGTGGCTCACCCCTCAGCCAATGTCATCCACATGATGGCCGCATTTTCTCTTTCTGACGATGAGTCAGAGGAGCCCAGCGCTAATCGAAGGGGTCGTTCGATCTGGTATCCAGGGTGGAGGTCCTGGCATGATTAGAGACCTCTCTCCTTCCCCAGGGAGAGAACCCGACGACTCTTTGATATCCTTGTCGAGAAGGGGCAAATCATGCCTCGCGACTCACCTACTGACTACACCCACTGGGATCATAGTCACCCATAATACTGCCCCTTCCATGCCAGAATCTGCCACTCGATCGAGTCCTATGAGGAAGTTCAATACCTCATCGAGGAACAGATCCAATGGGAGCAGATCGACGTGGAGGGGAACTCTATGTCACTTGTCAGGCTTCGGCAAGCTATCGAAGAGACCCTGAGTGCTGCCGGGAGCACGCCAGAGCGGCCAAGCTCCCCTCAAGAAAATGGGCAGGGGCAGCCTTACCAGCATCCCCCAGAATGGCTCAAGTTCCGGACTGACAATCGAGAGGCGCTCGAGCGATTGCGGAGGCGTAGGGAGTAGGATGTCAGTCAATAGACGGAGCTGACCGACTTCTCGGTCAACGTCATCCACCCTCCTGCTCCTCTGGCCCCTTCGGACTCCCAGACATCAGCACCTAGCAAGCCAACCCCAACCATTTCGGCCACGCGGTGGCGGTCCTGGCGGGAGCTAAAGTCTCTCCCTTTCCTTGAAGAAGACACCGCCAGGCTCCTCCGGGTCCTTCTCGGTCGAGAGGACATTTTGGTGGGTGAGACGACGACGAGCTCCATAGCTCTCTTTCGTCCTCCTCCAGTCCTATCTCCGCCTTCGGCAACCGTGGATAGGAAGGGAAAGCAAAAGCAGGGTGAGGCCCCGCCTCAGCCTTGTCGCATCTCCTCAGCGGATGGGCCATCGTGTCCTCTCCACCTACGTGTTAACACAATTCAGAGTACAAAGAATACATCTTCAGAGTCTTCAGCGGCTTCAATTCAAGTGGCGGGCCCACCGCCACAAGGCTCAGCCGGTCCGCAGAGTCGGGACAACCATGCAGAGCAATAATGTCTCGTGATGTCGTCAGTCGTCGCCAGACCCAGTCCTCTACATGATCACAAAGGTAAAGCTAAGGAGCAAGACAATAAGCATATCTCTTGCCCCGCTTCTCAACAAAAGCTGTTGCCATTGAGGTTAAGGCATCAAACAGCGCACACGTCTTCGGACGCCAGCACCAGCCTACCGACTCCCCGTAGGCTCCTGTTACCACCGCGGTTAAGGCATCAAACCCCGCACACGTCTTCGGATGCCAGCACCAGCCTACCGACTCCCCGTAGGCTCCTGTCGCCACCGCGGGTAAGGCATCAAACCGCGCACACGTCTTCGGACCCCAGTCCTAGTATTCCGGCATACCAGGAATTGCCGCTCGAGGTAATCGAGCAGGCAATCAATGCCACCTTCCAGATACAGCAAGCGGAAGGCGCTTGGATCGAAATCCGGGTGAAGAAGAGTCATCGATCTCGCCCTGCAAAGACACCAGCTCGGAGATATCCTCACCAGGATTTATTAACTCCGGCTCCAGCACCTCTCCCTCCTACTTCCTTGGAGACTGCTATTGCCAAGAGACAAGAGAGAAATAGGAGGAAGAATCTCAAAAGGCGGCTCAAGAAACAAGCTGAACAAGCAGTTGCCTTGTGATCTCCAGCTGAGCCAACGCCTCTCCAAAGGCTCCAGCGGCTCATTGATGACCTGGAGGAATACGTTCCTCCTCGTCCTATCGGGGCTCTCCCACTCGATAGCTACATCCCGTGGGAACAAATGTAGAAACGAGCCCGCCTCAAAAATTGGGTCCAAGAGATGATCCAAAAGCTCAAGAACGGCGAAAGACTCGTGATCCCGGATGAGCTCTCCTTATGCTATAAAGACAAAGAGATCACCACAGAGTAGCTAGAAGAAATGCTTCGGCGCTGCACCTGCAACATGGTGGCCATTCCACCTCCTGATAACATCAATGCTTCTCGGCGAGGCGAGCTAGTAGCCTCCCGAACAAGACAAAGAGCCATCGCCCCTCTTGGGCTACAGCTAGCTCGAGAGCACACCGGCCGCGGCTGAGGTCATGGCCGAGGACGTGGCAAAGACCGTGGGAGAACCCTCGAGGTACCCATCCCTCCGTCCACCTTCGACCCGGAGTGAATTATCTTCTTTCGAGGAGAGGAACTGGCCCCTATTCTGGAAGTAGAAATTCGGAGGGGACCCGGTATCTTCGATCCTTCCAACATTGAACAGGCTACTGTCAGCCTCCCAGTCCCTGCACTAGTACCGGCTTCTACGATAGAGCAAGCGGGATCATCCAGCAAGGACGAGCCAACCCGCCATTCACCCACAAAAGAGCCATCATTGGCATCCCTATTCTAGGAGTCCGCTGGCGATCAAAGTCAGTCTGATCCCGGAGGTAAGGGCAAAGTAGTGCAACTTCCCGACGGGGAACAGCACGGCAGCTCGCAGATGGTTCAACCTGACATACTACCCTCTCTGGAGGATGCTCGAGCTCGAGCTGACCGGAAGGTCCTCCACCAGATGAAGTGTTTCCCCGCCAGTATTTCAATTTGGGGAGCCATTGCTTGGAGTAAGGATCTAAGGGAAACCCTTATCAAGATACTCCAGGAGCCAGAAGTCTATGAAGGACATGCCGCGGAAATGAAGGCGACTGCCTATGGAGCCTTCACAGCCGCCATCTCCTTCACGGAGAAAGACATGTTGCTCTCTCCTGCATGCCACAACCGTCCTCTCTACATGAAGGGGAAGATCAATGGGCATGACGTGAACTGGATTCTGGTAGACACCGGTGCCGCTGTTAACATCATGCCGCTCAAGACATTCAAGTCTCTATATCTGACCCCATATCTTCAAAAGGTCCAAGTGGTCAAGATATCTAGCTTCAACCAGAACACCGAGGACGTCCTCGGCCGGGTAGACGTCGATCTAGTGCTCGATGATTTCACCTCCAAGGTGACATTCTACATCATCGACTCCAACACGTCTTATAAGATGCTACTGGGCAGACCCTGGCTCCATGAAAATTGGGTCGTCTCGTCGACTCCCCACCAATGCATCAAGTATGCCAAGGACAGAGAGCAACATAAGGTCTTTGCAGACCTATCACCGTTCACGCCGACAGAATGCAACCTGGCCGACGCTGCGCTCTACTTGAAGGGGATTAGTCCGTACCCCGTGATCAAGAGCAAAAGCAACGGCTATCTCTCAGAGGAAGATGATGATGATCTCTTCTCTATTGACAAGGAAAAGGCCAAGCTTCACCGGTTGCACCTCGGCTCCAAGTCAACCCCAGATCGCCCCGAGAGGCGCCAGATCGACTTCGAGGCTAATCTTATTAGCCGAGCCATCGACAAGAGTATATGCTTGCCACCAGACTGCATCCAGCTTCCAGGCGCATCTGACGAGCACAGCGTCGAGTCATTGACAACCTCCGTTGTCACCTTCAAGCGACAACGTCAAGATAACAAGAAGGCTAACAGGGACAAACCCCTCATCTTCTATAAAGGAGACATGGTCCCTCAAGCCCCACCAGATGACGACTTCGGCTAGTCCAGGCGAGCCGATGATACCCCTGAAGCAGTTCAGGTGTGGAGCGAGCTGTCCCCGCATATTCAAGAAATGTGTTTAAAGCAGCACATTCCCCTGTGGCAAACTTATGCACAGCAAAGATACTTCCGTCAGCTGTGGATCCCTTCCCAGGCCCGGGGGCAACCCCCGTCCTTCTACAAGGACACTAGGGGACTTGGCTACGGCCAAGACCCGGACTTTCATGTCCACCATGCAGTCAACATCGTAGGCTTGGCGCAACCAGCCGACGACAGGGCTAGAGTCGAAGCCAAATTCGACAACTCCGAGGATGAGGAAGAGCAAATCCTGATCCCGATCTCCGTCAAGGACAGAACCCCGGCTCAAGTCGCTGGGGAACCTTCTTCGCCTCCTTGCCAAGACAAAGGGGGAGAAGAAGCTCCTCCAGTCTCTCAGCCAGTCGAGGGATCCAGTTCAATTAACCCTCCTGAGGGAGGGGATATCACTGGTCCTAGCAGCGAAGGATTGTCAACTTCGCCAGGCAACCCTAGGGGGACCTCGGCAGCCCCGGTTGACAACTGCTGGCCAGGAGCCGGAGACCCAGATCAATCCTTGGTGGATCCCAGTAACAACGGCCCTCCAGTCCCATCGGCGTCAACCAGTGGCTTCAGGAATCAAGAAATATACGAAGCCAACACCGATAACGAGAATTTCATCGACTTCCAACCCGCTCCTCCCGAGTTGGAGGATGGCGGCTAGGCAACTATCGACGATCTCGTGGAAATCAACTTGGGCGAAGATGAAGCCCCTCAGCCTACATTCATCAGTGTTCTCCTTACCGAGGCAGAGAAGCAAGACTACAAGCACCTCTTGCTTGAATACAAAGATTGCTTCACCTAGACATACAAGGAGATGCCAGGGCTAGACCCCTCCGTAGCAAAGCATGACCTAGCCATTTCTCCCTCAGTCGCCCTGGTCAAGCAACCACAGTGGCGCATGCGCCATGAGCTGGAGCTCCACAGTGGCGCATGCTCGCCAAAAAAGTGTTGATTTGTTTTTTAATTAGATTCCTATCCCGCCCCCTTTAAATACATACATGCATAAACATGTGAATCAAAGACAAGGGGGATGAAAGGATACGAAATACTAACCGTGATCGCCACCAAGGTTCCAACAACGCCAAAGGATGAAGAAGTGTAAAGAACGGCGCCGTGTATCTTGGAAAGAAAACTTGATCACGCTTGAAACGTGGTGCAGGGAATTTATGGATTCAAACCTCCTCTCCTTCCAGCCGGCTAGATGAAGAGGGCCTCACGTTGTATTCATGCTCTCCTGCAAAACAAAGATGAAACACAATGGTAAAAACCCATTAGAACATGAAGTGTAGAAATCTGCCCAAAGTGATAAAATAGCATGAATAAAAGGGGGAGAATGCACCGGGGGGAGGTTTTTAACCCCTGTGGAAGGGTGGAAAAGATAGGTGGGTGTGTTGTGCATGCATGAGATTTGAAATCACGAGATTTGATTGAGAGAATAGAGAGAAATCATTGATGCAAAACAGAGAAAAACACATATGTAGCAGAAAATGCAGAAAACTGTGATGATTTATGATTTTGAGGAGACTAGAACTAAGAGTGTAGACCATGAAATAGAGCCCAGAAGGATGCAATGGAAAGCTAATACTTCCCTCTCTAAGATAGGGTCAAAGTTGTGAGTTGGAGTTGCAGCATGGCTTCGCCCCACGTCCGGAAAGAGCCCCCCTTTGCAACTACGAACTGGGCAATTTTAGAGTTTTGTAAGAAAGCCTCATCTTATCACGATTCCCGGAGATAGATTCCAAGATAAATCAAGTTCTCTAGATCAAACTCGAGATAATACTAAGTACAAGAGATAGGAACAAACGGGGATCAATTCGGAGGAGGATTCTAGAAGATATGGCTCTTGGAAGGTAGCCCCGGAGCCTTATCTACAGAGTTTTAGTTGAACCAGGATGCTTAAATCCTGATCTTTTGAGCGTGATTCTGAGCAAGATAGCCAATGAAATTTAGAGTTCTTTGGACTGAATTCAAGATAATACCAAGGAGAAACCATAGGAATAAACGACGCTCAATTCGGAGTAGAATTCAAGAAGTTATGGACTCAGCAAGAGGGCCACGACGCACAGAAACGGAGCAGAGTCCAACACGAATTGGACTCTTAGGTGTGTGTAATGGTCTATCGTACGATCGTCAGAGTTATGTAACGGACTAGGGTAGGTCCGTCACACTCTGGGGGTCAAACGGGATGATTTCGGATAAGTTTCGGTGTAACACACCCATACTAGAGCGTCACATGGACTCTGACGGTCTAGGGTAGGACCACCACGCTCTAGGGGTCGAACAAGGTGTTTTCGGGTAATTTTTGGTGTGATGGTCTATCGTAGGACCGTCACACTACTCTGGCGGTGTACACTGGGCCGTTACATGATGCTCTAACGCACCTCCAGTAGACCTTCACACCGATGAAGGAAAATTTTGGGCAGACTACGCGCGACTTCAGAAATTGAAGCGTATCTCTCAAACGGGGCAGAACTAGCGAAAGTGGTAGAAGAAGAAATTGTAGATAACGGAGAGAGGAACAACTTTTCTGAAGAAAGTAAGTTGATAAAATGATAATAAGAGGGAGAAAATGGGGCTAGAATAGAGAGGAAAATTCTAGAAAATAGGTGAACAGCATAGCACGTCGGAAAAATATAAATAGCTCACAATAGGGGCAGAACCGGCCAACGGCGTAGAAGAAGAAATTGTAGATCTTTGAAAGATGAACAACTTTGATAAAGACAACTTTTTGAAAAGAGGAACTAAAGGAGATGAAAAAGGACCACTTTCAATACTGCGTAGTGAGAGAGAGCCGATTACTTGAGGGAAGCCGGCCTAAATGGGCCGTAAGTTTGACTTGGAAGCTGGAATTTGATAAAATAAGCTCCAAGGCTCTGGAAAATCATGATCTCCAAGACTTAAAGGATATGAAATGGTAAGAATGGGCTTGAAATCCATCCGAGAAAGCTCCAAAATAATGGCTAATTCGGGGCATCAAAAATGATGAATAAGAGAAATGACACAACTTGTGGGCTAAAACGGGTGTCAACAGATGCCCCTCCTTGATGTTCGCTTGCAAGGGAACGAGCGAAAATGACGCGGAGGCGAAATGGAAAGGAGATGGAGCGAAAGCAATAGCGACGTGAAATGGAGATGAAGCGGAGATGAAGAGGAGAGAACTGAAAAGCGGGCATCAAGGCAAAAAAACACCCGTCACAACCAACAAGCGATAGGAATTCTCCCGAAAATACCGAACTAATCACCTGAAATGATTGACAAGGATGAGACATGTCTGGAGAACTAACTAAGGAAATGAAACATGACCAGCCTCATTGGGGACACAATCCACAGACAATGAGTGGGTCGGAAGGAACACAGCGTAAGAGCTGGAAAAGGAGAGATAAGACTGAGATAAAATCCAGACAGGAATCACGCTGGCCAACCAAACCAAGCGGCAAGATCAGAGAAATCGTTTGAATTCAGAGTGGAATGAAGAATCTCTTATCCAAGAGAACTGAGGTGCAATTAACCATTTACTGAGGAGAAATTTCTTGAACGGATCACGAGACATGAATGCTCAAAATGACATGATGCATGCTGGGCTAAAAATAAAGAAATCATTAAAACGAATGCGAAGAAAGATAAAATAGTAAGTACTCAAGCCATAATATTGCTAGACCGAGCAAGATGGGGTCAAGAGTCTTCTTGCAACCACGGCATGCGAGACAGAGTCTATCGTCCCCCACCCGACTAAACCGAGCGGCCTATGCAACGATTAACCGTATGCTCCTATATCATCATCGTTTTTGTTAAAGGGGAACATCAGATCCCAGAACACACGGGTAACCAGCCGGTCCTTGAGAGGCTATAATAAGGTAGATACCATATAGTAATGCAACAATGAGAAGGGATAGAGAGCCATACCAGACTTACCTGCCAAGCGAAGCGGCATCTTTTTTTTTGAATTTTTTTTTATATTTTTAAATTTTTTGATTTTTATGGATTTTCAAATAAGACAACAACAACATGAATAACCATGATAAATAAGCATGAACATAACGACGATAAGATAACGCTCAATTGAATGACCGACAACATAATAAAACATAACGATCAAATGAATGGAACAAGCATAACAAGACGAACAAGCACATATGCAATGGCATGAACAAATCACACGTATGCAAAGTGAACGTGGGGGACAAGACAACACATGGTTGGGACAAGAATATGAGGGATGACCACACGGTTGGGACAACACACGAGATATAGAAGGACGACTAACAACATATGCAAGACAACTAACAACACGTGGTGAAGAACGAAATAACATATGTAAGACAAAACGATGGGACATAGACACGGCGAGACAAGGATACGGCGGGAGAAGGGACATAAATAAATATGCCCTTCAATCAAAACCCAAGATCAGAATGAAGCAGAACTGCCAGGTTCATAATCGTGAGGTAAAGGCCCTCTCATAGATATAATCATTACAAACAAAAGTTGAGAAGGACACAAGCTTCAGAATAGATCGAGAGATATGATTGAAGAAGAGAACAGATCAGAAGATGTGGACAGGAGAGAGAGCACAAAATATGGAGCAAGGAAAGCTTGAGTACCTGCAACCTGCACACTTAGCAAACAGATTGCGTATCTGTTCTCAAAACAAATAGATAAAAAGATAAATATTTTTTAATTTTTTAATTTTCTTAATTTTTTTAGATTTTGAAAATATTTGATTTTTTTTGAACAATATTTCATTTTTTTGGATTTTTGACAATATCTCATTTTTTTAGAGTTTTGACAATATCTCATTTTTTTGGATTTTTGAATAGTAATCCGCAGCACCCAAAGACAGGCTCGAATTACTGGCCAGGGATTGTCGTCCCTCCCCTCTCATTAAAGACTTCCCTTGAGTAGGGCGTGCATGTGAGGGTGACTTACCACAACCAATTGCCTCTAAAGAACGGTGCCCCTACTAAGGCCATACCCGGGATACAACCCAGCCTAAGAGGGAGAAATAGAAGAAAAATTAGAGACAAACTTTATGCAAGATGTGAGATATCAAGATTCGACTTCCTTCCAGGGCACTACCCCTCAAAGAGTAGGTCTGTCGCGCCGGGGCTTTGTGTCTTTGATTTTGAGACCCATATTTACTAGGCACGCATGCGACCGGGCTCATGACGTCCCGCGGGGAACTTTACTGCCACTCTTGCCATGCCTTTGATTCATAATGTTGCATATATATTCACTCTTATTTTGATAGCCCATATTGGCTAGATATATCATGAAAGTTCACTTTTGAGGGTCAAGACTGCCCCTATTTGAGACCTCTCTCGTATTAGGGAGCGTCTAGATTGGTCATCTTATCCATCAATCTCTTGCCCCTGCACTTAGTCGAGCAGAGAAGAGAAAATGAGCTTTGTGTATACCCAAAGTATGGCCAAAGCAACAACGGTGTTGCTCAGAGGGATCGGCTATGGCTCGCCGTGAAGTGTGTGAAAAACCCATGCTTAAAGGTCACCCTCAACGATCGGGGAAAGAACTAGACTCCCAGCGCGGAGCTATCACCAGCCTAAGGATGCTGCAGAAGCGAACTCATTCTAAATGAACTAAGCAAATTTCTAAAAGCCACTTAACCATGTTGAGGAATAACATTATAACCATGTGCAGAAACAATAGAAATAATGAAAATGAAAGCATGTTTCTTTGCTTAAAATAAAGATACCTTTGTAAATCCATGGTGTAGAAATCGGCATCCTGAAGTGATCTCGATCATCGAGCTTCGAGGAGCGCGAGTAGCTTTGTATTCCTTGCTTGTCAGGATAAAGGGTGAAAGGAGAGCAAAGGATTGAAAGATTCCTCGACTCAGAGGAGTGGCAGACATCATACTGGACGAAGAAGGGATAAAAAAGGAAGAGAGACGAGGGCTAGAACTCCCTCGTCAAGGCATTGAGGCCCTGATAACAAAAAACCAGATACAGAATAAACCAGATTAGCTGAGATCAAGGCGGACTAAATCCTCAAAAAATAGCATGAAAAAGGGCAATGACCCTGAAAGGGTGAGGATGAATGAGTAGAAAGATGAGAAGAAGAATCATCCGACGTGGTCGGAGAAGAGGGACGAGAATCATCCGACAAGGTCAGAGAAGGAGAATAAGAGACACCCGATAGAGTCAGGGAAAGAGAACTAGAGACGGAACTCGGAGATACTGGAGGAGAAGAACTGGGAGATGTCCCGAGATTGGGATGAAAAGACATAGGCCGAGGCCTAGAATTGTGAGAGGAGGGAAAATCTGGAGGATCCGGAGAAAAGGGAGAGGAATGGGGACGCACTGACCTATGGAAGGAGGAGAAAATGATGGAGATAGGATCAGATGGAGGAAGATACACCACCTAAGGGTGGGAACCGAGTAGAAGGAAGGATGAATGAAAATAAAGGGAGGAAGAGGTGGACCCCTGAATGCACAACCGATAGCCATTGAGTTTGCGTCGCCGCCTCTTCTTGGCAGAAATCTCTTGAAAATGGACCCACCTGGTGCGGGCTTGGACCTTCGAGCTTCTTAATCTGTAATACCTTCTCAAATAACGGGCCCACCTAGCAGATGGCCTGGCCCGACTGTGAACATGCAACTTCATCGGTGCGGTTGCCCCTAGACACCCGGTGCTAGCAATATGCGGACATTCTTGAGCAAGTAACCCTTCAGAGTGATGAATATCACAAACCCACGGGGTTTTGTCTCTCGGCACTAGAAGCATGAGATTCGGCAACTCCACTCGGAACTCAGCCTTGAAGCACAACTCCCTTGATAGAAGAGACGGGTGAAGCTGAGGGAGAGTAATACACGGCGTTGACATGGCCGGTTTGCTAATAAACCGAGGAAGATTACATAACAAGTGCAGAATATCCTTGGAAAGTGTAGAAGATACGGCCAATTGCCCCTTGAACATAGAATCCATAATCTGCTTGGCGGCCGTATGCGTTAGCAAAACACGGGTAGAGAACCCTTCTTGGCCTATCATCTGAATGGCAATAGAGCGAGGAGAAATAATTGCATCAACGGTGAACTCTCTGGCAAGCAAAGAGATTGCCACAGGCCTTGCTCGGGAAGAAACTGGCATCAACTCAAGGGAACTCTTCTTAGCAACTGTCATCTTTGAAAGTAGAGACGCATCATCCCCAAAATAGCCAAGGACCAGGACACAGATCGGCATCCGACAGATAAAATCCTGAATCTTGAAATGCACGGATGGCACTGAATCATCTCGACTTGGCTTATTGTCTCCCTGGGGATTAGACCCAAGGGGCACCATGGGTAACGCACACCCGCTCCGTGGGGTGGAAGTGGTTGGAGAAGTAAAGGGAATATGTTTGGGTGGTACGTGTGAAGGTTTGGAAGGCATGGAGGCTCCAACGGGAGTGGTGATGGAAAGTGAAGGCGCAGGCGATGTGGCGATGATAGGCTCGGGTGGCGACAAAGGCGAAGGTGAAAGCGTGGCTAAGGGTAAAGGTAAAGGCAAATGTGTGGCTTGCTCAGGCTCGGGCAAAGGTGATGGCGGAGATGGAGGCAAGGGTGGAGATGGAGGTGGTGATGGAAGCACTGGTGGTGGAGACGGAGATGATGGTGATGGCAATGGAGATGGTGAGGATAGTGATGAAGGCGATTGGGGTAGTGGACATGGAGGTGGAGAGGGTGAAGAGGGAGGTTGTGGTGTCCACCGTCGACGTGTCGACACAACGCGTCGAGCGGTGTTGGGAATGGAAGCGGTGGTAGTGGCGGTGGGAGAAGAAGGGGAGGCACTAGCATGAGCAGAGGGTTGGGTTTGTGGCGATGATGGAGCCGGGGTAGGAGATGGCAGAGGTAACGGAGTAGGTGACGGAGCGAGTGCAGCACTAGATGAGGAATCACAGGGGTGCCCCTGGCCTTGAAGTAACGGAGACGGCTGCCCGGGTGGCACTTCTTGCTGCTGTTGTTGGCTGCGAAGATGTAAAATGACTTTGTGAATAGCGGCCCAATCAATCCTTTTCTTAGCTTTCAGATCATAAACATAATCCCGGAACTCGAGGCAATCCTCAACCAAATGCCCCTGCTGGCGGTGGAAATAATAGAACTGGAGCATATCCCTGACCGCGGGTCAGCAAGGCACAACCGGAGAGAGCGGCAACACGTGAGTGGCCATCAAAGCCCAAACTATATCGGTGAAACACTCTGGCAATGGAAGGCGAGGAGCCTACTTCAGGCAAGGTGGATGACGAGGGATATGTAATGGTGGAGAAGGTTATGAAGATGGAAGTGGAGGTTGCGTAGGCAAGAGTGCGTGGCTAGTGGTGGAGGGCTTTGGTGATGGCATGTGTGGAATGGGGTGATGTGGTATGTAGATGACATCCACCTGCTCGGGATGTGGTGTTACCTTGACAGAAAATGGAGACGGAGACGGGTATGTGGACATAGGAGGCTGACTCATGGAAGGTTGATATGTGGAGGCGTATGAGTATGTAGAGGCGGGAGGTTGGCTAGAGGAGGGATATGCGGTGGAAGGCTGACTCATGGGAGCATAGGGTTGGCACGTGGAGGGTGAAGGTCGATATGTGGAGGTGGATGGTGGAGACTCGGGGTCAAGGGAATCTTGGATTTGTTGGCGAATGAAGCGGGCTCGGCTATAAAGTTGTTGCCAGGAGCTAATGTTGTTGAGGGCTAAGATGAACCGATATTTGGGCGTTGCATTAGAAATTAACATCTTGATTTGCTCTCCCTCCGAAATGTGTCTCGAGACTTGCACGGCAAGGCGACGCCAACGGTCGGCAAAGGTGCAGAAATCCTCTTCGGGCTTCATCTTCTCATGGGCCAGATCCGCGATAGAATACTTGGGCCTAACCTGGTCTTGAAACTGCTGAAGAAATTTCTCTTGAACGGCTTGAAAATTTACAATCTTCTCTTGTGGCAACGAAAAGAACCAATCTCGAGCCGGGCCTTCCACTGACAGACCGAACAAGTAAGCCATCAAGCATTGGTCATGTCGAAACTGGGCCGACTCATAAAGAAACTCCTTTAAGTGCACATACGGGTCACCAACTCCACCATAACGGCGATATGCGAGAATTTGTGAAGATGGTAGAAGCCGAAGACCTTGAAATGTGAATGGAATACTTAAGGAGGACTTAGGATCAATCCGACGTTGAAGCTCATCAAGATGGCGTTGGGTTTGAGTAATCATCTCCTGGGTAGGGAGAGATCGAGAAGGATATGGGCCAGCTTGAGCAAGAGGATGTGAATTCGGACCAGGAGCATGGTATTGGGCCGGATAAGAGGATCCGGGCTGAGAAGAAGAAGGGCCCATTCCGGGAATGGAAGGATATGTGGGCCTGGAAGAAGCATGAGCATAAGGACCCATTGGGCTGGCAGCATAAGGAGAAGAAGAATGAGTCCCATTAGAAATCGGGCCAGTAGCACATGAAGGAGAAGAAAGTGGCCCACGAACAGAAGATGGCCCATTAAGAGAAGGAGGCCCATGAAGATGAGATGCAATAAGACGTTGGGCCTGGGCCGGTCCATTTGGCAAACACGGCTTGAAAGATGGGCCATGAGATTAGCCTGTTCCTCGAGGGATCAGAGGGACCACGGGAAGATGGGCCCGCGTGGGAAGAGGATTCCACGCGAGAATGGCAAGAAGAATAGGAAGAAGGATGATACAAGGGGTTAGAATGATACTCCATGAGGGTAAATGGAGACTTAATACAAGGAGATCAAGGACAATACAAATGGGGAAGCAAGGGCTTAATGGGCTTGAGGACAATAGGGGACTGACCCACTAATGCAAAGACCGATGGACAACGACCAAGGGACGATGGACTGGACAATGAACCCACAAAATGGACTGACTTAAGTGGGCCTAACAACGACGAAACATGTGGATGCAACACAAGACACCACTAATGGCTTGGACAAGCCCAAATAAAACAAACAATGCAATGTGAGAGTTTTCACCCAAGTCAAACAAGTTGATATGATAGGAAATATTTTAGGGGTTTTAATAGACCTTTTAATGATTTGAATTAGGATAATTCCCTCAAGATAGGAATCCTATGGGAATAAGGTCCAAACTTTGTGTTGACTAAGGTTAACTCCCTCACACTTATGCAAATGCAAGCCTAAGGGGTGGAAAGGTACAACCGGCCCGGCGTCCGTGTGGGAATCCACGGCTCACGGGGACTTATGGAGGTCCCGGATAAGATCACTAGTCGACCCAAGGAATATGGAGGCGAGAGGATCACTTACCAAGGTAGGAAATGCAACTATGATATGCAATGTATGGCCCTATGTGCACCGGAGTGCATGCAAATTCTAGCTTAAAACTAGAAAATCAAGACTAGATTAAAGTATGCAAACATGATCCAAATAAGATAAATAGTATATGGATGGAAAGACAATACAGAGGTCTGCACAAGGGGCCCAAGAACAGATCAATCTGACCCCGGGAGGTCAATCAAATCACTGAGCAAAGATGCCCCCGTGAACCTATGCGCAGAGCACATGCAGATTTTATGGACAAAATGCTAAAATGATGACAATTTTTAACTAAGTAAATGAGACCCAAATGATGCAAATAAGCTATGTATGGAAAGACAATACAAAGGACTATCCAATAGAACAGAAATCAGTGCAATCAGACATCGGGAAGGTAGTCAAATCACTGAGTAAAGATGTACCTGTGAACCTGTCCCTGAGCCTGCCTGCAGAACTTATACACAAAACTCAAAAAGTTGGATAATATTAGAATATGCAAATGTTAACCAAATTATACAAATGATATATGGATGGAAAGACAATATATAGGGCTATCCAACGAAAGAAAAATCAGCACAATCGGACTCCGGGATCAAAAGTTATGCCACGACGAACAGGGCCCCGTGAGCATGCGTGCAGGATTTGCCAGAACATGTAACGGTCTATCAAATGACCGTTACACTCCTCTGATGGTCTACTACAGGGTCGTCACACGACCATAGCCCTTAAAACGCCCCAAACAGTGGAAGAATGGACAAAATATCACCTAAACATGCATATGCACACACCCAACTTACAAAAGAGCATTAAAACAAACGTGATGGGCATTGGTGTCCCACCGTGATCGCCAAAAAAGTGTTGATTTATTTTTTAATTAGATTCCTATCCCGCCCCCTTTAAATACATACATGCATAAACATGTGAATCAAAGACAAGGGGGATGAAAGGATGAGAAATACTAACCGTGATCGCCACCAAGGTTCCAACAACGCCAACGGATGAAGAAGTGTAAAGAACGACGCCGTGTATCTTGGAAAGAAAACTTGATCGCGCTTGAAACGGGGTGCAGGGAATTTGTGGATTCAAACCTCCTCTCCTTCCAGCCGGCTAGATGAAGAGGGCCTCACGTTGTATTCATGCTCTCCTGCAAAACAAAGATGAAACACAAAGGTAAAAACCCATTAGAATATGAAGTGTAGAAATCTGCCCAAAGTGATAAAATAGCATGAATAAAAGGGGGAGAACGCACCGGGGGGAGGTTTTTAACCCCTGTGGAAGGGTGGAAAAGATAGGTGGGTGTGTTGTGCATGCATGAGATTTGAAATCACGAGATTTGATTGAGAGAATAGAGAGAAATCATTGATGCAAAATAGGGAAAAATGCATGTGTAGCAGAAAGTGCAGAAAACTGTGATGATTTGTGATTTTGAGGAGACTAGAACTAAGAGTGTAGACCATGAAATCAAGCCCAGAAGGATGCAATGGAAAGCTAATACTTCCCTCTCCAAGATAGGGTCAAAGTTGTGAGTTGGAGTTGCAGCATGGCTTCGCCCCACGTCCGGAAAGAGCCCCCCTTTGCACTGCGAACTGGGCAGTTTTTATAGAAGTGGTAGAAAGCCCCAACTTTCCTCACGAGTTTAAGAGATAGAGTCCAAGATAAATCAGAGTTCTCTGGATCAAACTCGAGATAATACTAAGGACAAGAGATAGGAACAAACGGGGATCAATTCGGAGGAGGATTCTAGAAGATATGGCTCTTGGAAGGTAGCCCCGGAGCCTTATTTGCAGAGTTTTAGTTGAACTAGGATGCTTAAATCCTGATCTTTTGAGCGTGATTCTGAGCAAGATAGCCAATGAAATTTGGAGTTCTTTAGACTGAATTCAAGATAATACCAAGGAGAAACCATAGGAATAAACGATGCTCAATTCGGAGTAGAATTCAAGAAGTTATAGACTCTACAAGAGGGCCACGACGCACAGAAACGGAGCAGAGTCCAACACGAATTGGACTCTTAGGTGTGTGTAACGGTCTATCGTACGACCCTCAGAGTTATGTAACGGACTAGGGTAGGTCCGTCACACTCTGGGGGTCAAACAGGACAATTTCAGATAAGTTTCGGTGTAACACACCCATACTAGACCGTCACATGGACTCTGACGGTCTAGGGTAGGACCGCCACGCTCTAGGGGTCGAACAGGGTGTTTTCGGGCAAGTTTCGGTGTGACGGTCTATCGTAGGACCGTCACACTACTCTGGCGGTCTACACTGGGCCATTACATGATGCTCTAACGCACCTCCAGTAGACCTTCACACCGATGAAGAAAAATTTTGGACAGACTACGCGCGACTTCAGAAATTGAAGTGTATCTCTCAAACGGGACAGAACTAGCAAAAGTGGTAGAAGAAAAATTTGTAGATAACGGAGAGAGGAACAACTTTCATGAAGAAAGTAAGTTGAGAAAATGACAATAAGAGGGAGAAAATGGGGCTAGAATAGAGAGGAAAATTATAGAAAATAGGTGAACAACATAGCACGCCGGAAAAATATAAATAGCTCACAATAGACGCAGAACTGGCCAACGGCGTAGAAGAAGAAATTGTAGATCTTTGAAAGATGAACAACTTTAATAAAGACAACGTTTTGAAAAGAGGAACTAAAGGAGATGAAAAAGGACCACTTTCAATACTGCGTAGTGAGAGAGAGCCGATTACTTGAGGGAAGCCGGCCGAAATGGGCCGTAAGTTTGACTTGGAAGCTGGAATTTGATAAAATAAGCTCCAAGGCTCTAGAAAAATCATGATCTCCAAGACTTAAAGGATATGAAATGGTAAGAATGGGTTTGAAATCCATCCGAGAAATCTCCAAAACAATGGCTAATTTGGGACATCAAAAATGATGAATAAGAGAAATGACACAACTTGTGGGCTAAAACGGGTGTCAACACTATATTCGGAGGTTTATTTCTAACCTCTCCGGCCGATGCGCACCTTTCAGCATGCTGATGAAGAAAGACGCCCCGTTTACATGGGACTCGGAATGCCAGGCGGCTTTTGAGCAAATCAAGGAGTACCTTCTTACTCCTCCTGTCCTGGAGGCACCAATCAAGGGTAAACCCCTCATCCTTTACATTGCGGCCATGGACACTTCGCTAGGAGTTCTGTTGGCGTAAATCAATGAGGAAGGTAAAGAGCAACCCATCTATTATCTCAGTTGGAAGTTAATCGGTGCCGAGTACCACTACTCCCTCATGGAGAAGGTCTGCTTGGCCTTAGTGTTCGCAGTCAAGAAGATGCGGCTTTACCTCCTATCCCATCAAGTCAAGCTTATATCCAAGCACGACCCCCTGAAGTATCTCCTTCGGCGACCTGTCCTCTCAGGCAGACTGGGAAGATGGGCTCTCTTGTTGATGGAGTACGACATTACTTATGTCCCCAGAAAAGCAATCAAGGGACAGGGTATGGCTGAATTTTTGGCAGCCCATCCAGTGCCAGACGACTCACCCTTCAACTCGGAGCTCCCGGACGAGGAGTCCCTTGCTACTCAATCGCAACAACCGGTTGAACAGAGCGGAGATGTCTTGCATTACTGGCAGCACAACAACCAGTTGAATAGAGCGAAGATGTCTTCCATTATTGGCAGCCAAGAGCTCTCACAACCAGTGTGTCTTATTGGGAGCTCTACTTCGACGGTGCTTCCCGAGGGATCACACGGAGCATCCAGGATCCAGCTATCACGGCGGGTGCCGGCATAGTTTTCCTTACTCCTCAGGGCGGAGTTTTGTACAACTCCTGCGCCCTCATGAAATCCCTGACCAACAATGAAGCTGAGTATGAAGCTCTACTCATTGGGCTCCAGATGGCTCTCCACATGGGCATTAAATGCCTCAAAGCCTACGGGGACTCCCAGCTGATAGTTCGGCAGGTCCTCGGCATCTATGATGTGCGAAAGCCAGAATTGGTTCCATACCACACCGCCGTCACCAGATTAACCCAGAAGTTCTATTTCTTCTAAATAGATCACATTCCTAGAAGCAGCAACGCTCAGGCGGATGCCTTAGCAAAACTGGCCGTGGCCATCAAGCTCCCGCCCGAGGGTGAGGTCGACATCGTCATCAAACACTGAAGGCTAATGCCGAGTTCACTTGAAGGCAACACCGGTCTCACCATTTATGAGGTCCATGACCTTGACCAGAGCACGCCCCCAGAAGAGGATGATTGGCGTGCGCCCATCATCAAATTCAAGAAATGGTGGCTCCCTCCTGACTGAGCTCAAAGGGTACAGCTACTCCGCCGAGCAACCTCCTATGAGTTGATCGGCGACTCTCTGTATCGGCTCATTCACAAGAAGGACAAATCTATTCTCCTGAGATGTGTCTCCCTCGCGGAAGCTCGAGCCGTCATGCAGGAAGTCCACTCTGGGTTGTGCGGCGCACACCAGGCCGGAGACCGAATGAAGCGCAACATCAAGCTCAAAGGCTTCTACTGGCCAACCATGTACGTGGACTGCATCCAGTATGCCTGTACATGCCACCAATGCCAAGCCTTTGGCCCAGTGCCTAGAAGGCCTCCTAACCCACTACGTCCTACAACCCCCACCTGGCCATTCGCTGAGTGGGGCATGGACATTGTGGGGCCTTTCTCGCCATCTTCAAAGGGCCATAAATACATTTTGGCCACCACCGATTACTTCTCTCGTTGGGTGGAGGCTCTCCCTTTGCGAGAGGTCACCGGCGAGGTGGTTGCCAGATTCGTCCATCACAACATCATATACCGATTCCGTACTCCCAGTCGCATAGTGTCCGACAACAGGACACCATTAAAGAATAAGGACGTATACCAGTTAGCAGCTAAATTCAATATCGACTGGAGAACTTCTTCGGTCTACAACCCCCAGGCTAATGGTTTGGCGGAAGCCTTCAACAAAACCCTCCGCAAGCTCCTGGCTAAGATGGTTAGCCACCGGAAACGCGATTGGGGTGAGAAGGTCTTCGAAGCATTATGGGCATATCGGACGGTCTACAAAACCCCCACGGGGTGCTCGCCGTTGTCCCTCGCTTACAGGACAGAAGCAGTTATCCCCATCGAAGTTTAGTTAGCCTCTTATCGTGTGGCGATCCACACCGGCCTTGCCGTCCCTGACGAAAGTGAGTACTGGAGAAGGCTAGAAGAGCTCGCCGATCTAGAAGGTAAACGACTCAAGGCCTATAAACACCTGCAAGTATACCAGGCCCGCATGGTCCGAGCCTATGATAAGCTCGTCAAGTAGCGAGCTTTCAAATAAGGTGACCTTGTCATGATCAAGGAAAAGGTGGTCATGGTAAGGCGCTCTAGTGGAAAACTACAGTCAAATTGGCGAGGTCCATACATCATCCAGAATGTCTATGAGGGTGGGGCCTACACGGTTGTCGATCACAAAGGTCATAGACCGTTCCCACCTCTCAACGGTAAACATATGAAGCTATAGTATGCACCAGAGCATGAGTTCGTGCGCCAGCCAGACTAAGGCACATGTCCCAGCTACTACCAGTAAGGCCGGACCTTCCCCGTGAAGGATCTAATCGACTAATACTCCCAGTCTGCAATTCCCAGTCATCCAGCCAGCTTAGCTCCTCGGAACCGCCGCCAGGCATCCGCGGGGACTAATCTCTTGCCCTCATTCCCGTCACCACAAGAGTACATGCACTTCTACACAGCACCAGTCTAGCCGTCAGGCTCCCAGGTAAGTAAAAAAAAAAGAAAAAAAAGAACAAAAAAAATGGGGTTAAAAATAGAGATACCCCGGTAGACCCAGACATCCTCACCACAAGGGGGTGACTGGGGGCAAAAAGGCCAGTAACCCGGCTGAGGCGGAAACCCGAAGGGCGCCTCATGTAAAATTGGGAAACCCCTCGACGTGAAAACCCGCAAGGGCGCGTCGGAAAAAGCTTAAAGGGGTTGGCTCTAGCGAAAACCTGAAAGGGCGGTAGAGCCGATAACGAGAAAATCTTCCTCTCCCCACCAGTCAGAATGGCCTTCCACCCAATTTTTGATGAGTCGTTAGCATCACCCAGAGCCAGTCTTCAATCCATTTACACTGCTAGGCCATGAACCTACAACTCCCAGTCAGACTCACACTACACCCATTCAGTTCCACCAACCTTTGGCCCCTGCTTTGACAACACAGGTCAACTAGTCCCTGTGACAGTCAATCTCTCAATCACCATCCCAGTAGACTTCAATCCCAGCACATTCCCAGACATTTATCATTATGCGCCCCTACATCCTACATCCTCTACAAATCCAAAGCTTTCAAGTTCATTATAATCCCAGTTCTCCCCATACAATCCCTGATCCACCGGCCATAACTCCGGCCATATCTTGCCACGATAAAATGGTCCTTCGCCACCATGGCATGAGTATTTCTAAGAACCCTTATTGATGGCGGAATAATATCCGACCACCCACACCTTCCAGTTTCAGGTTACGTCCCCTGACAGTAACACGCTACGGATGGCAGTCTCAAAACAAAAAAAAATGAATGAAAAAAATGGGGTTAAAAATAGAGATACCCCGGCGGCCTCGGTTAATTCCTTTTACAGGATTACTGAGGGCAAAAAAATTGCCACCAACCCAGCTGAGGTAAAAACCTGAAAGGGCACCCCAGGTAAAATCGGGTAACCCCTTGGTGTGAAAACCCGCAAGGGAGCACCGGAAAAAGCAAAAGGGGGCCAGCTCTGGCGAAAACCCGCAAGGGCGGTAGGACTGGTAAAGAGAAAAAAAAACTCTCTCTCCCGCTCTACTCTTCACTAATGAAAGCCGTCAACTGCGACACCTCGCTGACGGCCACATTCACATCATTCCACTACAATGTTGGCCACTACACCCCCGAGGGTCGGTCATCCCGAGTGCCAGTTCTAGTTCCAGTTCCGGCTACAATGCCCTCACAGGCCAGCCGCCAGTTTCCAGTCCCAGTTTCGGCTACAACGCCCTCATAGGCCAGCCGCCAGTTTCCAGTCCCAGTTTCGGCTATAACGCCTTCACAGGCCAGCCGCCAGTTTCCAGTCCTAGTTTTAGCTACAACGCCTTCACAGGCCAGTCGCCAGTTTCCAATCCTAGTTTTGGCTACAACGCCTTCACAGGCCAGCCGTCGATTTCCTGTCCCAGTTTCGGATACAACGCCTTCACAGGCTAGCCACTAGTTTCCAGTCCTAGTTTCGACTACAACGCCTTCACAGGCCAGCTGCCGATTTCCAGTCCCAGTTTCAGCTACAACACCTTTACAGGCCAACCATCCAGTCCAGCTCCAGCCCCCAGCTATTGCACCTTTCTGTTGTACTCCTGGTTTTGATGATGACAACAGTAAGATTTTGGATATAGACACTTAACCTCCTAATAACTGTTTAATAGTTCAAAGGGGTTGCAGGGTGCTCATTGCGTCAACGCCATCAAATGGAAGCGTCGACGCAGCAGTGCAAACTCAAGAAAGAAGCCCCTGGGTGAATTTGTGCGTCAACGCAACGTTCAAGTGGAGTGGACGCATCAGAGCATTGATAGATTGGGCACAAAGTCTATACATCAGCTGGATCCATTTAGTCTGTACATTGGCATATCTTCTTCAAGTCTGTACATCGGGCACCTTCTTAACAAAGTCTATACATTGCTGTTTGCATTGCAAAGTCCATACACTTGAAGCTCTTCATTTGATGAAGTCTATACACTAGACTTCAGTTCTCCAAGTCTATACACTCGACTGCAATTCTCCAAGTCTATACACTGGACTCCAATTCTCTAAGTCTATACACTAGACTTCAGTTCTCTAAGTATATACATTGTTGTTTGCATTGCAAAGTCCATACACCGGAAGCTCTTCATTTGATGAAGTCTGTACACTGGTCTTTTTGGCACGTTAACACTAAGTCTATACACTTTATTTTTTGCAGAAGGGAACATGGTCTACGCCTGAAGCCTAGAGCGTCCACGCATCAGTAGACGAAGCTTTCATGATTTCTTCTATTGCGTCAACGCCACAAACAAGCAGCGTCGATGCAGCAGTTAAAGTAGCAGAGACTCTTACAAGCGATGAAGCCTTCACGAAATCTTCCACTGCGTCAACGCCATCAACAAGCAGCGTCGACGCAGCGGCTTAAGAGATGCCAGTATAGAAATGTACACGTTCGTGCATCAACGCCACCAACTGGCAGCGTCGACGCAGCAGTCCAAGAAAGGGATGACTTATCTCTGGCTGCCTTCAATACGTCAACGTAATATGCTAATAACGTCGACGCAGCACGCCTATCTGTTGAAGACTTGATCACTGGACTGCCGATACCGTTGCGTCAATGCAGCAGGCTGATGGAGTCGACGCAGCGGTTAAAAAGATTGAAGAACTCTGATGGCTGCGTCAACTCTCTGGAGCAAGTGAGTTGACGCCATCTAACTCCAGTTGCTGAGCGTACTGGTGCTGGGCACGTGATCCGAGGATAAGGAGAATGTCCAGATGAAGACACGTGTTCTGACAGCATGCTGGATGCTGCCACGTGGTCTGAACTCTTAGGGCGGGAACTGTGGAAGCCACACGCGCCCTGCTGCTGCTCCAGGTATATAATGGAGCCTTCATCTTCAGATGAAGACGGATCGAAGATTGAAGAAAGAGCCTAGAGAATAGAAAGCTAAATAAAAAGAAGAAGAAGAAGAAGTGCAGCAGAGAGAGAGAAAGAGGAAGAGAGCAGAAGAGAAAGAAAGAGAGATAGAGAGTGAGAGAGAGAGAGCTCGTGGAAAAGAAGGAAGAAGCTGCTTGAAGATCTGTCTTCACTGGACCGTGGATCAGATCCAGGCCAGTCAGCTCCGTTGAGAGCCACATTGTGCATTTCATTTTACAGCTTTCTGATTGCTGTGTTATTTTCCTTTATTGTTTTCCTTTGTTTTTCTGATTATCTTTGATCTTCCGATTGCCCTGTTGGGGATCGGGTTCCTCCTGTTGGTTCAGGAGAAGGGAGATCTGATCTCCGGGTTGCAAGTGACAGGTTGTCACTTGTGGGTTGCCCTCTGGTTAGAGGAAGGGAGGCTAGTCCTCCGGTTCTGGGCTTGTGGTTGCAAGTCCAGTGGTCCCTCCTGGTCTGGAGGAAGAGAGGTCTTCGACCTCTAGTTTCCAAGTGGCTGGGAGTCACTTGGGTGTCCCTTCGGTTGGGAGGAAGAGGGGAGGCTGTTCCCCTGGTCAAGCTGTGTGGCAGCAACTGTTTACAGACTGAGTCTGCTTGGTTCAAGCATTTGCTAGTGAAGCCTCACTCCGGTTGGGAGTGAGGGGTGGATGTAGGTCTGTGGACCGAACCACCTAAAAATCTATTGTGCAGTGGTTTGATTGATTGCTTTGCTTCTGCTAGATGCTTGAATAGGCATGCTCCAAGTGTTTGTATTTGAGTTGAATCGAATTGGTTCTATTCTGTGTCTATCTCTAGCATCCTAGTTTTTATTTGGCCATTTTACATAGAATGATACATTCACCCCCCTCTGTATCCAGGCCTAGCACCATAACAGTTGGTATCAGAGCAGGTGTCTGCATACAAGGTCCAGCGACCTGCAGATCCGATCTTGCAGTCTTAGGTGCTAATTTGTTTTAGTGCATCAATATTCTTGTTGCATTGAATCTATCGGCTATCTGTTTCAATGGCTTGTCCACCCGTCTTTAGTGATTCTGATTTCAACCAGTGGCACAGTGCTTTACGTGCTTATGTTAAATCTGTTGATCCAGACCTGTGGAAAGTGATTTCACATGGTCCTCATAAATTACCAAAGAAAAGGTCCAAATGGGCTGACGGTCACGAATCAATGTATGAGGAGAATCAGACAGCTATAAATCTGATGAAAACAGCCACTGACAAAGCCTTTCACTCATGTTTCCTTGATTGCAGATCTGCAAGGGATATGTTGGAGATGATGAAGAGAGCCGGGAAAGGAAATCAAACAAGCTGCATGATGGCCAACAGAAGCGATCAAGGCAACAATCAAAGTAAAGACAATAATGATGAGGAGGTAAACCCTTTTGAGAACTATACCTTGGAGGATTGGGAGAATTCATATGCTGAATTATTAGACTCTCATGAACAGTTAAGAGAACAATATAAAAAATTGAAGAAGAATAGTAGGTCAGACAGTTTCAATTCTCTATGTAAGAACTGTGCTGAACTGAAAAATGTTCATGATGCTTTTATGTCTGATATTCAAATGTTGAAGAAACAAATTTCATTGCTAAAAATTGAAGATCAAGATCATGTAAAGGAAATCTCTAAACTTGAAAAGAAGCTTAGCCTAGCTAATCATGAGTCTGTTCAGAGTAAGGATTTGCTGAAAGAACTTGAATGTGTTAAATCTGACTTAAACAAGCTGAAAAATGAGAATGACTCTCTCAGAAAGTTTTCTAAAGAAAATGAAGAACAATTAGAGAAACTTAAACGAGAGAATGATTTGCTAATTGAAAAATTTAATGCCATAAAATCTGTAAACATAGAATTACAGAAAATTTTTGAAAAACAACAAAAGGAATTGAAGGAGTTTGAAGCTAGGAGAGAAAGCATGGTTAACTCAGAGGATCAGACTCTAATAAATGAGTTAATTTAGAATGACAAGCTTAAGGAAGAAAATGAAAAATTAAAAATGCTGAATTCCACTATGTCTGAAAGACTTCTTACTTTGGAAAGAGGAAAAACTATTTACAACGAAGATTCTAATAAACTGAGCAATCTGGAACATGAAATTGAAAAATACAAAACTGCTAACAATGTGTTAACTGAAGCTATGAATTGCAGTGAGCAAGAGATTGCCAGTTATGAGTTACACATTTCCTCTCTAGAAAATGAAATTCAAGATCTGAAAACATCTCTGTCAAAGTTTGTGAGTGGTCAAGAAAATCTCGACTGGTTGTTAGGAGTTAAGGTCAATACTCAAAGGGAAGGGTTAGGCTACAACAATGTCAATAAAAAGGCCTTTGAAAACAAGCTGACGACATCCTTTATCAAAGCATCAGATGTAGCCACCACCTCAGAAAATAAACAACCAAATGTTCATAAAAATCAGAAACAAACTGAAAAGTTGAAAAAGGTTGATGGATCCGAGCTGAAAACTGTTTTCATTAAAACCTCTGAACAGAAAAAGCTTTCTACTTCATCCCCAATTTAGTACAAGGCTAAGAAAACAGGAAAAGAGGATAAAAATCAGAAAAGGACTGTAAATCAGAAAATAAATGAAAAGGGTTCATCAGTGTTTGTTGATCACAGTCCTCACACACACTCACATGCATCTAAAAAGAAGATTATCTGTCATTACTGCCATAAAACTGGTCATCTGATGCATGAATGTAAATTGATGGAGAAGGATGATATGACTGCTAGGAACCTTCATGATAGAAATCCTTCATTTCAGAAAAAGAGAATTGAATGTTTTCACTGTGGTAAATTAGGACACACAATTGCACAATGCTGGTTTGCAAATGATAAGAAAACATCTCATTCATATCATGGTAAATATCTTGCAAGCCAACATGGTCCTAATAAGAACCAATTTGGTTTTAAAAATAAGCTCATTACATGCTTTGAGTGTGGAAAGATAGGCCACAGGGCCATTGAATGCTGGCTGAGGGCTGGTGGAAGAAATTCTAATTCATGCTTTCACTGTGGCATGATGGGCCACATTGCAGCCCAATGTTGGCATGCTCAGGGAAGGAAGTTTAACAATAAATCTGGTAAATTTCCTGTCAATAGAAATATTTCTAATAGAAATGAATTTGTGTTTGAAAAGAAAACACTTACATGTTTTGAATGTGGGAAGCCAGGCCACAGGGCTACAACCTGTTGGCTGGCAGGATATCAAAACCAAACTGGTTTTGGCAAACATAATTTTTATTCTGTTAACAAGAAATCTCATGCTTATGCACATAGAATTCATGCTAACAAGAATGTGCATAAATCAGATCTGAAAACTGCTCCTAGAAATGTGCTGAGAAAACCTGCTAGGAGTAATACTGCTTTGTCAGGACCCAAGACTTCTTGGGCACCTGTTTGTGTAAAATAAACCTTATTTTACAGGTGTGCCTTGGAATGGAATAAAAAGGGGTATTAATCTAAGGCACTCAAGAATGAAAACCCCTTCTGAATTTTTCAGGTAAACTTCCTGCTCTTCTTGTTTTTAGTTTTAATGCATAGCAAGTTAAATCTGTTTTTACATTTTCATTCATCATTTGCCATGTGCATCACTTTCTGATCATGCATTTGCTGAGAGTTCTGTGCAAATATCAGATTAAGAAGGGTTGTCTGTATCTGATGCATACATAGGCTAATTTCAATTGTTTGATAATTGTGTTATGCATAGACTCTGAAAACAAATTGCATTTCGAATTTTCTGAAAAATCTGAACTGCATATGAGTGTGACTTGAAACTTGTGTGTTGCAATAGCTCACTGAAATTCTGAACTGCATATAGGACTGCATGTTGAATAATTATGCATGACCTCAATGGTATATAAATGGCAAGGTACCAAAAGGCAGGGAAGTCTGTCTGGAGGTTCTTATTATGTGTGAGGTGGTCTTTTAGACCAAGTGCTCCGCCTAGTACCATGGGTCACTTTGCTGATAGGACAGTCTGATTGTGCACAAGTCACAATATCATTTGGAATCATATGTTCAGTTTTCAGTGCAAACATTACATATTTTCAGGGGGAGTTAGATGCATATGCTTACATATCATTCAATGTTGAGTCTTTGCATGTCCCTGCATACATATAGTGCATTGCATTTCCTTATATTGAAAATGCCAAAGAGAGAGTTTGAATGCATATTGTAAGGGGGAGTCAATGCATTGTATATATGTTGTCAAATGCATACATTTGTCAGATTTCATAGCATATCCCTTCTTATTGACTTAGTTGACAAACCTTGATCATATTCTGAAAATCTTTGAGCTTCAAAATCTCTCTTAACAATTGGTTTTTCTCCTATCAATTGGTATCGTTTGGCTTCAGAAATCTATCAGTCCCTCATGAAGATTCCAATGGGCTATCTTGATCATAAATCTAAAAATTTTGAACTAGAAAACTTCTATTATACCGGTTTATGAATGTCTGAAATAACTCATGTGGTTTAAGTTTAATGTTCATGGAGTTTGACTTTAAAATCTCTTAAAAAAATCTGAAACATGTTTAATAAATCTTAACCATTTGTTTCATGCTGTGTCTTGTGAAAAATTTCTGAAATCTGCACTTTTGAATACATGACTTTAATTGGTTAAGTACATGAAACTATTATTGATTTGAAGCAAAAGAATGCCTCTGAAATGTCTAAAGGGTTAATTCTGTCAGAGCAATGACATTGGCCACTGAGAAACACAAGTCCAAAGGATTGTGTCATGAGGTGCCTTCGTTAACTCTGATAAAATTCATTGAAACTCAGGCAGAGCAATGGCATGCACACTGAGAAATACAACTCACTCATTAGAAATGATTTGTAGTGTGTCATGATGTGTAAATGCTAACTCTGTTCACATAAAGCATGACAGTTAGTCACACTAAGGGCTTAGGGATATTGGCCTCTAATCAAGGTATATCCTCTAGTTACAATGTGTGCACTGAACTAGAGTGCTCGTAAAATTTGGAGCAAGAAAATTGTTGAATAAAGTGAAATATCTGAATATTGATACACAAATCAAATTGTTTCAACCCTAGACAAAATCATATGACTTCATAATTACTTGACTTCAATACTAGTGCATGTAACTCTGAAAGAAGTCAATAGATTTGATTGTGTAAGAGAAAGAGAGATTAATCAAGATAATTATAAGGGCTTGGTTCATCTTTATTAAACCATGGTTTTAGATATCAATACAGAATTTTACTGATGAACTCTACATACATCATAATTAAACCACGCTGTTAATAAAGTTCATTCATAAGCTCTTATAATATAAGACTTTGAAAACATGTTTTGGATTTATGAGAATAATATCCCTTTGAGAATCCAATTGAATTTCCCTTCTTATTCTTTTCATAGGCTCCATTTAGTAAGGGGGAGTTTCATTATTAGATGCATCATGCTGCATAAGGAGGAGTATCTCATTCCTAACTGCATCACTGCGTAGACGCAATGTTACATTGGCGTCAACGCGTTATGCCTCACTGGCTTTTTATTATGTGTTTTTCGGTTCACTTGCCTCACTGCGTAGATGCAATGCCCCTCTCTGCGTCCACGCATTGCTTCTTATTCATATCTTCTTTACCCGGTTCACCCACTTGAACCGGCTGAACCGTTCACTTAAAGGGTCCTCGGTGTCTCTTTAAAAGCAAAATGAGACCGCTGCTCTTCTTCACTTTTTTCCAAAACCCTTTTTGTCATTCGACCTCTCGTGTCCCCCAAGAATCCTCTCAGCTCTCTCTCCTGCTTGATTCATCTCCGTGCCATGGATTCTCCAGCATCCACTCAAAAAGGGAAGCAGAGGGCAGAGGAACAACCAAGAGGCTCAGAACCAGCAAGAGGCACAATGGAGTCCCACTCTCTAGTAGCTCGCGAAAGGGGAAGAAGGAAGGAGACGGGTCCACGGGATCCAAGTCCGCCAACCAAAAGGTTAAAGACATCCGCAGTCAGAAAAGAGAAGCGGAAGGGCTTATCTTCTGGTTCTGCAACCGGTCAGAAAGATGCTGGTAGCTCGCGTACAGTCACCATGGAAGAACCTCTGAAGGTTCTTATTTCCCGATACGTTGATGCTACTGATCATCATATGTTCAAAGTTTTTCGTCAGCTGTTTCCTACACTGGACCATCAGGGCTGGTGGTCGTTTGTCTCAACACACAAGACTTACTACCCCACCTTGGTCAGAGAGTTCTACCAGAACTTAAAATATGAACCTTCTGTTCCAAAACTCACATCCAGTGTTAGAGGTGTAAGGTTCGAAATAACAGATAAGCTGCTTGCCAGAGCATGGAAGGTTCCTAAAGTAGGAGTTCAGCTGCATGATTTTGAGTATGATGCGCATGAAGCGTATGAGCTCTTGACTGAGAAACCCAGTAGTCTCTCCGATGTCAGGGAGACCTACCTAGGCAGTCTCAAAGCCAATCATTTCCCTTCGCTAAATAGACTGCTCCACCACATTTGCACCTCCATGATCACACCACAGAGCAGTGGAAGAGAAAGGGTGACAGAGATGCAAAGATTTCTTCTCTACTGTATGCTGAAGAGAATACAGGTTTCCCTGTCGGATGTAGCTATTCAAACAATGGGGTCATGTCTATCTCAGTCCAGAACCCTTCCTTATGCCGCCCCATTAACTGCTATTTTTCGGAAAGTTGGTGTAGACTTTGGCTCTGAGAAGAAACTTATCATCCCTCGAGGGAATGTGTACACACTTTCTTATATCCAAAAGTTTATGGGTTTTGAGGTCATTGATGGTAAGGCTGTCAAAACCCATCCTAGTCAGAAATTAGCTCCATCAGAGATCGGTCAGGCATCAAAAACAGTCGCTAAGGATGATGGTCAAGCACACAGAGCAGAAATACCGATTCCACCTATGGTGAGTGAAGACATGCCAGAGGACAACTCCATTAGGGGAGAGCAATCTTTTGAGGCTTCTGAGGAACCGAGTGGCTCTGTACCTACAGTAGAACAATCTACGTCAGAAGCCATTAAAGTTTATAGAAGAACCTCTCCAAATTCTGATGCAGTTCCACCCCCAACAACTATTGAAGAGATGTTGGTGAACATGACTATGATGATGCAGCGTCAGGAGGCCAAAATGGACAAGTTGGTGGAATTCACAACCCTTCATTTTAACAAGCTGACTGCTCGGATTGTGAATTTTGAAACTTCAATTTTATGTGAGTGGCGAAATTTCTTACTCACCAAGATGGTGTCTGACCAAGCAACAAGGTCAGTCTTGAAACAGATATCATCCCTCCTTGACAAACTTGCCACTCTGGTACAAGAGATGCACAATCAACAAGGTTCAACCGTTTCCTCTTTTGCCAAAATTATTGATCTGTGCTATGATCTGAAGATAGGGCTAGAAACAATCAAAGGTCCTGTCAGTGCAATCCCTCCATTCCTCAAGGTTGTGCTAGAGAAGATTGACAAAGTAATAGCCAACATCCAGTCACTTGAGAACAAACTCCACGATAAAGATTCTGTCACTGAAATTGGCAATGTTCGCAACACTCTAAGTCATCAGCTAAGCGAACTTTCTCAAGAGATCAGAGACCTTCTAACCAGGGACCATTCTACTTCAGGACAGCCATCTTGCCAGACACCTCCAGGCACTCAAGGACAATCTTCTCATCAGCAACAACAACCATCTTCTGCCAGGCGTTACAATCGCTTCTTCCCATCTTAACCTATGTTTTCTACATGCACCCCCTTTCATGATGATGACAAAGGGGGAGAGCTTAATGAGCTGCTAAATTTTGTTAATGACTGCTGAATTTTGCTAATGAATGCTGAGTTTTGTTAATGAATGATAGCATATACTTTCATTTTTGTGACTCATAATTTTTTGTTCAACTGACAAGTAACCATGCATTTGGTTGATGCTAACCTTGTGTGATCGCAGATGTCATTAAAATAGTTTGGGGGTTGTCATCATCAAAAAGGGGGAGATTGTTGTACTCCTGGTTTTGATGATGACAATAGTAAGATTTTGGATATAGACACTTAACCTCCTAATAACTGTTTAATAGTTCAAAGGGGTTGCAGGGTGCTCATTGTGTCAACGCCATCAAATGGAAGCGTCGACGCAGCAGTGCAAACTCAAGAAAGAAGCCCCTGGGTGAATTTGTGCGTCAACGCAACGTTCAAGTGGAGTGGACGCATCATAGCATTGATAGCTTGGGCACAAAGTCTATACATCAACTGGATCCATTTAGTCTGTACATTGGCATATCTTCTTCAAGTCTGTACATCGGGCACCTTCTTAACAAAGTCTATACATTGCTGTTTGCATTGCAAAGTCCATACACGTGAAGCTCTTCATTTGATGAAGTCTATACACTAGACTTCAGTTCTCCAGGTCTATACACTCGACTGCAATTCTCCAAGTCTATACACTAGACTCCAATTCTCCAAGTCTATACACTAGACTTCAGTTCTCTAAGTATATACATTGTTGTTTGCATTGCAAAGTCCATACACCGGAAGCTCTTCATTTGATGAAGTCTGTACACTGGTCTTTCTGGCACGTTAACACTAAGTCTATACACTTCATTTTTTGCAGAAGGGAACAGGGTCGACGCCTGAAGCCTAGAGCATCCACGCATCAGTAGACGAAGCTTTGACGATTTCTTCTATTGCGTCAACGCCACAAGCAAGCAGCGTCGACGCAGCAGTTAAAGTAGCAGAGACTCTTACAAGCGATGAAGCCTTCACGAAATCTTCCACTGCGTCAACGCCATCAACAAGCAGCGTCGACGCAGCGGCTTAAGAGATGCCAGTATAGAAATGTACATGTTCGTGCGTCAACGCCACCAACTGGCAGCGTCGACGCAGCAGTCCAAGAAAGGGATGACTTATCTCTGGCTGCCTTCAATACGTCAATGCAATATGCTAATAACGTCGACGCAGCACGCCTATCTATTGAAGACTTGATCACTGGACTGCCGATACCGTTGCGTCAACGCAGCAGGCTGATGGAGTTGACGCAGCCGTTAAAAAGATTGAAGAACTCTGATGGCTGCGTCAACTCTCTGGAGCAAGTGAGTTGACGCCATCTAACTCCAGTTGCTGAGCGTACTGGTGCTGGGCACGTGATTCGAGGATAAGGAGAATGCCCAGATGAAGACACGTGTTCTGCCAGCATGCTGGATGCTGCCACGTGGTCCGAACTCTTAGGGCGGGAACTGTGGAAGCCACACGCGCCCTGCTGCTGCTCCAGGTATATAATGGAGCCTTCGTCTTCAGATGAAGACGGATCGAAGATTGAAGAAAGAGCCTAGAGAATAGAAAGCTAAATAAAAAAAAGAAGAAGAAGAAGTGCAGCAGAGAGAGAGAAAGAGGAAGAGAGCAGAAGAGAAAGAAAGAGAGATAGAGAGTGAGAGAGAGAGTTCGTGGAAAAGAAGGAAGAAGCTGCTTGAAGATCTGTCTTCACTGGACCGTGGATCAGATCCAGGCCAGTCAGCTCCGTTGAGAGCCACATTGTGCATTTCATTTTACAGTTTTCTGATTGCTGTGTCATTTTCCTTTATTGTTTTCCTTTGTTTTTCTGATTATCTTTGATCTTCCGATTGCCCTGTTGGGGATCGGGTTCCTCCTGTTGGTTCAGGAGAAGGGAGATCTGATCTCCAGGTTGCAAGTGATAGGTTGTCACTTGTGGGTTGCCCTCTGGTTAGAGGAAGGGAGGCTAGTCCTCCGGTTCTGGGCTTGTGGTTGCAAGTCCAGTGGTCCCTCCTGGTCTGGAGGAAGAGAGGTCTTCGACCTCTAGTTTCCAAGTGGCTGGGAGTCACTTGGGTGTCCCTCCGGTTGGGAGGAAGAGGGGAGGCTGTTCCCCTGGTCAAGCTGTGTGGCAGCAACTGTTTGCAGACTGAGTCTGCTTGGTTCTAGCATTTGCTAGTGAAGCCTCACTCCGGTTGGGAGTGAGGGGTGGATGTAGGTCTGTGGACCGAACCACCTAAAAATCTATTGTGCCGTGGTTTGATTGATTGCTTTGCTTCCGCTAGATGCTTGAATAGGCACGCTCCAAGTGTTTGTATTTGAGTTGAATCGAATTGGTTCTATTCTGTGTCTATCTCTAGCATCCTAATTTTTATTTGGCCATTTTACGTAGAAGGATACATTCACCCCCCTCTGTATCCAGGCCTAGCACCATAACACTTTCTAGGTCACCCAGCTGGTTTCAGCTCCAGTCCCCACTTCCAATCGTAGTTCAAGTTTCAATTTCCAATCCTTGTCCACGTCATGACCCTGGTTGTCACGTCTTTCCAGGCCACCCAGCTAGCTCAATCCCAGTTTCCCAGACACATACGAATCCCATTCTTTGGCTAGTGGTATAATGCTAGCCAATACTCCACCAGCCAGCTCAGGGTCAATATACCCTCTAGAGTCACCTCTACAACCCTAAACCACGTAAACTGCCCTATTCTTATGGGCTTACGCTGGTTCCTTGGTATCCAGGCTTTCATCCTCCAAGGGGATTGGCCCCCACATATAGCCCTTTCTTTCCCCTACAACCCAGTGCTCAGCCTCCAGCCTCTAACTCCAAGTTCCTTAAACCCGGTCCCTGTTATCCCTTATCACTCATGACGATGCATCGTAGAACAAGTAAGCACGACAAATAATAAGTGGTCGTCAGTTCACACGCATCACTCCATTCTATCGGAGAAGCGAGGGAACAACCCAGTAAACAAAGGATCTGGAGTTTGTCATTAATACTCTGTAAAAGGAGCCCAAGACATGCCCTTGGGGTAACAAAATCCATACACTCCAGACGTCAAAAAAAAGAGGTGAAGAAGAAGAAAGGGAAAGATACAATCAAGTCTCGGGCTCAGCCCCCTCTAGCGCTACAAGGTGAGAGTCCGCGGCTACAAGCTCCGCCTCCAGGGTGGACAAAAGCTAGGCATTGGCTCCGGCTGTCGTCTCCGCCACCTGCCACTCAGCTCAGATGCGTTCGGCGGCTTCATGTTTCTCCTCCCAGGCCTTTCTCAAGGCCTCAACCCAGCTCTCCACCTCCCTCAGCTGTGCGCCTCGCTCCTGAGACGCCAACGTAGTCGCCTCGACGTGACTCCTCTGCTCAGCTATGGCTGACACGAGCCGAGCGCGTTGCTCCTGTGCCTCTCGGATCGCCGCTAGCCTCTGAGCCCTCTGCTCTTGAACCTCGCGGAGTAGCAAGTACTCAGCCCAGATCCCAGCTAACCCAGACATCTAGAGCTCGCGTGGGAATCTGATGTTGTGCCCCTTGTGCTTTAATGATAGTGTGTGTTGTTGTGATGTTTTGCTGATAGCAACTCAATGAGTCACCACATAAGAATGATGATAAAATGATGTTTCGAATGCATTATTCTGATTAAGCCCATGCACAGGTTAAGTCAGTACAGAGTTTTGCCTAGACGTGCATATGTTTGCTGGATAAACCTTGAGTCTGTGCAAGGTTGCTCACATGTCGGTAAGCTTGTACATGCATACATAAAGTCGATGCAAGCATGCAACAGAGTCAGTACATTGCTTAAGTCTGTACAGGATTAATTGTCTAGGCTTGTGCATTTCATAACTATGTTTCATGGTGGCCATAAGTTAGTGAATGCCTAGACTCATGCATGTTCAAGGGATAAAGTCTATACAGAATTTTGCCTAGACTACATCAACTCAAGTCTGTACATTCCTTGGTGGCTAGTCTGTACAACCTCCGTTGTTTCACTCGACTAGTCAATACAGCCAGTGCTCTTCATGCACATACATAGTCAATGCATTGATTTGTCTCGCACATACACTAAGTCTGCACATAGTTGCTTTGATGACTTAGCAAGTCTATACATTCATAGGCATAGTCAGTGCATTCGGTTGTTTCATGTCTATACAAAGTCTGCACATTCTCTGCTGATATGTCCGTGCATCATTTTAGCAAAGTCTGTACATCGTCTTGTCGCATGCATGCAAAGTCTGTACACTCTTTGATGGCATGCCTGCGCATTTCTCTTCAATGTGCATACTTTCCTATATGCATTTGTGCATCTTTCAAGACAAAGTCTGTACACTCTTCACCTGGCATTCAAAGTCTATACATTCTGTTGCATACATACGTAAGGTAGTGTCATGCACTCAAAGTCCACACATGCACACGCATAGTTTGTGCATTATGCATTCATGCTTAAACTCTAGGCATAGCAAGTCTGCACATTGGTTGTACATTGCACACAAAGTCTGTACACTCGTTGATGACTTGCCCGTGCATTCATCATCAATGTGCATACTTTATTATATGCATACTGCATTACACGCTATAAAGTCTGTACATGCTTTGTTCAAATCTCAAACTTACTCAATGCATCCTTTTCTCTCCTTTCAGATTAATTCACACTGATAATAAGTCTGTTCTAACAGGACTGCTGCTCGAGGAGATTAATAAGGACACATGATCCAAGAATGGAGATGACTCAGGATCGTGACACATGTAATCCAGCAGGCTGAAATGCTGCCACGCGGTCAAGGTGCTAGGTCGGGAATTAGTGGAAGACACACGCCCACCTGCTTGCTGCTGCTATAAAAAGGAAGTGTCTCCTTCGAGTGAAATGCGTGGGGATCGTGAGCAGAGTGATCGAAGTAGGGGAGCCCATCTGAAAGAGCAGAAGCAGAGAGAGAGCGCCTGCACGATCCATAAGAAGAGAAAGAAAGAAGAATGAAAAAAAAAGAGAAAGAAAAAGAGAAAGAGAGATCAACATAAGAAGAAAAAGGAAAGTGAAAAGAGAGATAGAGAGTTCATGAAAAAGAAGAGAGAAGACTTCTTTGAAGATGTGTTATCTGTTGGTTCTTGGATCAGATCCAGACCAACTTGCTCCTTGAGAGCTGTTTTGTGCTTTATCGTATACAGCTTTCTGTCGCTGTGATTTCCCATTTCCTATTTTTCTTTTGAACTCTATTTCAAGCTGTTTGTCAGCAGAGCAAGCTGTGTTGCTCAGCGGGCAGAGTAGGATTCCTCTGGACGGGTTAAGCTGTAATCCCCAGTAGTTGCAGAGGAGGATTCCTCTGGTCAGCTAAGCTGTATTGCCCAGCGGAAGCAAGCTGTGATGCTCAGCTGGTTGTGGGCAAGCTGTGAGGCCCAGCGGTTTAAGTTGTGTATCAGCAGAATCTACACTCTGGTTTGAGTGTGGGGTGGACGTAGGTCTGGAGGACCGAACCACCTTAAAAATCTTCTGTGCAGTGGTTTGTGTGTCTATTCTGATCCGCTAGATGTATGCTTAGGTTCAATCTGAATAATTTGTCTAGCGATGAATTTATTTTCATCTTGGACATTTGACATTGGTTCTGAAGAGTGTCAAATTCACTCAAGTCATCTGAGCTTCCAAGTTGTATTCGTTTGCTTGTTTGGGTTCAGTTAATAGAGTAAGTTTGCTTAGGAGCCTACACTCTTGCAGCTCAACTGTTTGGTCAAGAGAATCATTATTCTCCTTATCTTATATAGCTTAACTAGTCATGATTTCATATTGTTTCTAGTTACAGTTTTTAATTGGGCAATCTTATAAAGGGGAGATTCATTCACCCCCCTCTGAATCCATCGCACCGATCCCAAAAATTGGTATCAGAGCGGGTGTCTGCACAGAGGGTCTAGTGACCTACAGATCCGATCCGTAATTGGCTTCGGTGCGATCTAAGTTGATCTGTTCGCTTGCATTATTTTGAGCTCTCTACTAGCATTGCTCTTGATCTGATCTGTTTCATCTTGCACTTATGGCTGAAATTCCTGTATTCACTGGTTTAGACTTCTATGGCTTGTACGGTCGTTTTAGAGACTATGTGATCCATATGAATTTTGATTTATGGATACTCATAGCTCACAGT
Organism: Amorphophallus konjac; assembly: GCA_022559845.1. NCBI lineage: Eukaryota > Viridiplantae > Streptophyta > Magnoliopsida > Alismatales > Araceae > Amorphophallus > Amorphophallus konjac. The sequence continues at coordinate 318,832,388 of CM040126.1, read as the reverse complement.
CCATATGAAGTTCCTGAGGACAAATCCAAATGGAAGTCCTCAGATAGACTGAAATATGAAGAAAATCAGAAAGCCCTAGATCTAACAAAAAGGGCAATAGACTCTCATTGCTTTTCTTTTGTTGATGAGTGCAGGAGCGAATCGGAAATCATCAACCGAATATTGGAGAGATCGTGCAGAGATGAGGAAATGTGCTTCATGGCCAGAGATCAGTCCGAGGACTCATCCTCTCAGGTAAACTGTAGGATAGAGAATATCAGTTATGATGATGTAGTTGCCATGAATGAGCATTTGATTGAGAAATATGATAAAGTTAAATCTCTGAAAGAAGAAAATAAATCATTTCTAGAAAAGAAAATTGAAGCTGGAGAATATGAAGACAAGCTGATTAAAGAAAACTCTCATCTAAAAGATCAAAATAAAAAACTGATGGTTCTGAATATTGTTCTATCTGAAAGACTGATGGCATTTGAAAAAGAAAAATCAGTTCTGAAAGAAAAGGAAACAAATGATGAAATAAGTCTTCAAATGGAAAATGAAACACTGAAAAGTTTAAATGATGCTTTGCAACAACATGTAATCCTTTATGAATCTGAGCTATCAAAGTATGAAATGAGCATTGCTTCTTTGAATTCTGAAATTGAAGATCTTAAAAACTCTTTGTCAAAATGTGTCAAAGGTAAAGATAATTTGAATAAATTTCTTGGCTCTAATATGAATTTCCAAAAAGAGGGACTTGGGTATGTGCCTACTAATAAGAAAGCGAATGAAAAGAAGAAATCAACCGTATTTGTGAGAAGTTCAGAATAGGCCAATCCCTCTAGTTCTTCCATTTTCCAGTTCACAGCTAAGAAGACTTAAAAATAGAAAATGAATAAAAATATTTCATTCATGAATAACCCTGCTAAATTTGTGCATGATGACTATAGTTGTCACCTACACTCAAATGCACATGTCTTGAATAAAATGCATGGTGAAAAATCTCAGGCCAAATTATTCACTATTGAAAGAGAACATGTTAAATGTTTCAACTGTGGGAAATTTGGTCATGAGATGGCTGATTGTTTTGTGATGAAGAAGGATGATCTGAAACTTAACAGAATTCATGCTAGGAATTCTCAGGTTAAGAAATCTTCTTTAGCTCAGAATAAAAGGATTCAGTGTTTTTACTGTCACAGAATTGGTCATCTTATGCATAATTGTAGACTAAAGAAACATGATGATCTCAATGCTAGAAAATTGCATGATAGAAATGTTCATGCTAAAAATCATGCAAATCATAAGAAGAACATTCAATGTTTTCATTGTGGCAAACTGGGCAATATTGCTGCTCAATGTTGGCACATTCAGGGGAATAAATTTCATTCTAAATTTGTTAATTTTCATGATAACAAAAATATTTTTGAAAGAAATAATTTTGGTTTTAAGAGAAAGCACATTGGGTGCTTCGAATGTGGAAAGCATGGCCATACAGTCAAGAACTACTGGCATGCTCAGGGAAATAGATTGAATTTTAAATCTGTAAAATTCCCTACTTTCTATGATTCTGCTAGAAATAACTTAATTGATAAAAAGAAAAATTCTTTCATGCTTTGAATGTGGGAAACCAGGTCATGGAGCTGTTGATTGTTGGCTGGCTGGTTTTAGTAAACAGAATTTTCAATTTGCTAATAAATGTAATGACAACAGTAGTTTGCATAAAAAGAATTTAAAATCTGCTGCATCATACCATTACTGTGGTCAGATAAGTCATTGTATGGATAATTGTTCCTTGATGATGAGTGATGATTTGAAGTCTCAGAAAATGTGGAAAGCATCATTCAGAGGTGTCACTTTTACTTCAGGACCCAAGGCGAATTGGGTTCCTGCTGGATCAAAATAACCCAGTTGCTACATGTGTGCCTTGGAAGTTGATGAATAAAGGGGTTAATAATCCAAGGCACTCAAGAATGAAACCCCCAGGATTACACTATTCAGGTCAGTTCTAAAAATCTGTTCTAAATTTTGTTATCAGAAATTGTTTGCTTTAGATGTTTGAATATCACATTAATATATCTGTGCTTAATTGAAATCTTTTGAAAATTTGATTGACTTCGCATGATGTACTTGTTGCTCATGACCAGTCTCGTTGCATAGTGCATATATACAGTGTGATGCATTGCATATCATCTAAAATTTGATAAACCTAAAAAGATATTCCATTGCATCTAGACAGGGGGAGCTTTCATGTTTCAACTCTTCACCTCTTGAACTCTCTCTGTCTAGCTATCTGAGCTACTCGCTACACTTAGGTGGTTCACCTAAATTCTCTGCTGTCATTATTGAAATAGCTGATCTGTCTGATATCTAGACTCAGCTACTGCTTGTTGATATAGTCTCTTTAATGGTCTTCTCTCTTGTTGCTGACTCTTCCACCAGCTTATACTTATCCTTCACATTCTTCTTAGCTGGTGTGACTGATTTGTTTCTATTGTTGATAAGTTAGTCAGCTGTATTTCTAATCTGATCTGAGGATCACAGTTGCAGACCATGCAATTCAGTTTGAGAATCATGTAGAAACTCCTATCATATAGGTTTAAGAATAACCACTATATCAGACTGATGTAAGAGTTATGTATTCTCAGATTTACATTTAAATGACTTGAAAATATCTGAATGGTAAGCTTTAATAAACTTTAACCATATGGGTCATGAAAACCTTAGATTCACTCATCTAAAATCTGAAAATTTGAAATCAAGGCTACCTTGGTTGAGATACATAGAGTAAGTATTATTTTTAAACATTAACTTGATAAATGTTGACTAAATGAAAAAATATGAATTCAGAGCAATGACTTGGTCACTGAGAAATCGGGTTCTCTATCAATGAAATAAAGTAAACCTATGTCATGAAGTGCCATAGTTATCTCTGGTGAAAATTTATTAAAATTCTGATAGAGCAATGGCATGTTTGGGTTGAGTAACTGGGGAGTCCGGCCTCTGATCAAGGTGTCTCCTCATGTAAAAAGACACTCCTATTGCTAACTCTGTTCTCAAGGTTGAGAGGCAATGATAGTCATCACACTGAAGTAATTGGGTCACTTCACCTAAGACGTGTTGTGCCTCATGTAAAAAGGTGTTGATCAACTTAAATTGCTCAGGGAATATTGTGCTGATTGAAAGAAAATTTCTTGAAAAAGCTATCAACTCACATTTTTCTAAGTGTGTTTAATCTTGATACTATACTTTGTAACTCTCAAAGTGGTCATTGAGTTCATTTGTGTAAGATAGAAGGTGGTTGTTCTTGAGTATTGCTTGATTAATTGGTTCACCTTTATTAAAACCTACCTTCAGATATGAGTATTGAATTTGATTGACAAATTTGGTATACATCATGATTAAATCAGTTGGGTCATGTTGCTTAATTCATAACCCCCTATGATAGGAGAGTCTTTCCTTGTGAGGACTTATTACTGTGGTACCTGCCATACCATTTCCTCTAATCAGGTTCACCTTTGACAACTTAATCATCATGCTATCTTACCTGTTGGAGATCCTGTACCGTGCTTGCTATTATTTACTCCTACCCTTGGCTACATCTACTTCATTTACATCATTGTTTCACTCTCCACAATGTTGGAATCTTCCATCTTGTTTCTGTAACCAGTTCTGGTTCTATGGGCTTTTCACCTGCATTATTCTGTCCATACAAATATAAGGTGCCACAACCATTACTGTTTTGGATTCCTTGTGGTGGCAGATTTCAGATTGCTTTTGGTTAACCAGAATTCATTCATGCACTTCAGGGGGAGTTCTGGGTCATCTGCATTTAAGGGGAGAGTAGTCATTCATTCATGTTGATAGGGGGAGTTCCTATATGTTGTTCTTCAATACTCTCTTTGCATGTTTCTAAGGAGGAGAATTGGTATCAGATTTCATACATGTCTTTCATTCCACTCACAAACCATTTCCTTTTTGATTGTGTCAAAGGGGGAGAATCGTTTGCTGAGTCTGTGTGACTCATTGTGTTGACATCATCAAAAAGGGGGAGATTGTTGTGCCCCTTGTGCTTTGATGATAGTGTGTGTTGTTGTGATGTTTTGATGATAGCAACTCAATGAGTCACCACATAAGAATGATGATGATAATGATAGTGTGTGTGATGATAAAATGATGTTTCGAATGCATTATTCTGATTAAGCCCATGCACAGGTTAAGTCAGTACAGAGTTTTGCCTAGACGTGCATATGTTTGCTGCATAAACCTTGAGTCCGTGCAAGGTTGCTCACATGTCGTTAAGCTTGTACATGCATACATAAAGTCGATGCAAGCATGCAACAGAGTCAGTACATTGCTTACGTCTGTACAAGGTTAATTGTCTAGGCTTGTGCATTTCATAACTATGTTTCATGGTGGCCATAAGTTAGTGAATGCCTAGACTCATGCATGTTCAAGGGACAAAGTCTGTACAGAATTTTGCCTAGACTGCATCAACTCAAGTATGTACATTCCTTGGTGGCTAGTCTGTACAACCTCCGTTGTTTCACTCGACTAGTCAGTACAGCCAATGCTCTTCATGCACATACATAGTCAATGCATTGATTTGTCTCGCACATACACTAAGTCTGCACATGGTTGCTTTGATGACTTAGCAAGTCTATACATTCATAGGCATAGTCAGTGCATTCAGTTATTTCATGTCTATATAAAGTCTGCACATTCTCTGCTGATATGTCCGTGCATCATTTTAGCAAAGTCTGTACATCATCTTGTCACATGCATGCAAAGTCTGTACACTCCTTGATAGCATGCCTGAGCATTTCTCTTCAATGTGCATACTTTCCTATATGCATTTGTGCATCTTTCAAGACAAAGTCTGTACACTCTTCACCCGGCATTCAAAGTCTATACATTCTGTTGCATACATACGTAAGGTAGTGTCATGCACTCAAAGTCCACACATGCACACGCATAGTTTGTGCATTATGCATTCATGCTTAAACTCTAGGCATAGCAAGTCTGCACATTGGTTGTACATTGCACACAAAGTCTGTACACTAGTTGATGGCATGCCCGTGCATTCATCATCAATGTGAATACTTTATTATATGCATACATCATTACATGCTATAAAGTCTGTACATGCTTTGTTCAAATCTCAAACTTACTCAATGCATCCTTTTCTCTCCTTTCAGATTAATTCACACTGATAACAAGTCTGTTCTAACAGGACTGCTGCTTGAGGAGATTAATAAGGACACGTGATCCAAGAATGGAGATGACTCAGGATCGTGACACATGTAATCCAGCAGGCTGAAATGCTGCCACGCGGTCAAGGTGTTAGGTCAGGAATTCGTGGAAGACACACGCCCACCTACCTACTGCTGCTATAAAAAGGATGCGTCTCCTTCGAGTGAAATGCGTGGGGATCGTGAGTAGAGTGATCGAAGTAGGGGAGCCCATCTGAAAGAGCAGAAGCAGAGAGAGAGAGAGAGAGAGCCTGCACGATCCAGAAGAAGAGAAAGAAAGAAGAAGAAGAAAAAAGAGAAAGAAAAAGAGAAAGAGAGATCAACAGAAGAAGAAAAAGGAAAGTGAAAAGAGAGATAGAGAGTTTGTGAAAAAGAAGAGAGAAGACTTCTTTGAAGATGTGTTATCTGTTGGCTCTTGGATCAGATCCAGACCAACTTGCTCCTTGAGAGATGTTTTGTGCTTTATCGTATACAACTTTCTGTCACTGTGATTTCCCATTTCCTGTTTTTCTTTTGAACTCTATTTCAAGCTGTTTGTCAGCATTTCAAGCTGTGTTGCTCAACGGGCAGAGGAGGATTCCTTTGGACGGGTTAAGCTGTAATCCCCAGTGGTTGTAGAGGAGGATTCCTCTGGTCGGCTAAGCTGTATTTCCCAGTGGAAGCAAGCTGTGATGCTCAGCTTGTTCTAGGTAAGCTGTGAGGCCCAGCGGTTTAAGCTGTGTATCAGCGGAATCCACACTATAGTTTGAGTGTGGGGTGGACGTAGGTCTGGAGGACCGAACCACCTTAAAAATCTTCTGTGCAGTGGTTTGTGTGTCTATTCTGATCCGCTAGATGTATGCTTAGGTTCGATCTGAATAATTTGTCTAGCGAGGAATTTATTTTCATCTTGGACATTTGACATTGGTTCTGAAGAGTGTCAAATTCACTCAAGTCATCTGAGCTTCTAAGTTGCATTCGTTTGCTTGTTTGGGTTCAGTTAATAGAGTAAGTTTGCTTAGGAGCCTGCACTCTTGCACCTCAACTGTTTGGTCAAGAGAATCATTGTTCTTCTTATCTTATATAGCTTAACTAGTCGTGATTTCCTATTGTGTCTAGTTACAGTTTTTAATTGGGCAATCTTATAAAGGGGAGATTCATTCACCCCCCTCTGAATCCATCGCACCGATCCCAACATCCGAGTGCGTGGTAGCCCTGGGTGCACTCCCACATCCGCTATCTGAGGTCCTCCGGGGAGGGAAGAGGCTCGCTCTGTGAGTAGCCCCGCGCCCGCTAGAGCAGGGCGGCTCCTGCACTTGCCTTCAGCAATGGCTCTGGCAGAGAAGCGGATATAGGCCACTCGACCCCTAACTCCAGGGAGGGCTCTCCAGTGGAACCTGCATAGTTCTGACAAATACCAAAGGGAGTAAGCAACACGGGAAAAACTTCCTTCGACAAACAAGGTGAAAAACCTGAGAAAAAGAAGGAGACAAGTCTTGGCTCCTCACCTGAAGCAAATCCAGCTGTCCCGGTGGCATCATCTGCTGGGGTCGGGGAGGGCAACTGCACTTCAGCCTCAATAGCATCATAGGTCGGGGTCAGAGAGGGCAATGATTCCCCCACCGTCCAGTCATCCCCAGCAAGCACGGGTGGGATAGGAGGCTCCTCCTGCCCTCCCTCGTCGGGAGCCGACGTACGCTCCTCTCCGAACTCTGACGCTGCGGGTAACCCGAGAATGTCAGCACTCTGCCTTATAGAGCTAACAAGCACCGAATGAAGACGGGAAGGACTGCCGCATACCTCCAGAGGTGGTCCCCGTCGGGACCTCCCTACTAGCGGAGACCCCAGAGGACGAGGAGAACGAACTCGAACTCTCCGCTGTCTCCATCTCCGAGCTGCCATCATCTGGAGAGCTCGACGAGGCCCCTGACGAACTTTCAGAGGTGGCTGAACCGGAACCTCCTGCAAGCCAACAAAGCAAACAAGGTCATCACAGGGCCCAGCTTCGTATAAGGATGACTCTTCAGCTAAGAGTCACGAACAGAAGACTCACTAGCTGGAGCACTCCCCTCTGAAACTTTTTGGATATCGATGATCTCCTCGTCACCCTTAACCGAAGCCGCTTCTGTGGGCCCCTCTTCTACCACCTCAGCCCCGTTACGGGGTAGCTCACCTTCTTCTAGAGGCGAAGGAGCACCTATAAACAATGCCAACATGATCTCAGCACTAGAAGACAATAAACACAAAGGACTTAACAAAAATGATTAAGTCTCCAGCTACGTACCTGAGGGTCCCATGCTCAAAGACCCGACCAGCCCCACAGTGCAGGCCGACACTACGGCTGGCAGGGAAACATGCGCCACCCCCGCCAACAACTGTGGCAATAGGCTAGACACTTCTTCAACCGTGGGCAGCATTGAAGCACTCCTCCCTTCAGGCTCCCCCCAAAGGAGGGAAGGGACACTGATGGGCCAGTACGGACCTGGTGAGGACACACGGCGCTATCCTCGACGGAGCACCCGGCACACCGCTACTTCCTTGTGGCTCGGCGATGGCGGCATCTTCTAGCTATCTTCTCTGCTTGCTCAGGCCATGTGGGCCTTGGATTAGTCCCTGCGTGGACATGTTATCTAGTTTTATTGCTATCAGACTATGTGTAGGGATAATGGGTCCTTTTTTTTCTTTTACTATTGGGCTTGGCCTTGGCCCATAGTGTTTGGATTAGGGTTAGGGTTTGGGGCGCATTCCCCCTTCCCCATCCAAGGTGGCTGCGCCACCTTCCCCACCTTGCCTCCTCTTCTTTCCTTTTTGGGCACACCCCTTTCCCATTCCACCTCCCTCACCTTTCTTCTTTGGGCGCCCCCCTCCCCTTGATCCCTCCTTGATTGGAGGAGGCTTGGCCACCCCCCCCCCCTTGAATGGGGAAGGTCCTGGTCGCACCCCTCCTCCCTTGGCTGGGTGAAACCCTAATTCCCCTCCCCCGATATATAAGGCATGTAATTTCCTTTTGTGAGAATTAATGAATGAATTTTGAAGATTGTGCTTGAAGGTGGCTGCGCCCCCCTCTCTCTTTCTCTCTTCTCCTGCGACGGGAGATCGGCGAGGTGCGACGCCTCAGCCCCCGGTGGACTCCGGGGTTCCCCTTTACCCTCTTCTTCTTCGTCTACGGTTCGTGTGCGGAAGATCAGATTTCTACACCGACTTGCAGCAGATCTCGCCCCCTCTCTTGGACGAGTTTGGCTCCCTCCTATTTTCTGGAGATACGTTGGCGGATCAGCTTCGCGTTGGCGCTGGTTTCGCGTCAATCGGAGGTCGGCACCGCCCGTACCGATTTTCTCCGTCGACCTGCGCCAGCACCCCCTTCTCTGCTCGCCCAGCAGGGAGGCCCTTCTTGCGAATTTTCCCCAGGCCTCCACGCTGCGCCTTTACCCTGGTTTCTTCAGGGTTCGTAGATCTCCAGGTCCTCTGTCCGACGCCGCCGACGGCGTCACGTTTCGACGTCGTCACCGTCCGTGGCAGTCGTTCTAGTGGGCTTGCGCCGGCGGGCCTGCACAGTCCGGCCAGCGAATCAACACCAACTTCCAGCGGCTCCTGCGACTAGTACCGGCGTCATCTGCCCGCGCCGTTTGACCGAGGACGACTTCTACCAGTCAGCTTCCACCTCCAACCGGCCTGGACCTGTTCGGATACCAGAAGGCCGTTTTCCGGATTTTACCGTCGGCGTGCGCTGTTCTGCGACCCCAGAACCAGACCTGAGTTGCAGCAGCGCCCACGGCCACCACCGGCGGAACCAGCGCGTCCCCTCTGACCGGAGCGTACCTGCAGCAGTCAGTGACACGTCCTCCCTGACGGCACCTCATTCGGACGTCGCCTCAGTCCGTGGGACCCATCTTCGTCCAGGCGCGCGCGATACCGATTCTGCAGCATCGTGCCGTCACCGAGTGCGGCCCGTCAACCCGTGCCCGGCAACCCGAATGCTTTGTTTGTAGCCTGTTACCTCCCTGCGAGGAGTGGGCCGTTATTGGGTTGTATTTTATTGGTCTTCAGTGTATCGGGTTGTTGGTCCACGGCCGGGGTTCCTTTCCCACGCCTTGGCGTGGAGGTACGCGTTCCGACTCCTCTCCTGTTGCTTGCTCTTTTAGTATGCTTTTGACTATGCCGCGTGAGAGAGAGTAGGCGCCTAGCTATTTGTTATCATCACTGCGGATTGTGAGTGAGAGCATCCTTCCCTAGCACTAATCAAGCATCGAGTTAGGACTCGATTCCCCTAGTCTTTGGGGTTTGACTACACGCCTAGGCACGTGCGCCTCCCTCATTGGGACGGCCGCGGTCGGAGTGTCTGTTGAGAGACGTCCCTCCATCTGTGGGATATCACGGTGGTCAGCCATTTGGCGACCCTTGTGCGTACTATTGCTGGCCCAGTTAGAGTCTTTGTGACTCTTAGTCCGTGTCGGTCCCCGTCCCCCATCAAAGTGGTATCAGAGCTTAGGGAACCAGTTTGTTCTAACAAATTGGGGTCTTAGGTCATTTGCATCTTTAGGTTGTCTAGGGCACATTTGAGTCCATTCTGCCCTTCGCATTTCCACTTCAAAAGGGTCGTGTCTAATCCCCATAGTTGCCCCGCATGTCCATCCCATAGAACCCCTCAAAGAGTCCCATGGATTCTCAATTGTTTAGCCCAGCTGATTTGTGGCATATCTCTCAGGGGCATGGGTACCACCCCATCCCATTCCGTAGGCCCGAAGCGCCTACATTTGACGGCTCCCATGACCCGAGTGTCTACCAAACTTGGGAAGCCGCCATGGATAGATATTTTGACTGTTATCCTATGTCCGGAGCCACACAAGTCTCTTTTGCTAGAGAGAAGCTTCTGCATAAGGCCAAGGATAAGTGGAGACATATTGAGGGTTTGAGAGGCATTAGGTGGCAAAAGCCCATCGAATCGTGGTGGGATATGAAGAAAGAGCTTAGGAGGGTCTATGTTCCCCAATCGATCACCTCCAACCGACCCCACCCAATTACATACGAACAAGTGGGTCCTAGTCGGAGGCAACGAGCCCCACACATAGAAGAGCCTAGACCCAAGCCCAAACCAAATGACTACGGGAAAGTCCATCATGATCTTCCTACTCCAACCCACACCATTGCCCAGCTTGTGCAAATGATTTCGGATCGGTTGGATAGGAGGGATGCTTATCTTAACTCACTGTGGCCCTCTAGCCCACAGTCCGCTCCGCCTCCGAGCTCACGCCTACCACCACCCCCGGAGTCCACCCCTGTGACCCCCTATAGTGGGAATGCTCGGTTCTCTGACCGACGTCCTTCACATTCCCCTATCTTGGAGGACACACATTCGGAGGGGGCCCCACCTGGGTTTATTCCAGTGACTTATGAGGCAGGACAGGAGTTGGTTGAGGAGTACCTAGCTGACGTTGAGGAGTTAAGGAGTGAGCCTATGGAGCTTCTAGTCGTGCCTATACCTATGGAGGTTGGGGCTGACACTTTCAGCCTAGCACCCTTGATAGAGAGCCAAGGCCCCACCCACTTCATAGAGGACTCATTTTCCTCACTTGAGGACAATGCTTTTGCCCCTCATCTGGAGCCATCCTTGTCTCTCGAGGGTGAACTTGTCATTGGAGAGCCTCTAGATAGCTGGTTAAGGAAGAGTCCTCATCTGGATGTCTTGATTCCTTACTACCCACCCTTAGAGCCAGCCCTTCCTATTGTCCCCATTAACTCCTTTCACACAACTTTTCAGTCCTTCAGGTTTATAGAAGATGTGAGGGAGTTTCTTAGGAGCTTGGATTGCCAATGGGAGTTGACCTACATGTTGGCCTTAGGGTCAGACCAACCTTATAGTCATAGCTTTATATTCCCTGCCTTGGGCTCCATTACCTCGGTTTACACCATAGGTCATATCACCTCTGAGGTTCTTTTATTCTTTCCCGTCCTGGATGAACTCGATTGCGTCCCCTCTTATGGCAATACGATCTTGAGGAAGGAACAGTGCCTCCCTTACCTTTCATGTGAGCCCCTTGCCCCATCCATCCTTTTGCCTGAGGGTGGCTATCTGCACCAGGGTGAATGTCACACTTGGGCAAGTATTGTGAAGGGACCTGTCGGGAGGGGGTATCATTTCTTTGACCCTTTCGATCCCCTCCCTAGTGAGCCTCCCGATTCGTATTCTTCCCCCCCCCACCTTATCGAGGAGGTCCTTTATCACACCCCTTCCACCCATGCTCGCCAACGTCTCACCCAGCCTACATTCACACCTCAGAGCTTGGTAGGAAAGGATCATCGGTCTTCGTCTCATGCATCTTCAGGGTCATTTAGGGGTTGGTCTCATATAGGGGATGTCATGAGAGAGTTTGGGCAATCTAGTCCCCATGAGTCTACCACATTCTGTAGGGCACCCATGCACGATAGATACAACTTTGGTTGCCCAGGTCCTCCCTATGTTGCTCAGTCAAGTAGGTGTCATAGCCATGCTAGGTCCGTTTTTGGATGTCCAGGACCACCATTGCATTCATACAGGCATCGATCCACTCAGCTAGTTCGGAGTCTACATCATCATCACCATCTCGAGGCCAGCAACACTCGTTACAAGGAGTTAGCCGACGTGCACAGACGCACACGTGAGTTCCGCGAGGGAGAGTACGTCCTGGTCCGGGTTAGACCGGAGCGGTTTCCTTCGGGAGCCGTCAAGAAACTCCAGGATCGCGGTGCAGGACCATTCAGAGTGTTGAGGCGTATTGGGTCGAACGCGTATGAGATCGAGCTTCCAGACGACTACGGGATCAGTTCGACATTCAATGTCTCTGATCTGGTAGCTTATCAGGATCCCGCGGTGATACCCAGCGAGTTATTTGGGCCTGACCCTCCTGTTGTGAGTGATACACCTACTGAGAGTCCACCTCCTCCAGCCCCACTACAAAAACGCGAGCATATAGATTGCATACTGGATGAGCAGGTGACTACTACCAGGAGCGGAGCCTACCAACGCTTCCTAGTGCGTTGGAGAGGGCGCCCCGAGTCGGACAACACCTGGATTACACGCGGAGAGCTGGAGCGGATGGATCCGGACCTGCTGGAGCGGTACCTCAGCGATCGTGACCCTTACTCGACGGGGTCGAGTTCTTCCCACCCGGGGAGAATTGGTGAGGACACACGGCGCTATCCTCGACGGAGCACCCGGCACACCGCTACTTCCTTGTGGCTCGGCGATGGCGGCATCTTCTAGCTATCTTCTCTGCTTGCTCAGGCCATGTGGGCCTTGGATTAGTCCCTGCGTGGACATGTTATCTAGTTTTATTGCTATCAGACTATGTGTAGGGATAATGGGTCCTTTTTTTTCTTTTACTATTGGGCTTGGCCTTGGCCCATAGTGTTTGGATTAGGGTTAGGGTTTGGGGCGCATTCCCCCTTCCCCATCCAAGGTGGCTGCGCCACCTTCCCCACCTTGCCTCCTCTTCTTTCCTTTTTGGGCACACCCCTTTCCCATTCCACCTCCCTCACCTTTCTTCTTTGGGCGCCCCCCTCCCCTTGATCCCTCCTTGATTGGAGGAGGCTTGGCCGCCCCCCCCCCCTTGAATGGGGAAGGTCCTGGTCGCACCCCTCCTCCCTTGGCTGGGTGAAACCCTAATTCCCCTCCCCCGATATATAAGGCATGTAATTTCCTTTTGTGAGAATTAATGAATGAATTTTGAAGATTGTGCTTGAAGGTGGCTGCGCCCCCCTCTCTCTTTCTCTCTTCTCCTGCGACGGGAGATCGGCGAGGTGCGACGCCTCAGCCCCCGGTGGACTCCGGGGTTCCCCTTTACCCTCTTCTTCTTCGTCTACGGTTCGTGTGCGGAAGATCAGATTTCTACACCGACTTGCAGCAGATCTCGCCCCCTCTCTTGGACGAGTTTGGCTCCCTCCTATTTTCTGGAGATACGTTGGCGGATCAGCTTCGCGTTGGCGCTGGTTTCGCGTCAATCGGAGGTCGGCACCGCCCGTACCGATTTTCTCCGTCGACCTGCGCCAGCACCCCCTTCTCTGCTCGCCCAGCAGGGAGGCCCTTCTTGCGAATTTTCCCCAGGCCTCCACGCTGCGCCTTTTACCCTGGTTTCTTCAGGGTTCGTAGATCTCCAGGTCCTCTGTCCGACGCCGCCGACGGCGTCACGTTTCGACGTCGTCACCGTCCGTGGCAGTCGTTCTAGTGGGCTTGCGCCGGCGGGCCTGCACAGTCCGGCCAGCGAATCAACACCAACTTCCAGCGGCTCCTGCGACTAGTACCGGCGTCATCTGCCCGCGCCGTTTGACCGAGGACGACTTCTACCAGTCAGCTTCCACCTCCAACCGGCCTGGACCTGTTCGGATACCAGAAGGCCGTTTTCCGGATTTTACCGTCGGCGTGCGCTGTTCTGCGACCCCAGAACCAGACCTGAGTTGCAGCAGCGCCCACGGCCACCACCGGCGGAACCAGCGCGTCCCCTCTGACCGGAGCGTACCTGCAGCAGTCAGTGACACGTCCTCCCTGACGGCACCTCATTCGGACGTCGCCTCAGTCCGTGGGACCCATCTTCGTCCAGGCGCGCGCGATACCGATTCTGCAGCATCGTGCCGTCACCGAGTGCGGCCCGTCAACCCGTGCCCGGCAACCCGAATGCTTTGTTTGTAGCCTGTTACCTCCCTGCGAGGAGTGGGCCGTTATTGGGTTGTATTTTATTGGTCTTCAGTGTATCGGGTTGTTGGTCCACGGCCGGGGTTCCTTTCCCACGCCTTGGCGTGGAGGTACGCGTTCCGACTCCTCTCCTGTTGCTTGCTCTTTTAGTATGCTTTTGACTATGCCGCGTGAGAGAGAGTAGGCGCCTAGCTATTTGTTATCATCACTGCGGATTGTGAGTGAGAGCATCCTTCCCTAGCACTAATCAAGCATCGAGTTAGGACTCGATTCCCCTAGTCTTTGGGGTTTGACTACACGCCTAGGCACGTGCGCCTCCCTCATTGGGACGGCCGCGGTCGGAGTGTCTGTTGAGAGACGTCCCTCCATCTGTGGGATATCACGGTGGTCAGCCATTTGGCGACCCTTGTGCGTACTATTGCTGGCCCAGTTAGAGTCTTTGTGACTCTTAGTCCGTGTCGGTCCCCGTCCCCCATCAGGACCAGCTCCTAAATCATCTCCAGAGTAGCGGCTGGATCCTCACCTAGCAAATGACATCATAAAGTCAGTCAGTATCGACATCCCCGCAACTATACAATGGAAGGGCTATGCCCTCCGTAGCGATTCAGTACTTACCCAAGCCACCCTGGGTCGCAGCGGGCTCCTGCCCGTCAACAGATGGGGGCACGTCACCTCGCATCTCGGAGGGAGCTGCGGTCTCTGATGTCCCGGCCACCTCTGCATGACGCTAGCAACTATGTCAACTCTCAAAATCAAGTACATCCATTAACATAATGTGCTCGGTCTTAGAATTATTTACCTGGCTGAGCATCTTTTAAAGCCTTCCATGGCTCAAAATCGGGGAAGGTCTCAACATTAGGGGCGGTCTCGTCCATCATACAAAGAAGCCCCTCCATATCTATCTCATAATCAACCCCCTTGTCAGGAAGTGGGTCGACCTCTTGAGGTGGCGAGAAGGCCACGTCAGCCCCGGTCTCCAGTGGCGCTGTAAAAAGCAAACCCAATTGCACAAGGTTAGCTGATCGTCAAGGCTGAATCAACAAAAAGCAAATGGGCAGATACAACACTTACTCAGAGCCGGTTCCGCCTCAATATGCTCCCTGGTCGCGGGTCCCCGAGAGGACTCACCAACCTCCCTAACTCCGGTCTTCACCCGAGGGCGTTTCCTCCGGGGCTAGAGGGCCCCGTCACCATCCCCGGAAGACGTCCCCGTGAAGGGGTGATCCCTATCCACCGTAGAACCTACCAATAAACACAACCACACAAGACCTCTCAGCCAGGTACCCTAGAAAACAACAAAGTGGGGACAACAGGCTAATGAAGAGGTCCAACCTGAAGCCACAAAGGGGGTTAGCAGCAGAGGAACCAACTACTCCGGCTTCAAGCCCATGACCCGTGCGGCCTTTGCGACCGCTTCCTTCACATCCCTCAGAGTGTAGGTGCACTCGATGAGAGACACGAGCTCCATGGGTCCAGCCGACCCGATCGCATAGGCGATATGACGCCTCCAATCGTCGGTTGCCGTGTCTGTAAAACTCCCCTCAGGGAGCACTCGGTCCAGTGAGCCCCTCTGTTTAAACCCGCAGTCAGCTAGAAACTGGGTCCACCAAGTCCTCGACATCCCGGGTCGAGACACCCTGGCTCCAGTACCTCCAGGCACCGCCCGTGCCTGCGGAAGGGGCTTCAGTGCCCCGTTGCCGCTCCGCCCCACAGACAGTGAGCCTAGGCTCCCCCGGGGCACCTGCTGCGCCAGCCGCTCCACCTCCAGGCTGATCCGAGAGAAGCGAGTCCACAGGAACCCGTCATCTAGTGCGATGAGCGGCAGGTCCTCCCTCAGGAGGCGGGTCTCCTCAGCTTTCCGGACCGCCGAGGCCTTTTGCCGATACTGGTGGCTATGCTCAAACCACCACCTGGCATAGTGGACATCGAACCGTCCCCTGCGTCCCGGCACAGGTGTCGGCAGTCGCTCCGGCTCTCGGCGACAGTAGAAGTCCCACCACGCCGCGGCTAGCAAATGTGTGTCCCGGCCTCTATACTGACGACCCACCAAAGGGAACTCCTGGTTCGGCGGGATCCCCTGGTCGTACCTGAAGTTTTGAATGAACCTGTGCGGGTAGTACGGCTCTAGGAAGCTCGTCACGGACCGGTGTAGAGGCAGCACCGCTGGTCGGGTGCTCATCACCCACTTGGTGTACAATGCCGCGTCCGGCTCCTATTGATAAGGAAGGGCGCAGGCCGCCCCGCCATTCGAAGGCACCATAATCAAGTGGGAGTCTCTAGTGGGGCCGTCAAAGGGAATCCCATCCTCGCCCTTGCCAGGCAAGTAGCACAAGATTCTCCTGGCTTCCTCCAACTGCATGACTGTGTCCCCGTCCGGCTACCCGGCGAAGCTAAACAACAATGGTGCCGCCTGATTCATCACGGACCCGCGATACACCAACCCTAGAAACAGTAGGCCAGCCCACGCACTGAGGTAGTAGGTCGGCAGAAGTAGGCTCCGCTCGCGTGGCGCTGGGTGCGCTGCCAGTACCCCCAGTTCTTGATAAACATTGGCTAGAGCGGCTAGGGCTAAGGCCAGCCTCCGTCCCTCCGCCAGTTGGCACGTAGGCCACAACAGCTCCACCCTCAACTGGCCATCCTCCCCGTCGGGGAGCATGAACGTCGCCAACCAGTATGCCAAGTACACGGCTAGGTGGGTCACGTTTAGCAGTCTATGGGGGTTCCACCCATCCTCTGGTGCGTAGATATACCTGCTATATGTCTGAAAATGTAGCTCCATCTCTGTGTACTCCTCCCAGGGGGTCTGGTCCCTCGCAAACTCCTGGTGAAAGCAAAAAGGTCCGTCATAGAAGTGGCGGACCCACGCGTTCAACGTCACCCTGGGAGTCTGCGCTGCTCTCTCTCTCCCAGCCAAGGCTAGGTCCCTCCAGGACTTCAGCAAATACCGGTAACTATAAGAAAATCGGTATCTCCCATGTCTGTCAGTATGGCTACGATGGAGGTCATCTAGCCCTACCTCCTCGTACCCCTCGCCGCTGATCGGCAGCCCAGAAATCCTATACAGAGACCACAGATCTAGCGAAGTCCCTCCCTCAACCGTTGCCACGGTGTTCCACCTGCGGTTGAAGTGCTCAGCCAGTGCCTGTAGAAGCCCCGTTTAGCAGGGGTACCCGTACAAAGCCGTGGTCACGACATATCTGATATCAGCTCGGTAGAGCAGCACCCGGTAGTAGTGTACTATGCCTATTAACCACTCAGTAGCTCCCTGGCAATATCTGTGTGACGAAATCACCGCCCAGCGGCCATACCAGCTAACGGCAGTCTGTCACAGTATCCCGGATAGAAGGCTGTGGTCGTCGTAGCCTTCTCCGGAATACTCCAGCCCTGATGGCTCCAGTACTAACCCGGGACTGCCCTCTGTCTCTGCCCGATGATGCCCGTGCAAATCCCAGAAAGTGGGACCCATCACTCGAGCGCGGACCCCGAACTGGTCTGCTCGGCTAAAGAAGCCCAGGCACTCAGCGTTGGGAAATCGACTCTACCTCCAGTAGTCCACAGAGAAACTCAGAAAGCCATAAAGGACGATTCCGTGCAAATTGTCTCGGCCCACCAAGATCTCCCGCTCCAGTCGGCGATGGGCCACAGCAACCCGAGAGTCACTCTCCTCCATGCCTGGCGGGACAAAGCGTCCGATGAACTCTAATAAGTGACGGTCCAAGGGGAACTCCACCCAGTAGCCACCGCTGTGATCATAAGTGTAAAGCCCGCCCGCCTCCGACGCGCGGGCCAGCTCCACAACCCCAACTCCGTTGCCGCGCTCGCCAACGGGGACCTCTGCCACAGCCATGTGCCCCCAGTCGAGCTGCTCCACATTAGCCATAGTAATGATGGGCGGACCCAAAGGGGGCATGGGCCGCTCGGTCCTCCTCACCCAGTGGTCCTCCTCTCGGACCACGCGCCTTGGGACCCGCTCGTCCCTACCAAATCGTGCCATAGCTGCAAGACATAGCACCAAAAATGGTCAGCATGCCAGAAATTCAACACATATAATATAATAAAGCACAAGTATATGAAGCATCAAAATGCAACTACAATAACCCAGAAGGAGAGATTCACGGGCCGTATGCCCTCGTCTCCGCCTCTGACGCATGACCCGTGGGGGGCATTTGTTGTACCCAGACAATTTCCCCCGCAAAATACCCAGGAATAAGAGTTCAGGAATTTCCCCGAACACCTTCAAGGCATGGGCTACCAAGCCTCTCCGACAGCCCAGTGGGCCCGACCAACGGCCCCAACCCGTTAGCCGAGGTATACGGCGGCACTAGCAATCAATCGGGACCACGCCCGACTCATAAGTTGCGGACTTTGCCCGCCTCCTACATGACCACCCGGGCCATCCCGGGGACACTCCGACTACAAGTCATGCCATGTGGCTTCTAGTGAAAAGGCCGAGGGCCTACTCTGAGACACTTCTTTCAACCCTCCAAGGTCAAAGGGGGACCCAAATAGGTCAACCACAGGCTTTGGAGTCCCGCAGCACGTGCATACGACTCACACACGTGTGTTCGGCATTCTGCCGAATACCTTGTGGGTGCACATGTTTTAACACTTCTACACCAACCCACGGGCTATCCCGTGGTTCCGGTATGCCAATTGGGTCCTACAACGACCCCCCTACAAGCCGAGGCCACCCCCGACCCTCAGACACGTGGCAACATGCCACTCGACTTTAGCTCTCAGGCCAACCTGAGGCTACTCTGCCAACCCGCCGTACAACATGGCACGCAGCCCGAGGATGGGCACGTATACCCAAGGTGCCTCCTCCCAGACCCTACGGACTTCTATCCTCGGCCCTAGATCAATTCCAAGGTCCGTCAGTCACTTACACGGCTCGTTCGGCGATCCGGGGTGTGTCGGGCATTCGCCCGAACACCTTGCAAGCGGCTACCACGACTCGAAGAACAAAGGCCCCCATGGACCATTTCAATATCTCGAAACCCCGTATCCTTCAAAGGATATCCCCAGACGACAAAGGAAGACCCCCGGGGGCCATCCCTCGGGGTTGCGGCTCGCCCGGGGCCAGTTCACCCCAGGGCATGGTCGGGTCCCCGGAGAGGGCGAACTCCCCGTGGGCCGCACCCCCTCCCCAGTTCGGAGGCCCAACGGCACTCCCCAGTCCTAGTTCGTGCAAATTTCTAATCCCACGGTTCGAGGTTCATGCAATGTTCGTTCGTCATACTCGTAAGTGGAAGAATTTGCGGAGATGGAGCTCGGGGTTACGTCGAGTCACACACGTCAATCCCTCGATCTTCACGCATAAGCAGCTAGTCCACCAGTCCAAGCCCATATCCTTTGTCTTCTTGCATTCAAACTGAGTCAAAGTGGGGCTAAAATTACACAAAAATCCAATTTTATAGTGGTGGGGCCACCCCCCCTCCCTCTCCAACCCAGTCTTCCCAAACCCCCCCCCCCTGGGGAGGGGTTTAGGCGGACCAGCCTGGGGGTCCAGACTGGTCCGCCTAAACCCCCTGGGTAATAAAAAAGATTTTTTTAATTACAAAAGTGGCCACTTTGGTCCGCCCAAAACCCCCTGGGGAGGGGTTGAGGCGGACCAGCCTGGACCCCTACGCTGGTCCGCCTAAACCCCCTGGGGAAGAGGGTTTAGGCAGACCAGCCTGGACCCCCAGGCTGGTCTGCCTAAACCCCATCCAAATTAAAAAAAAAGATTTTTCCCCTCCGAAGAGGGGTTTAGGCGGACCAGACCAGCCCATGGGCCGCGTCTGCCTAAACCCCATCCCCTCCACTCCGATACACACACACAAAAAAACACACAAAAATATAAAAATAAAATAAAATGTTACTATTTGGGGGGTTTACCCGGACCAAGTTGAACCCTCAACTTGTTCCGCCTAAATCCCACCCCCACCCCTTCAACGTCCTATAAATTGCCCCCCTTACAAGCTCATGCATACATAGCAAGGAAGGAAGCAAGATTAGAACACACGGATGGACAGGCGAACTCCCTCGGCCTAATTGTCGCACCCTTGGACCTCCGAGGCCTTCGGCAAGGGTCGGGAACGTAAGAAGACAAGTGCGCGCACTGTTGGCTTGCTAGTCGACTCACACACGCCGAGGGTATGTCCGACCTACTCCCCTCACGTGGTGTTTAGCAGTCTCACACCAAGCCCACCTTCGCCGCATGTAAGATGACTACGCCAACGGAAAATACACCCGCCTCCCGGGTCTGCCCGTGTATGTTAACTTACGACGGTGACGAAGGGCAATTCATAATGCCATGCCGGGCCCCGACACAGAACCGCGTGCCCACCGTTCACCTCCGAGTCAGCCGTCGGCCCCTCGGATTAACAACTCAAGTCTAGTCGGACCTCTAGCCGAAGAATCATAGTCCCGGGGCCGACCTCGACTCTTCGGCATGACAGCACTCACCGTCCGAGACCCGGACCCGACCGCTCACCTTGAGCCGCGTCTGACCTCCATCAGGCGCCAGTCCGTGTCCGCTCTGGCCACCAAGGCAGTCGGACTCACACCAACTCCTCTGTAAAGAGCTTCTGTAAAGCACGCGGATATCCGCTTTGTCACGCATTGACCCGGGGACCGACCCACGTGTTGAAATTATCCCGCGGCTTACGCCCGTTGTACTTTGGCCCTCTAGGCCCATATGTAAAGCCCATGTGGCTCATCATCAAACCAGTAAAATACAAGCGCCCGCATTCGGGCCCCCAGCTTCCTGCCTACACCACTCGGCATCTGTGCCCGACACCCTAACCCCAGTAAACACACCCCTTAGTCTAACGCACACCCATAGCTGCTGAATGCCCCCAGCCCTCTACCCATGGCTTCAGACTTATATACAGACTTTTCTTCAGCTCAGAATGAAGGTACTCGGATTCAATCTGATGTAAATAAACACCGGTTGCTTACGGCCGGTGGGGAAAGACGTCCAGTACACGATTCCTGCAATTGCCTAACGCACTCGCACCCATGGAACCCCTTCTCTCCACGTGTCGTTCGATCGCCTGAGCCCATGTGTCATGCCCTAGTGGCGCTTCCCCGGTTAACCCTTGGTTCCATGAGTGATTGTCAAGAAATCGACTGGCATGCCCGCACCCTGTCCGGTTAACCCTTATCTCGACATTTCCATGCCATTCGACCCTTTTTTGACTTTCCGTGAAAGGAGAGTGCCCGATACCGCCATGAGAGGCATGAAACCGTAAGGAGGATACCCGAGATATATCAAATGCCCGTATTTTCCTTCCCCGATGTATCCCTTCCTTCACCCCGGTAATCGACATAAAAAACTCGCGCAAAAAATGAAAATAAAGGAAATGAAAGAAATGGAAACCCACGCGTAAGTGCGTGTGTAGGATTGTGTGATCGCCAGAAGTCAGAGACCCCAAATGCAAGAGTATGTGATCGCATTTATGTCTTTGCGGTGGTAGATTGTGTGGATTCCTTCTTCCCCTTCCCTCGACCGGCCAATGAAGAGGGCTTTTTCCTGGTTACCCTTGCAAAGAAAATGAACAAACACCAAATGAATTAGAACAAAAGCAGTGTAGGATCAATCCTTTGAGATGAAAGCAATGAAACCATGAACGGACACGCACATGGTTGGTGTCGTTTTAAACCCCTTTTGGACGCAAAGGGTGGGAAAATGACGTGATGAGTGAAGGTTTATGCAAAATTGCAGAATATGGAGCTCTCTTTGCAAGATAGATGCGGCAACACAAGACGATGCATGCAACTAACGAAAGTAGAGCGAAGAAGAGCAAAAGGGAAGAAAAGCTTATTGGGGGCGCCGATGGCGGGCTTCGAGGAGAGCTTCGACAGCGTGAGGACGACATGGATGTGTGGGGGGAAAAATGACCTTCTCTTTTGAGCGCACGGACCCTCAGAAATTCGGTAGAACCTTCCCTTAAAAATTCACAAGCTTGGGAGCGGATTGGACAAAGTTTCCCACCCTCTATGAAGCTTTTTCGAAGCCCTTGTTTCATGGGAGGGGGTACTCTATTTATAGGAAAAAATTGTTGAGTGATGATAGGCAGATCTAGAGGGGAGGGGTGAATAGATCAGCCCCCTTTTGCCCTTCTTTGCGGAAATAAAAACTATGACTAACACAACAGATAAAGAGACAGATATTAGTTACTATTTGAAAAACTAGATGCACACAGGATGCCTGGAAGCGGTCCCATCAAGTTTCTATCGTTGGAACAAGAGAGAAGACAAACCACAAGACACGATCTTTAAGGTGGTTTAGTCTCAATCTAGAGACCTACGTCCACCCCTCACACAATACAGTGAGGCTTCTCTAGTGCCAAAGCACAACCGCTGATTCACAGCTTCTAACAGAGAGATACACTCTCACACTCCACTGTCACATGGCTTGTAACTAAGAGATACACTCTCACACTCCGCTGACACACAGCTTGTAACTGAGAGATACACTCTCACACTCCGCTGACACATAGCTTGAGGGATCACAACCTAAACCACACAGACAGGTGACCACACCTTCTGTCTTCCTACGCGTAGGTAGGGATCTAATGATGAGAAGTTTGTTTAGAAGAAAAGCAAACAAAATATGAAATGGCCAGACATAGTATCGTAATGAAAGCGCTATGACGAAAAAGTCTTCTGTCTGGGAATGAGCTTGAGAGAGCCTTGGTTTTCTTCTTCTTGTTGAATCTTCATAGTAGCCATTGGAAATTTCTTTTCGTCGTGAGGAAGAGAAAATGTCTTCTTCTAGGTTCACTCATGCCGGCAGCATCAGGATGAAGAGTAGCTTGGACAGCAAGCTTTCTTCTTCTTCGTTTACTCCTCAGCACTCTTCTCCATCATTCTTGCCCTCTCGAGCTGGAGCTCATGCTCCTTATATATTGGTGTTCTAGGGCGACACCAACATTGTTCTCTTTTACAAGCAACACCCAGAATGTCACATCCACATTATTTGATATGCTTCCACTTGTACAGTTGACTCCATTCTTGTCAAGTCCGTAGGAATGTGGGTAGGTAGGGGACCATAGTAGCAAGGGTATGACTTTCTTCAGATAATATCTCTGGAAAATCTTAGTCTTCTGACACTGAAGCAATCTGACAACTTTTTCCAGAGCAAACGGATCCTCTAGATTAAGTTCCGGATCTTGAAATCAGCTTCTGTCAGATTCAGATCCGTTCTGGTCGAACCGAGTGTGTCGACACTTTCTTGACAATGTGTCGAGACATTCCTTTAAAAGACTTGGAGACAGCTTCTATCGGTTTCAAACATTTTTTGATTGAACGCTGATGTGTCGACACTTTACCCCAAATGTGTCGAGACATCCCTTTGAAGTTCTTGAAGAGCTATGGCTGATGAGTCGAGACAACATCAAACGGTGTCGAGACATGTAAGTCATGTGCAGAGTTGTTGAATGAGGTGTCGAGACAGAAGTGCCTTGTGCAGAGATTATCACACAAATGTGTTGACACTTTACCCCCTGTGTGGTGAGACATTGGTGAATCCAGATACTTAGTCAGAACTGCTTTAGCTTGAATCTTTCTGGATGTGTCGAGACATGGATCGGATGTGTCGACACGTTCGGTTAAGCCGGAGCTCAAGTGTTGGTTTTTCAATCTAATCTCTTCTGGATGTGTTGAGACATCACTTGGACGTGTCGAGACATTACTTAGTGAGATTCTTCTGCACTTATATAGGCAATTCATCAAACCAAAATAAGTTAGATATTTCTCAAAAATCTGCTAATGATTTATGATTTGTTTTCATCAAAACCATGGGTCACAACATTCTCCCCCTTTTTGATGATGACAACCATAAATCATTATGTCCAAGCATTCATATAGCAATACAAACAAATTGGTTTGAGGAGCCATCAATCAAGCAAAAAATTTATCTATTCACACAACCACTGAATGTTAGCATTTTTCCTCATCAGCAATCAAAAGGCTTGATTCATTAATCAACCATAGTTTTGTACAGATCAAGCGAGGATGTGTGTTCAAGCAGTTACACTGCAAGTCTACTTGCAAAATCTAGAAAAATCTAACTACCAATCTAGATGAAAAAGTTAAGTACATGCTAGATGCTTGATGATGCTTGTCTTCTCATAAGGACCATCTTCAGTACTTCTCCCCCTTTGTCATCAGCAAGGACGGGGTGAAGGAGGAGGCTGCTGTGGTGGAGGCATGGTGCTGGTGCTGGCAGAGTGAGGGATCTGTGCCTCTTGGAAGTCTTGCTGCAGGTGAGAGATTGTTGTTGTAAGAGAGTCAATTCTCTGAGTGAGCTGCTCATCCCTCTGTCTGATAGGCTATTGC
This sequence comes from Amorphophallus konjac, assembly GCA_022559845.1. NCBI lineage: Eukaryota > Viridiplantae > Streptophyta > Magnoliopsida > Alismatales > Araceae > Amorphophallus > Amorphophallus konjac. The sequence goes on along the minus strand of CM040126.1, from coordinate 318,808,190 downwards.
AAAGACTTGATATTATCCTTGTTGTCCTTGAGCCAGCTATGAATCATTTCACAGATATAGTCTGTTTGAGCCCGCTGCTGGGAGGCCTGTACTGGAAAACGTGAAGAGGTGGCCTCAGTTTCAGGAGGAGGGCACCATTCATCACCTGTATCCTGTAGGGCTGGTTGGAGTTGAGCTTTATGCAAACGAACGAGTTCAAGAATTTCAGTGCCAACCATATCCAGTTTATTGTACACAACATCCATCTTAGCCTCAGCTTTAGAGGTACTGTTGACTGCACGAGCTGTGCTAGTGTGCACTGTTTCGGCAATCTTGGCTGAAGCATCAAGGAACCTGTGGCTGTCAGAAAAGATCTTCCCCTTTAGCCGTTGGGAGGCATCTACTAAACGAGAAGTATTAGCATCAACTGTTCCCTTCAGATTGGAGTATGCCTGAAGAGATCGGTTGGTCTCAGCGGTCATATGCGCTCTGATGGATGTATGTGCGCCAGCCACCTGTGCTCTGATGGATGTAGTTGCGCCAGGCACTTGTTCAGCTAGTTGATTGGATGATTCCATCAGTTTGGCATACTTAATGTTGAGATTACCTTGATCTTCTCTGATGTCATAGGCATGCATGACCACTTCAACAGTTTTCGCCTGAGTTTCAGTGTGGATTTGTCGTAGTCGTCTCAGGATTCTTCCTGCTCGATCACCCACATCTATCAAGGAGTTCATGAAGCTGAGCAACCTTTGATCTGACTTAGTTTTGTTGTGCATGAATTTTTCCCATCGGTTGTTCTGAGCTTGCTCATAATGAAGTTGTCTAGCTTCCAGTCTATCCACTTGTAGACTTATCTGATGACAGGAGGAATTCAAACTCCCAAATTGGGCAGTGAGAAATTGAATGAGGGCAGTATGAATATCCATTAAACTGCCAGTGGCACCAAATGCAGGACCTTGTGAGGTGGAGGCCTCGGCATGAAATTCAGGAGGGGCATCCCTTGTAGTGAACACTCTGGGCTCATTTTCTGGAGACAAAGGAGGTTGGATACCAAAAGCCATCATCATCCCAGGCTGGTCCATGGGATCTGCAAACTGCTGCTGCTGAGGAGCCTGCTCAAAGTGGATATCTACATAAAATAGTTCGTCATGCTGATCTAACTGTGCTTCTGAATCTGGTTGGTCCTGTGTGGGCTGACCTTGTGGAGGTTGGTCCGGTGGAAGCTATTCCTGTGGAGTTGGCTGAACAGTAGGGTGAGGTACATGACTAGGTAGATTCCTTACCAATTTGTCACCTTCCTTCTTGAAGTGCATATAGTTTTGGATGAACCTCATGGTGTAGACATTACTCTGCGGAATGGATATGGACTTCTCTTTATCAAGAGGAATACCAATGTTTGCGACCGCGGGGTAGTCAGTTGTCGTTTTGTCCTCGCGATGGGGGTGTGCACTCGCCTTTTACGGAAAGTTGAGATAGGTTGACTGGGCACGCGGGGATTTCGGGGGTTTTGAGAAGAAGGCAGAGAAAACGATAGGAACGCCCTGGAAGGGATGGCGTATGGTTCATAATTCTGGGAGACTGGGACATGGATGATTGGGTAGAATGCGGGCGTGCCTGTCGATTTCTTGACAATCACCTATGGAACCGAGGATTGACCGGGGAAGCATCGCCAGGATGCGGCACGTGGCTTGAGGGATCAGGTGACACGTGGATAGAAGGGGTTCTGTTATGTTAGATGGACGTAGTCTATTACCACAGAGAGTGGATCTAGAGGGGGGTGAATAGATCTATTGCCTAATTTAAAACCAATATAAGGCTCTAATGCGGAATATAGGCAGATCTACTAAATCACTAACTCGTGTATTAGATTTGAACATAAGCGAATCAAACTGTGAAGGTAAACAGGAAATCCAATCGCACACAGTTCATAGACAATCACACAAACACAAGGCACACATGATTTTTAGGTGGTTCGGTTAGGAGACCTACGTCCACCCCACACTCAACCGAGTATGGCTTACTGCTGCGCAGTACAGCTTGCGTCCGCTGGGCAATACAGCTTAGCCTACAACCGCTGATACACAGCTTCGCTGGGCTTTACAGCTTGCCGACCAGAGAAACAAATCCTCTGCAACTGCTGGGCGATACAGCTTAACCGTCCGAGACCTGGTCTTGCCTGCTGAGGATTACAGCTTCACCTGTCCAGTGGAAACCTCCACTGCAATTGTTGGCTCACAGCTTGAAGAAACAGATTCGGAAACAAAAGACAGAAGCAAACGAAAATGAGCAAACCCGGAAGGGAAATAGCTCTCAATGAGCGAACATCTTAGCTCTGGTATCTGAACCAAGAGTCTGAGTTACAACCTCTCAATGAACCTCTCTCAACTCTTCTCTCTCAATCGAACTCTCTCAACTCATTTCTCCTTTATCTCTTTCTTCTCTTCTCTGCTTTTCTTCTCTGTGGATCTCGGTGGCTCTCTGCTGCTTCAGACTTTCAGTCTCACTGTATAGACTTTACCACTCGATCGATCAGCCTACTTCTAAAGAAGAAAGCTCATATATATACCAGCAGCAGATTGGATAAGGGCGTGTGGCTTCCACATTTCCCACCCAATGCTTTTGTCAGATTCGAGGAACTTCGACCACAAGGCAGCATCCTGATTGAGCTGCTTCCACATGTCACCATCTGGGCACCTCGTCCATCCTTGGATCACGAGCCATGTCATCAATCTGAGCAAGCAGTCCCTATCAGACAGACGAACAGAGTTATCAGTTTAAGTATAAAACCCTGTATAGACTTTGTAGGGTGTAATACATTGTATAGACTTTGCACTGTATAGACTCTGTGAATGCGAATGTAATGTATAGACTTTGCAATGTATAGACTTCATATATGCAGTGCTATGCGATGTACAGACTTCCTATATGAAGGCAACCGCTGTATAGACTTGCTGAAGTGTAATGCAATGTGCAGACTTTGAAGAACATTCAGCAGCCAATGTATAGACTTACGCAATGTAAAGACTTGCCAGTGTATGGACTTGATGAGCATGCAGCACACAATGTGCAGACTTCGTGCAATGCATGAAGAAGCAATGTGTAGACTTAGACATGCTTCAGCTCGTGTAATGTATAGACTTAAACATACAACTGAACGATGTATGGACTTGCCAATTCAAGGGCTGTACAGACTTTACGATGTGTGGACTTGCCAAAGGAGAGGCTGTACAGACTTGATGCAATGCAAGGTAAACGAATGTATAGACTTCACGATGTGTGGTCTTGCCAAAGGAAAGGCTGTACAGACTTGAACAAGCACAATGTATAGACTTTGCCAAGATAACTTGACGATGTACAGACTTGAGCAAAGCGAGGTCTGTACAAACTTGAAAGTTCACAATGTATAGACTTTGATAAGGCAACGGCTATACATACTTCAACTCAGCTGCGATGTATAGACTTGCAGGGGCAACGTAGGTAAAGCTACCAGTGTATAGACTTGCGAGTGCAACGTCGGTAAAGCTACCGATGTATAGACTTACGAGTGCAACGTAGGTAAAGCTACCAATGTATAGACTTCGAAGTTGAACTGGTGAATATACAGACTTCACCGATGTATAGACTTTGAAGGTTCAACTGGTGAATGTACATACTTCACCAATGTATAGACTTGGAAGTTCACTGATGGATGTACAGACTTCACCTCGAGCAAGCTACAGTGCAGTGTATGGACTTTGAAGAATGATGCATGACGCTATACAGACTTGAAAAGTTAAGCTGGTGAGTGTACAGACTTTACCGATGTATGGACTTAGCTTCGTGCATGCTACAGTCCAATATATGGACTTTTAATGAAAGTGCATGCACTGTATAGACTTTGAGCACAAACACCACAATGCAATGTATAGACTTACTAGTTACGTGATCTGCAATGTATAGACTTTGCCCAATGCATAAGACGCTAAGAGAGACGGACAATGTACAGACTTAGCCAATGCAATGTACAGACTTACTGAGCTGACGCTGCATGAGACACTAAGTAAGACGGATAGTGTATAGACTTCACAGCTCAAGTGAGATGGTGGATGTACAGGCTTTGAAGCTCAACTGAGACGGATGATGTATAGACTTAGCCTGTGCGAGCAATGCAGCAATGTATAGGCTTATGTTCTAAACGATGCACAAACACAACAATGCAATGTATGGACTTTGAGTGTGTAGACTTGTGTGTGTACAATGTGTAGACCTATGTATGTGCATGACGATGTATAGACTCTTACTGCATAGAACACATAAACAATCTGACAGAGATAGTTTCATCAAAACATAAACAGTTGCCAATCAATCAAAACAAGCTGTTGCCAAAGAAATAAAGCTATTGTCAACATCATCAACACAGAGGAGTCACAACAATCTCCCCCTTTTTGATGATGGCAACACCCTATCATATGGAATAGCAACATCCTGTCATACAGATGTATTTTTGATGAAAGACATGAATTATTAGTCAGATTTGTCATGCAGATACTATGGATGCATGCTGAGAAATGAAAACAGCTCCCTGCCAACAAGATCTCCCCTTGTGCCATAATCATGATGCATACACTCCCCCTTTGCCAAATAATGGATACACTCCCCCTGGAATGAATTCATCAAACAGGCAAAATATTCTCCCCCTTTGCCATCAACAAAGAGGAGGGAAAGTGATTACAAGGGAGATCATCTGACTGGCATTCTGAACAAGTAGTTCAGGAATAAACATTCTAAAGCATAAAGTCTTCAGTCATATGAATTTAGAAACTGCTTTGAGATAGAGTTCTGGTTTAAAGGTTATAAATTTTAAGTTCATGCACTACAATCATTGGATAAGTTTTCTGTGCATGATAAAATAATAAACCAAAATCACATTTGCATGGGAGATTCAGTTTCAGAATATCTTACTTTCGTAGACTCATTAAAAGTTGTTAAGAGATACCAGGTCATGTATTGAAATTAAACAAATTGACATCCTGAAAATTCTTTTGAAGGAACAACATTTTTCATTGTATTTCATTAAGGGCATTCAGGTACCATTTATCTTTTTACATAAGGGTATACGTTTATCAGACGCCAATACCCCTAGATACTCAACATGATGGACCATTCTGCCTATGATCAAACTCAATAGAACTGATTTACACCTTTTGTGTGAGGGTACACGTTTATCAGACGCCAGTTACCCCCAGGTACTCAGTGAAACCACCCTACTATTTTGATCATTTTATACAGAGATAACTGATACACTTCATGACTTAAGTATAGTCCATTTCTTTGATGGATCACTTAGTTTCTCAGTAATTTACCAGTCATTGCTCTGCCAATTGTGTTTTTCAATTAATTTTCAATGTTTGCCAATATTTTTCTTAGCTGTCCTTTATTTGTTTCAGAATGACTTGTTTAAGGACAATACACATACTTAGCCTTCTCTAACATGATTTTAGATGAGTTTTTAGATTTCAGATATAATTGGCTTTGTCTGACATGAAATAAGATAGGGGTTGAGAGCTTTATCAATTTTCAGCTTTCTTATTTACTGATTGCAATCTTTAAACTTTAAAGTTTATAAAATTTAAACCATTAAGTCAGTCTTCAAGCAATTAAAGTTCTTATAAATGAAGAAGTCTATTTTCTATTGCTTAGAAATCAGAACTGACTAACAGATTGCCATATTGTCAGACTCAACTCATTCAGGGTCAAAGAATTAAATTTCAATAAATTTGATGACCATTCTGAATTTCTAACAATACTCCCCCTGTCTATATGCATGTGACTTTAGATGAGAGAGAGCTTAGACACAGTCATGACTAGATGATATGCAATGATGATCATGAGTGTGATGCTAAAAAAAAATATGAATGTCATGCATGATCATGAGTCTGTTGCAACATTCAACATTCACAAGGTTTATTCAAGCCATCAGAGAGTTTATTCATTATGCTGAAATTTACACAAGCCAAGTTCTCTTCTAAGAAATTTAAACCTTTCATTCCCAAGAGGCTTAGTAAAAATATCAGCAATTTATTTTTCAGTTTCAATGAAGTTCATTTCAATTTCCTTTTTATTTACAACATCTCTAAGAAAATGGTGTTTTATCTCTATATGCTTAGTCCTAGAATGATGAACATGATTTTTAGCAAGGCATATAGCACTAGTATTATCACATAACATTGGAATACATCCCAATTTTATCTGATAATCATCCAGTTGGTGCTTGATCCATAGTACTTGGGCAGCACAATTACCAGCTGCAACATATTCAGCTTCAGCTGTAGACAAAGCTACAATGTGTTGCTTCTTAGATGCCCAAGATACTAGACAGCCACCTAGGAATTGACAATATCCACTAGTGCTTTTTCTCTCTACTCGACACCCAGCATAATCTGCATCAGTGTAAGCTAGAAGTTCTAACTCACACTTGGCAGGATACCAAAGACCTAGCTCTTGGGTGCCTAGTAAATACCTAAAAATCCTTTTCACTGATTTAAGATGTGATTCTTTGGGACTAGCCTGAAATCTAGAGCATAAACACACTGAAAATTGAATGTCAGGCCTAGATGCTGTAAGATATAGAAGGGATCCGATCATACCTCTATATAGCCTTTGGTCCACTGGTTTACCTTGAGGATCTTCATCCAAACTGGTTGAGGTACCCATTGGAGCAGCTATTTCCTTGAGGTTGTCCATTTTGTACTTCTTCAATAGATCCCTTATGTACTTGGACTGAGAGATGAAGGTACCATCCTTTGATTGTGTAACCTGCAGTCCAAGAAATAGTTTGAGCTCACCCATTGAGCTCATTTCAAACTCATTAGTCATAATTTGAGAGAATTCCTCACACAATTTGGGGTTAGTTGACCCAAACACAATGTCATCCACATAAATTTGAATGATAAGAATATCTGAATGACTCACCTTGGTGAACAATGTTTGATCAACTACACCTCTTGTGAAGTTCTTATCAGTGAGGAATTTGCTCAACCTGTCATACCAAGCTCTAGGAGCTTGCTTTAAACCATAGAGAGCTTTTCTGAGTTTATAGACATGATTAGGGAAGTCTAAGCATTCAAATCCAGGAGGCTGCCTCACATAGACATCCTCACTGATTTCCCCATTTAGAAAAGTAGATTTTACATCCATCTGCTGAAGATTTATTCCTAGGGAACATGCATAAGCCAATAATATTCTGATTGCTTCTAACCTGGCTACAAAGTCTATTCCAAATTCCTGATTATACCCCTGAGCTACAAGTCTGGCCTTATTTTTAATACATTCCCTGATTCATCAGTTTTATTTCTGAACACCCATTTAGTCCCTATGACTGTTTCATGATCAGGAGGTGGAACCAAATGCCACACCTTATTCCTGTCAAATTGATTGAGCTCTCATGCATGGCATTAATCCAATGCACATCTTTGAGAGCACAGTCAATGGACTTGGGTTCTACATTTGAAACAAATGCATATGCATTCAATTCATTTTGAATCCTTAAGTGGCCTCTGGTCCTAGGGGGGTCATGCAGATTTCCAATCACATTATCTACAGGATGATCTTTAAGATATCTAATGTTAACAATTGGATTGTCATGATTTTGATTTACCTCCCCCTGAACTGTAGGCTCTTCTTCATTAGGCTCTTCATTTCCTTCCTCATTTTCGGATTGGTCTGCAGAATTTCCTTCTTTCAGAATATCACCACTGTCTTCATTCCTGCATTGACCAATATTAGTCTTTAATAAGGATTCATCAAAAACTATATGTGGAGATTCTTCAACAGTTTTGGAATTCAGATTATACACTCTATATGCTCGGGTGTTTTCAGAATAACCAAGAAAAATTCCTGGTTCACCTTTAGGTTCAAATTTATCAAGGTCTCTTTTATCATTTATATGTATAAAGCATTTACACCCAAAAACCTTGAAATGAGCAATAGAAGGTTTCTTACCCTTTATGATCTCATAGGGTGTTTTCTGGGTAGAAGGTCTTACCATGGCTCTGTTAATTACATAACAGGCAGTATTTACTGCTTCAGCCCAGAACTTCCTTGGTAGACCACCTTCAACCAAGAGTGTACGACCCATCTCCACTAGGGTTCTGTTCCTTCTCTCCACAACTCCATTCTGCTCAGGTGTCCTTGGTGAGGAGAACCTATGGTTAATTCCATTTGACCTACAGAATTCATCAAACTGTGAGTTTTCAAACTCACCTCCATGATCAGATAGAATATTTTCAATTTTCTGGTTTTTCTTAAGACAGAACTCCTGAAATTCTGTGAATGCATCACTTTTATGTGATAAGAAGTATACCCAAGTGTACCTAGAAAAGTCATCTACCATGACAAATCCATACCTCCTCCCTGATAAGCTGACAGACCTGGTTGGCCCAAAAAGGTCCATGTGTATCAGCTCATAAGGTTTAGAAGACAGATTTTCTGTCCTAGATTTAAATGACTTTCTAGTTAACTTGGACTGAGTGCATGCATCACAGATTTTATTTTCTTTCTTAAAGGAAACTTCAGGAAGTCCTCTAACCATGCTATGCTTATTCAGTTTATGCAAAACAGTGTAACTAGCATGACCTAACCTACGATGCCATAAAAATGCTAAGTCTTCTCTACTAGCAGTAAGGCATAGGTTAGAATGTTGAATATCATCTAAATCTATCATGTAAGTCTTATTTATCCTCTTACCAGAAAATTTAACAGTTTCGGAATCAGGTTCAAAAACTTTGCAACATTGAGAGTCAAAAAGCACTTTGCATCCTTTATCACATAGCTGGCTGATGCTAAGTAAGTTATAAGCTAATCCTTCAACCAACATGACATCCTCAATGCAACAAGTAGTACACTTACCTACCTTACATGTTCCAATAATCTTACCCTTTGTGTTGCTACCAAAGGTGACAAGGCCTCCCTGTTTCTCTGTCAGCATGCAGAACTTGGCCTTATCCCCTATCATATGCCTGAGCAGCCACTATCCAAGTACCACAAATTATTCTTGGCTGCCAGGCATACCTGCACACACAATCAGGTAGAGAAGTTTGGAACCCAAGACTGATTGGGCTCCAGAGAAGATGAAAAGCAATTAAAACAAGAAAGCAGACTTTTAGGAATCCACATTTGTTTGAAACAGTTCTGTTCAATGGATTTTCCAGATTTCTTTTTGTTTTACTTTTTCTTGTTGACACTAGCATGATTATTTACAGATTATTTATTTCTGTGCCAGTGCCTTGGCCAGGATGTATTCACGAAATTTTGGCCATAGTAATCATTGGGCTGGCTGTGGAATTGTTGGTTCCTAGGTGTCCAATTGCCATACCCACTAACCCAATTTCTGGTGTAAGGTCTATAGACTGTGTGGCCTGATGTCCATGACCTGTAAACCTTCCTTGAGTCCTAGTCCATCCTGACCTATTTGGATAGGTTGACTGTGCAAAGAAGTGGGACTGGGCTCTAGGTTGGTAGAAATGTTTGGGTTGAGCTCTAAAGGCATTCTGCCTCCCCTACACCTTGGACCCTGCTGACCTGTTCATAGGTGTGTATTGGGTCTTCTTCATAGGTGGTGATGATGGTGGAGACTTGGTGACCTTAACATGGGGTTTATAAGACTGTGTAGGTTGACCCCTAACCTGAGACTGAGCTTTGGGATTTTGCTTGGATGTGCTAGCTCTACTAGTCTCATTCAGTTTTTGTTTGCCCTTCTCCTCAGCACTGGGCTTTTTCAGATTAGCAGTTTTGTTCATTGAAATGTTTGAATTCATGCTAATTAGAGGTCCTTTCTCTTTTTGTGCAACAAATGAAATAGTTTTCATTCCAAAGGTTTTTGTTGCACTAGAATTAAATCAAGGCCCTCTTTTCTGAAGTTGACCTTTGACCCTAACAAAGCATTTAGGTTATCTGAACCTTGGGTCATTTTCTCAATAGTCTTAAGCTTGTCCTCATTATCCTTTTGAATATCTTCAATGGATTTCTTAAGTTCTGTATTCACACTTAGGACAGCTTGATATTTTTCATTCACTATTTTTATCTCACTCTCACATTTCTGAATTTTCAATTTCAGTTCATCAGTTTCTTTTTCTAACCTCTCATTTTCTTCTTTAGAGGCTTTTGACTCATTCTTGATTTCTTCTAATTCAGAACATGTGAGTTTCAATTTTTTATTCTCAGATTCTAGACATGCAATTTTATCAGTTAGAGTTGTATCATTTTGCATGGAGTTAATCTTTCTTCTTAGATGCATGTTTTCCTTTCTAATATCATCAGCTCTATCAGCTATGTCATGGTAGGCATCTACCCAATCAGCAATAGTGAAATTTTTGAATCTAGTGATTACCTCATCTGAGTCCTCCTCTCTGTCTTCAGAGCTTGTTGCCATAAGGCAAATGGGCTTCTCAGATTCGGCTTCACTATCTGAGCTGCTACTGAAGGAACCTTCATCTTCATCACTCCAGGTACTCACCATTGCTTTCCCTTTCGTGTTCCTTCTCTTTGACTTGTCCTTGTATTTCTGATTCTCTGGACAGTCAGCTTTCAGATGGCCTATTTTCCTGCATTGATAACAAGTATTAGTTTCAATTTTCTTAGCAGGGTTATGTTTATACCTTTTATCCCTTCGGCCGCCACTATATTTCTTTTGGCTGAATCGTCCTGCTCCTTTCCTGAGGAACCGCCTGAACTCTCTGGTCATCATTGCCATCTCAGTACGAGTTATATCTTCTTCATTCAGGCTCTCCTCGGATGATGAACTGCTAGAGCTGGATTTGCTGGATTTGCTGGCACCAGCTTTCAGAGCGATTGGCTTCTTCTTCCTCTCAGCTTCTTCTATCTTTGGCATATTAATCTCATATGCCATCAGCGAGCCAATTAGCTCATCAGCCCTTGTGGTTCGCAAATCCCTTGACTCCTCCATCACTGTAGCCTTAGTATGCCAAGCATGAGTCAGGGAACGTAATATCTTCCTCACTACATCGTATTCTGTCTGAGGCTTCCCAAGACCTCTAAGACCATTTGTGATGATTGTTAATCGAGCGTACATCTCCTTGATGGTCTCATTTGGCTTCATCTTGAATGCTTCATATTCTGACACTAGGAAATTAGCCTTCGTCTCTCTAACTTGAGAGGTCCCTTCATGGATAACTTCCAGTGCATCCCACATCTCCTTAGCTGAACTGCAGGCTGATACGCGAGAGAATTCTGTAGGGTGCAGAGAGCACTGAATGGCGTTTATGGCACTCCAATTTAGTGTAGACCTCCTGATCTCCTCTTTGGTCCAGACTTCCTCATTAGGGGACAGCTCATAAGGTCCCTTGCTTACTACCTTCCAGATCTCATAATCCTTCGCCCTCAAAAATACTTGCATACGGTTCTTCCAGTATGCATAGTTAGATCCATCGAAGAATGGGGGCTTTGTGGTTGAGTGTCCTTCAGCTATCATCCCTCGAGCATCCATATGTACCTTTCTCTTCGGGCTGTAAGTCCCTGTAGAAAAGTTAGGCTCTGATACCAACTGTTATGTTAGATGGACGCAGTCTATTACCACGGAGAGTGGATCTAGAGGGGGGTGAATAGATCTATTGCCTAATTTAAAACCAATATAAGGCTCTAATGCGGAATATAGGCAGATCTACTAAATCACTAACTCGAGTATTAGATTTGAACAGAAGCGAATCAAAATGTGAAGGTAAACAGGAAATCCAATCGCACACAGTTCATAGACAATCACACAAACCCAAGGCACACAGGATTTTTAGGTGGTTCGGTCAGGAGACCTACGTCCACCCCACACTCAACCGAGTATGGCTTACTGCTGCGTAGTACAGCTTGCGTCGCTGGGCAATACAGCTTAGCCTACAACCGCTGATACACAGCTTCGCTGGGCTTTACAGCTTGCCGACCAGAGGAACAAATCCTCTGCAACCGCTGGGCGATACAGCTTAGCCGTCCGAGACCTGGTCTCGCCTGCTGAGGATTACAGCTTCACCTGTCCAGTGGAAACCTCCACTGCAATTGCTGGCTCACAGCTTGAAGAAACAGATTCGGAAACAAAAGACAGAAGCAAACGAAAATGAGAAAACCCGAAGGGAAATAGCTCCCAATGAGCAAACATCTCAGCTCTGGTATCTGAACCAAGAGTCTGAGTTACAACCTCTCAATGAACCTCTCTCAACTCATCTCTCTCAATCGAACTCTCTCAACTCATCTCTCCTTTCTCTCTTTCTTCTCTTCTCTGCTTTTCTTCTCTGTGGATCTCGGTGGCTCTCTGCTGCTTCAGACTTTCAGTCTCACTGTATAGACTTTACCACTCGATCGATCAGCCTCCTTCTGAAGAAGAAAGCTCATATATATACCAGCAGCAGATTGGATAAGGGCGTGTGGCTTCCACATTTCCCGCCCAATGCTTTTGCCAGATTCGAGGAACTTCGACCACCTGGCAGCATCCTGACTGAGCTGCTTCCACGTGTCACCATCTGGGCACCTCGTCCATCCTTGGATCACGAGCCATGTCATCAATCTGAGCAAGCAGTCCCTGTCAGACAGACAAACAGAGTTATCAGTTTAAGTCTAAAACCCTATACAGACTTTGTAGGGTGTAATACATTGCATAGACTTTACACTGTATAGACTTTGTGAATGCGAATGCAATGTATAGACTCTGCAATGTATAGACTTCATATATGCAGTGCTATGCGATGTACAGACTTCCTATATGAAGGCAACCGCTGTACAGACTTGCTGAAGTGTAATGCAATGTGCAGACTTTGAAGAACATTCAGCAGCCGATGTATAGACTTACGCAATGTAAAGACTTGCCAGTGTATGGACTTGATGAGCATGCAGCACACAATGTGCAGACTTCGTGCAATGCATGAAGAAGCAATGTGTAGACTTAGACATGCTTCAGCTCGTGCAATGTATAGACTTAGACATACAACTGAATGATGTATGGACTTGCCAATTCAAGGGCTGTACAGACTTTACGATGTGTGGACTTGCCAAAGGAGAGGCTGTACAGACTTGATGCAATGCAAGGCAAATGAATGTATAGACTTCACGATGTGTGGACGTGCTAAAGGAAAGGCTGTACAGACTTGAGCAAGCACAATGTATAGACTTTTCCAAGACAACTTGATGATGTACAGACTTGAGCAAAGCGAGGTCTGTACAGACTTGAAAGTTCACAATGTATAGACTTTGACAAGGCAACGGCTGTACAGACTTCAACTCGGCTGCGATGTATAGACTTGTAGGGGCAACGTAGGTAAAGCTACCAGTGTATAGACTTGCGAGTGCAATGTCGGTAAAGCTACCGATGTATAGACTTGCGAGTGCAACGTAGGCAAAACTACCAATGTATAGACTTCGAAGTTGAACTGGTGGATGTACAGACTTCATCGATGTATAGACTTTGAAGGTTCAACTGGTGAATGTACAGACTTCACCAATGTATAGACTTGGAAGTTCACTGATGGATGTACAGACTTCACCTCGAGCAAGCTACAGTGCAGTGTATGGACTTTGAAGAATGATGCATGACGCTATACAGACTTGAAAAGTTAAGCTGGTGAGTGTACAGACTTCACCGATGTATGGACTTAGCTTCGTGCATGCTACAGTCCAATGTATGGACTTTGAATGAAAGTGCATGCACTGTATAGACTTTGAGCACAAACACCACAATGCAATGTATAGACTTGCTAGTTACGTGATCTGTAATGTATAGACTTTGCCCAATGCATAAGACACTAAGAGAGACGGACAATGTATAGACTTAGCCAATGCAATGTACAGACTTACTGAGCTGACGCTGCATGAGACACTAAGTAAGACGGACAGTGTATAGACTTCACAGCTCAAGTGAGATGGTGGATGTACAGGCTTTGAAGCTCAACTGAGACGGACGATGTATAGACTTAGCCTGTGCCAGCAATGCAGCAATGTATAGACTTATGTTCTAAACGATGCACAAACACAACAATGCAATGTATGGACTTTGAGTGTGTAGACTTGTGTGTGTGCAATGTGTAGACCTGTGTGTGTGCATGACGATGTATAGACTCTTACTGCATAGAACACATAAATAATCTGACAGAGATAGTTTCATCAAAACATAAACAGTTGCCAATCAATCAAAACAAGATGTTGCCAAAGAAATAAAGCTATTGTCAACATCATCAACACAGAGGAGTCACAACAGGTTCCACGGGTGCGAGTGCACAGGCGATTATGGGGATTCGTGTACTGGACGTCTTTCCCCACCGGTCGTAAGCAACCGGTGTTTATTTTACATCGGATTGAATCCGAACACCTTTGTTTCTACTGTCGAAGAGAGAGTCGGGGACCTTGGTAGCCGTAATGTCGGGAGGGTTTAGTCCGTGCAACAACGATAGGGCAACAACAACACAACAGGGATAACTGGGGGTAGAGAGACTGGTTCCGGCGAGGAGGGGGATCCGCTCCCTGCCTGGATTACATGACTTATATGCCATGAAAGGCATTTATATGGGGGCATGAGAGCCCGATTACAATTGCTTGCAAGCCACGGGACAATTCTGACATTCATGACGGTCCCCGGGTCACTGCATTATTTTGTGGGTAGTTCCGTATGTGTACAGAGTGTCCGTCAGAGGACATGTGACTTAGCAGGATGACGCCCGGGGGGCATCACAATGTATTCCCGACATGAGAGAGTGTCGAGGTCTGAGCAGTGGGGGTGCCATAGGCACCATTGTGCGGGGGAAGTTGAGTGGTCGGGTGCCGAGGGCCCCGATGTGACTGGAGTAGCTAGCAATCGGGTGCCGGGGGCACCGTTGTGACTGAGGAGGCGGGCGTCACGGGCCCCGATGTGACTGGAGTGGCTGGCAGTCGGGTGCCGGGGGCACCGTTGTGACTGGAGTTGTTGACAATCGGGTGCTGGAGGCACCATTGTAACTGAGGAGGCGGGCGTCGCGGGCCCCGATATGACTGGAGTAGCTGGCAGTCGGGTGCCGGGGGCACTGTTGTGACTGGGGTAGCTGGAAGTCGGGTGCCGGGGGCACCGTTGTGACTGAAGTGGCTAGGTAGTCGGGTGCCGGGGGCACCGTTGTGACTGGGGTAGCTGGCAGTTGGGTGCCGGGGGCACCGTTGTGACTGGAGTAACTGGCAGTCGGGTGCCGATGGCACCATTGTGACTGAAGTGGCTGGGTAGTCGGGTGCTGGGGGCACCGTTGTGACTGGAGTAATTGGCAGTCAGGTGCCGGTGGCACTGTTGTGACTGAAGTGGCTGGGTAGTCGGGTGCCGGGGGCACCGTTGTGACTGGGGTAGCTGGCAGTCGGGTGCCGGGGGCACCGTTGTGACTGGAGTTGTTGGCGGTCGGGTGCCGGGGGCACCGTTGTGACTGAAGTGGCGGGCGCCGTGAAGAGGCTGAGACCCGAGTACAAGTACATAGGCTCAACTGGTTTCATGCTATATGAGAGCCACATGGGCTTTACAAATGGGCCGAGGATGCCAAAGTACAACTGGCTCAAGCCACGGGACAATTCAGACACGTGGGTCGGTCCCCGGGTCAATGCATAATAAGGCAGATATCCGCGTGTTTTACAGAGGCTCTCCATAAGGGGATTGAGAGAAGCCCGACTGCCTAGGTTGCAGGGGCAGTCGTGGGTTGGTGCCTGACGGAGGTTGGACGCGGCTCAAGGTGAGCGGTCGGGTCTGGGCCTCGGAAGGTGAATGTCGTCGTGCTGGGGAATCGAGGTCGGCCCCGGGAATATTACTCTCGGGCCAGGGTCCGGCTAACTCAAGTCATCAGTCCGAGCGGTCGATGGCTAGCTCGAGGTGAGTGGTAGGCACGTAGTTCCGTGACGGAAGTAGGTGCGGCATCATGGCGTATGAGTGGTCACCGTGGGTTGTCATACGCGGGTGGACCCGGGATGCGGGTGTGTTCGCCATTGTCATAACGCCTTATACGCGGCGGGCATGGACTTGTGTGTGATGGTTATACGTCGCGTGAGGGGAGTACGTGTGACATACTCTCGGCGTATATGAGCCGATCAACAAGCCAACCACGCACGCACTTAGTTCCTCGTGTCCCCGACCCTTGCCGAAGGCCTCGGGAGTCTGAGGGTGTGGCAGTTAGGTCGGAGGGTGTTCTATTGCCTCCTTCATTCCATGTTCCATGTTCCATGTTGAGCTTCCTAGCGGGGCTTTTATAGTGGAAGGTGAAGGGGTGGAAGGGGTTTACCCGGACCAAGTTGAGGGCTAGGTTTGGTCCGGGTAAACCTGAAAAATACCTTTTTTTGTTACGGAGTGGGGGAGAGAGGGTTTAGGTGGACCAGCCCAAGGGGCTGGTCTGGTCCGCCTAAACCCCTCACGGAGGGGTTTTTTTTGTTAAAAAAATCTTTTTTTTTAGTTTCAGATGGGGTTTAGGCGGACCAGCCTGAGGGGGCAGGCTGGTCCACCTAAACCCTCCCCCAGGGGGGGTTTGAGTGGACTGGCTGGGAGCTTTTTTAATTTAAAAAACTTTTTTTTGGGTTCAATGGGGGTTTAGGTGGACTAGCCTTGGGGGTGAGGCTGGTCCGCCTAAACCCCTCCCCCCAGGGGGGTTTAGGCGGAGTAGCCCAGGGGGCTGGGCTGGTCAACCTAAACCTCTCCCCCAAGGGGGTTTAGGCGGACCAGACCCAGGGCTGGGTCTGGTCCGCCTAAACCACTCCCCGGAAGGGTTTACGCAGGTTTGACCGAGGGTTTACCGGGTTTGGCTGAGGGTTTACCACGGGTTTGACTACGGGTTTGACTGAGGGTTAGATTGGGATTTGACTGAAGGTTTGACTGGGTTTATAAACAGGAATTTTCTGGGAGTCCTGACCGCGCAGGTCGATCCGCTTGCGAGGGCGCACGATGGTGGTGCATGACATGGAGGGCTGCTGGGAGTCCTGAGTTGGGCTCAGACTTGCTGTAGAGTGGCTGGTGCATACGCGCCTACTAGGTACGCGAGGAAATTCCCGACACACGTGCGTGGGCCGTATACGGGTGCTGTGAGCTCCTGAAGCTTGTGGTTGGTCCCTATGGCTCTTCCTTTGACTTCAGAGGGATAGAGGGAGGCGACTCGAGGGTAGACCCTGGCCTCGTTGCTGGGCGCCATGTGGCGTGGCTTGTAGTCAAGACGCCCCTGGGTCGGCTCGGGTAGCTATGTTGAACGCGGGCAAACCCGTAAACTAAGTGATCTGGGGTGGACCCGATCGATCGTTGATGTTGCTGTGGGCCACGGCTAGCTGGTTAGGACCCTTGGTTGGGCCCGGTGACTGGGGCGTCGACACGACGATGTAGTTTGTCTGGTGATCGAGGTGACCCTCGCTCCCTGGATAAGAGCCGTATAAAGCGACAGGCCGTTCTGAGTCCCGAGATAACTCGGTTGTTGAAGCATTGGTTGTGTGATACCATGTACAGAGTGTCCGGGGGTGATCCCCGAATCTTCACAGAGTGCCGTAAGGTACGACAGGTTGTCCCGAATCCCGAAACTGACCCGGTTGTCGGGAAACTGGCTGGCATAGTGCCATTTGCTCGGGGCCGATGCCTGGTTGTTATGTTGCGTCGCTTGACCCGGTGAAGTTGTTGTGCCCCTGGTTTTGATGATGACAACCATGAGATATGAATGATGTGGTCAATTCAGTGATGAATTAAATTCTCATTCAATAATACCTTCACTTGATTTCATTCTTATTGCTAGAAAGGTACAGGGTCGATGCTGGGAGCTTAAAGCGTCCACGCATCAGTTGAAGAAGCCTTCACTGATATCCACAATGTTAACTCCACGAAGCAGAGACCCTCACGAGTTGTTTCACTGCGTCAACGCCAAAATAGAGCAGCATCGACGCAGCAGTTACAAAGGAAGAGCCAATGGCTTACTGGATTACTCTGGTGCGTCAACGCATTCATCAAGTGGCGTCGACGCAGCAGGTTGATGGATCGACAAGGTGACCAGAGGGTGGACGCAGTTGCATAATTCGTCAACGCACTCCACACGAAACGAGAGAGGGCAGAAGCCATCTAAGTTCAGATGCTGGAACACCAATGCATCAACGCATCATGCTGAGAGCGTCGACGCAGCACGTCTATCTGTTGAAGACTTGATCACTGGATCACCGATGCGTCAACGCAGCAGGCTGATGGAGTCAACGCAGCAGACTTGAGATTTGCTGTAGAATGTCCTTGAAGGCTACGTCAACCCTTTGGAGCAAGTGAGTTGACACCACCTGACTCTAGTTGCTGACACGTGGGCCAAGTATTGGGCAGGTAATGTGGAAGACACACGCCCTAGCCGCTGTTGGTATATATTGGAGCCTTCGTCTTCCGATGGAGGCTGATCGAAGAAAAAGCCTGGAGAGCAGAAAGCCTTCGATCCACAAAAAGAGAAGAAGAAGAAGAAATAGAAGAAGAGTGAGCCGGCAAGAAGAAAAAGAGTTGAAGAGAAGAAGGAGAGAACAACGTGAGAGAAAAGGAGAGCAGAAGAGAAAGAAAGAGAGAAGGAGCAGAACAGAAAAAGTGCGTGAGCTGAGAAGAAGAAAGAAGAGGAAGAAAAGAAGAAGAGGAGAGAAGTCTTTTGAAGATCTGTTCAGTCTGTTCATGGATCAAATCCAGAACGACTATTGTGGTTCATTTCTAGCTTTCGTTGTTGTGCTTTTCATGTTTCTTATTTTTTTTATACTCCTATTGCTATTGTTCTTCCGATCCTCTGGACTGAGGTCGGGTTCCTCCTGGTGGGTCAGGAGAAGGGAGATCTGATCTCCGGTTTGCAAGCAGCAGGGGGGCTGCTTGTGGGTTCCCTCCGGGCTAGGAGGAAGAGAGGCTAGGCCTCTAGTGGATTGCTGGTAGCAGAGTGCTACTGGCTGGTTCACTGGTAGCGGGGCTGCTACTAGTGGGGTTCCCTCTTGGTATAGAGGAAGAGAGACGTGAGTCTCTGGTTTCTAGTGACCGTGGGTTGCTAGAGGTTCCCTCCGTGTAGGAGGAAGAGGGGAGGTTATTCCCCTGGGTAAGCTGTGTATCAGCGTCTGTTGGCAAGCTGTGTTGCCCAGCTGTTAGTGAAGCCACACACGGTTTGCGTGTGGGGTGGATGTAGGTCCGTGGACCGAACCACCTAAAAATCTCTGTGCAGTGGTTGGTTGCTCCATATCTTCTATCTACTTCACAGGTTACATTGCATTCTCGTTTATATCTATGCTGCTTCCGCTAGTTGTTTATTTGGGCGCAGGTTACGTATTTGATCCTTGGTTTAAAAGGATATTCTACCTGTTCTTCAGATTGGTTGTCTTGCTTTGTTAGAGTTCTAGTTTTATTATTGAGCCGAAAAGTTTTTAAGGGTGGGATTCATTCACCCCCCCTCTGAATCCTCCGCACCGATCCTAACAATTGGTATCAGAGCGGTTCCCTATTTCTCCAGATTCAACGATCTGTAGGGGATCCTGCTGGTCTAATAGGTGCATTTCTGATCGGGTCTTATTGCTTGGTTTTACTCCTGAATTGATTCAATGAAGCATCCACCGATCTTTAGTGGTTCTGGATTTAAGGTGTGGCTTAGAGGTCTGCGTATCTATGTTAAACAACTTGATCCGGATCTGTGGAAGTTGATTTCGCATGGTCCACACATACTGCCAAAGAAAACGTCCAAATGGATTGACAGTGATAGATACATGTGTGATCAAAACATGAAGGCTATGGAAATTATGAAGGCTGCCACTGACAAGGCCTTACACTCGTGTTTTTATCATTGCAGGTCAGCCACCGAAATCCTGGACAAACTGAAGATAGCCTTCCTGTCAAAGGAGGACGCCTGCATGATGGCCAATGGGACTGATCACAGCAACAATCAAAGTGATGAAGAGGACAATGATGATCTGGTAAATCCCTTTGAAAACTATGATTTAGATGATTGGGAAAATGCATATTCTGAGCTGCTTGAATCTCATGAACTGTTAAGGAAAAAGTATAAAAAATTGAAGAAGGGTACTGGGTTAGTTAGTTCAAGTTCTCCATGTAAAAATTGTTCTAAGATGAAGCAATTCCATAATGCCTGCATATCTGATATTCACACGCATAAAAATCAGTATGAAAAATTGATGAAGGAATTTGAATGTGTTAGCTCAGAACTAAGCAAGCTAAAATCTGTAAACGTAGAATTACAGAAAGATCTTGAAAAACAGCAAAAAGACTTTAAGGAATTTGAAAACAGAGGAAAGCAAGAAGTCAATTCAGAAGATCAACTTCTAATAAATGAATTGGTTCAGAATAACAAACTTATGGAAGAAAATGAGAAGTTAAAAATGCTGAACTCCACTATGTCAGAGAGACTTCTAACCTTAGAAAAAGGAAAAACAGTTAATGTTGAAGTTCTTGAAAAATTGAGCAATCTGGAACAAGAAATTGAAAATTATAAAATTGCTAACAAGGTGTTAACTGAATGTGTGAATTGCAGTGAGCAAGAAATTGCCAGCTATGAGTTACAAATCACCTCTTTAGGAAATGAAATTCTAGATTTGAAGAGTTCCCTGTCTAAATTTGTTAATGGGCAGGATAATCTGAACAAATGGCTGGGAACAAAGGTCAACTTCCAGAAGGAGGGGTTAGGCTATAATCCTATAAATAAAAAGAACATTGAAAACAAAATTCAGACATCTTCTGTTTCTAGCTCTAATTTTAAGAAAGAGGGACTGGGCTACAGTCCAGTCATGAGGAAGGTCGATGGATCAAATTTGAAAACCATTTTTGTTAAATCTTCTGAACAGGAAAAACCTTCTACTTCATCATCTCCACCTCAGTATAAGGCTAAGAAAACAGAAAAACTGGATCAAAATCAGAAAATGATTGGAAAACAGAAAGTGAATAAAAAGGGTCCATCAGTGCATGCTGATCACAGTCTTCACACAAACTCACATGTATCTAAAAAGAAAACCTCATGCCATTACTGTCATAAACCTGGTCATTTGATGCATGAATGTAGATTGATGGAAAAGGATGATCTGAGTGCTAGGAAATATCATGTTAAAAATCTTTCATCTCAAAAAAGGAGTGTCACATGTTCTAATTGTGGCAAATTAGGACACTCAATTGCTCAGTGCTGGTTTGCTAGTGGTAAGAAAACCTTCTATTCATATCATGCTAAATTCCCTGCAAACCAACATGTTTTTAATAGAAACAAGTCTATTTCAATGAACCAGCACATCATCTGTTTTAACTGCAACAAAATTGGTCACAAGACCTCTGAATGCTGGTAAGGTACTTTTGAAAGAAATTCTCTCAAATGCTCTCACTGTGGAAAGCATGGCCACATAGCCAAGGACTGTTGACATGCTCAGGGTAGAAAAGAGAATTTTAAACATGCTAAAACCCCTTCAAATAGACATGCTGTTCATGAGAATTTTAAGAGAATAAATTCCTCTCATTGTTTTAACTGTGGAAAGTCGGGTCACAGGGCTGCAACCTGTTGGGTGGCAGGATACCAAAGCAATGCTGGTTTTGGTAAACAGAACTTTAATTCTGTAAACAGAAATTTTCATATATATGCACATAAAAATCATGTTAATAAGAATGTGCATAAATCCAATCTGAAACCTGCTGCATCTTGCCATTATTGTGGTACAATTGGTCATTCAATGAATAATTACTACCTGATGAAATCTGATGACCATGCTGCTAGGAGATTGTTTAGAAAATCTGCTAGGAATGTCACTGCTAATTCAGGACCCAAGATTTCTTGGGTTCCTATTTGTGCAAGATAGCTTGCTAACCTACAGGTGTGCCTTGGAAGCTGAAGAATAAAGAGGGGTAATAAACCAAGGCACTCAAGAAGAAAAACCCCTTCCCGAACTTTTCAGGTAAATTTCTTGCACTTCCTGGTTTTAGTGTTACTGCATAGCATGTTAAATGTTTTTTCTTATTCACTCTTCATCTGCATTGTCTGAATTGATGTTTCTGAATTTTTCCTCATTCTGAATGTGCATAAATCACAAATTCATATGTTTAGTTTTCATGGCAAACATTGCATGTTCTCAGGGGGAGCTTAGTCATCTTTGCTTGTTGTGTCTATCTTTCCTTCAATCATCTCATCATGAATACAGTTTCAGCTTGATACTCATTTTATTGGCTGTTATAATTTCTTTCATACATGGTCTGAGGGGGAGTTAGCTTAAGATTAATTTCTTGGTGACAAAATGCTGAATAAAGCACAGAGTTGTTACTGCTGGTTGGATAAGTGAGTTAACGTAGTATGGAAATAGAGTTAACGCACCAGACAGCTTATTCCTTGAGAACCTGATGTGAAGTGCCTCTGGTTGAGTGAGTTGACGCAATGATGAAACTGAGTTAACGATGTGGGGAATTGGTTTCTTAATTTGAGCAAATGTTTGTGCTGTCTAGTTGGATGAGTTGACGCAGTACTGAGGTTGAGTTAACGCACTAAGGAATATAATTTGGAAACTGGATTGGTTTGTGAGCTAGAACTGAGTCAAAACAGCTATGCCATGGTAAAATCTCTCTGTTATATCCTTCTTTTGGAAACTTCCCTATCTTACATCAACTTGTTTTGTCCATCAATTCCGTCCCTTCCGTTCTTATCCCACAATTTAAAGCCTTCTTGACATCTTAGTATGAGGGAAGAACTCTAGAGCACTGAGATATGTAGATGATGTCTTAAATTCAGGGGGAGTTAAAGTGATAATTCTTGTTGAGTATGAGATATGTTCTGAATAGCTCTATGATATGCTAATGATAGGAGATCTATAATTCTTATGATATTTGAATTTAAGAACTTTTGAACCCAATAATGCACTATGTATAGAACAAAAGCTGAACATTTTAATAAAACCAGGACCTTATCATCTCTCGATCCTTATTGCTCAAAAGTAAAGAAACCAATGTGTGCAGAGGAATTTAATATTTGTATTGATAATGAACTCAGGAATTGTTTATAAACGCTGAAGATGTAATATATTACACATGTAATAAAATGCAGAGCAATGGTAGTTTTTCACTGAGAAACTAGCCCTATGCACCAAAGAAGTGCTGAAGAGCAAGTCATGAGGTGCACTACTATCTCTGTCTTCAAGTGAAAAATAAATTATTCCAGAGCAATGGTAACTATTAACTAAGAAACTACCTTCATGCACCTATGAAGTGCTGATAGGCATGTCATGACGTCAGTTGCCAACTCTGGTTCGTATATGCAGAATAGTTTGCTATGCTGAGTAACCGGGGACTCGGGTGTCTGATAAACATGTGTACTCGTGTCAAAAGGCTAGCTATACTTGACTGCAAATGAAAACGTAGAAATAAGTTGAAAATGCTGAAAATGTGAAAATAATCAAAACTTGTGAGTATGTTTGATCTGAAGCTCCTTATTCAACTGAGTCAATCATCAATGCCAGTTAAATTTCTCTCTCTGAAAGGCTTCTTAAAATTGACAGATATAAGGGATAGATATGAAAATGGTTCTAGTGTGAAAAGAGTTCCACTTTTTCTCCAGACAGGTGGCTTTAGTGGTTCATGGTTTTTAATTCGATGTTTTAAGATTATTTCCTCTCTTTATCATTAAATGATTTGGAGCCTATTTACATACATCTCTTTCATGGGATCTTAAATTCTTGAATATAAGCATGTCAACTCATTATCTTAGTATCTTAAGAAAATTCCTTGAACGGATGTCCTTCTGGCTACTTATCTTGTTTCTTTTGTTCATATCTGCCTCACTGCGTAGACGCAATGTCCCTTGGCGTCCACGCACTACTTCTAATACAACCTTCCTCACAATCCGGTTCACCGACTTGAACCGGCTGAACCGTTCACTAAAAGGGTCTTCGTAGCTTCTTTAAAAGCATAGCTTGACCACTGCTCGTCTCCACTCCTTTCAAAAACCCTTGGTCGTTCCACCTTCTGTGTTCTCCAAAACCCTCACAGCTTTTTCCCTGTTCCTTTCACCTCGCTGCCATGGCTCCTCCGACATCCACTACAAAGGGGAAGAAGAGGGCAGAGGAACCTCCCAGACATTCAGCATCAGCTGAAGGCATAATGGAGCCCAGCTCTATAGCTGATCACGATAAAGGGAAGAGGAAGGAGACGCGTCCCCGCAATCCTAGTCTGCCAACCAAAAAGCGGAAGGCATCTGATGTCAGGAAAGAAAAGAAGGGTTCATCTTCAGGCTCTGCAACAGGTCAGAAAGGTACGGACAGATCTCTTCCAGTCACAGCAGAAGAACCTCTGAAAGTTCTCATCTCCCGGTATGTTGATGCTACCGACCATGAGATGCTTGCAGTTTTTTCGGAACTGTTTCCGACCTTAGACTATCAGGGCTGGTGGTCGTTTGTCACAAACCATAAGGCCTATTATCCTACCCTGGTCAGAGAGTTCTATAAAAATTTGAAATATGAACCACAAGTTCCAAAACTTACATCATCTGTCAAGAATGTCTGTTTCGAACTAACAAATAAGCTGTTTGTCCGAGCCTGGAAAATCCCCAAAAATGGAGTTCAGCTGCATGATTTTGAGTACGATGAGCACGATGC
Source organism: Amorphophallus konjac (assembly GCA_022559845.1). Lineage (NCBI taxonomy): Eukaryota > Viridiplantae > Streptophyta > Magnoliopsida > Alismatales > Araceae > Amorphophallus > Amorphophallus konjac. Next base: position 318,783,653 of record CM040126.1, on the reverse strand, counting down.
TTTTGCGCTCCTGACTGACAAACCCAGTGATCATTCCGATGTCAGGGAAACCTATCTAGCCAGTCTCAAAGCCAATCAATTCCCTCCATTGAATAGACTGCTCCACCACATTTGCACTTCAATGATCACACCACAGAGTAGTGGTAGAGAAAGGGTGACTGAGATGCAAAGGTTTCTACTTTACTGTATGCTGAAGAGAATACAGATTTCCCTGCCTGATGTAGTGATTCAAACTATGGGGTCTTGTCTGACACAGTCCAGAACACTTCCTTTTACTGCTCCATTAACTGCCATTTTTGGAAAAGTGGGTGTCGACCTTGGTTCTGAGAAGAAAATAATCATTCCTCAAGGGAATGTTTACACCCTTACTTACATTCAGAAGTTCATGGGATTTAAAGTCATTGATGGTAAGCCATTTAGAATTCTTCCCAGTCTGAAAATAGCTCCATCAGAAACAGGTCAAGCATCACGAACATCCACTATGGATTAAAGTCAAGTGAACAGGACAAAGATACAGATTCCATCAGATGTGAGAGAAGAAAGACCAGAGGTTGAGGACACATTTGCTAGATCATCTAGCCCTCAGTTGGAAACTGGGGAACCCAGTGGTTCTGCACCTACAATGGAACCCCTTATAACTGGAACCATTGATGTTTATAGGAGACCTTTTCAAACTTTTGATGCAGGTCCACCATCAGCCACTGTTGAAGAGATGTTCGCTCACATGTATATGATGCTGCAGCGTCAAGATGCAAAGATGGACAAATTAATGGAGTTTACAAACTATCATCTCAACAAATTGACATCTCGGATTGTACAATTTGAAGTTTCTGTCTTATCCGAGTGGCAGAAATTTTTACTCTCCAAGATGCTATCTGACCAAGCTACAAGGTCCGTCTTGCAGCACATATCATCTCTCCTTGACAAACTAGCCACTTTGGTGCAAGAGATGCACAGCCAACAAGCTACAACTTTTTCATCCTTTGCCAAGATTACTGATCTGTGCTATGATGTGAGGATAGCAGTTGAAACCATCAAGAGTCCTGTCAATGCACTTCCCCAATGCCTCAAAGTTGTGTTAGAAAAGATTGACAAAGTGACTACAACAATTTAGTCACTTGGAGACAAGTTTCACAATAAGGAATCTATCACAGCTGATCTCTCTTCTGCCATTGACAGTGTAAGAACCACTCTAAGTCACCAGCTGGGCGAAATCTCTCAGGATATCAAGAATATACTGGCCAGAGATCAATCTGCCTCAGGACAGCAGTCTCATCAGCCACCTCAAGGGCAATCCTCTCGTCAGCAACAAACACCTTCTTCTGCCAGAAAATACAATCGTTACTTTCCATAGCTCTCCCACATCTACCCCCCCTTCCTGATGATGTCAAAGGGGGAGGAGAATTATGAAGTCAAGCTGGAATCTAAACTTCACCTCATTGCATCTAGAGTTCATTGCATCTGCATCAATCCTGCTGACTAACTATATGTTTTCTTCTTTTTGTCTGGTTCAATGATGTAAAGTCTTGAACTTGAATGGACGACAAAATTAATGCTCGATTCAGTCAATGAATAGATTTCCTGTTAATCTAAAGCTCCTTGCTTGATATGAATAACCATGGTTGTTTAGATGCAATGGCATTAATGGCATTCACCTCATAGTTGCCATCATCAAAAAGGGGAGATTGTTGTGCCCCTGGTTTTGATGATGACAACAATTAGATATGAATGATGTGTTCAATTCAGTGATGAATTAAATTCTCATTCAATAATACCTTCACTTGATTTCATTCTTATTTCTAGAAAGGTACAGGGTCGATGCTGGGAGCTTAAAGCGTCCACGCATCAGTTGAAGAAGCCTTCACTGATATCCACAATGTTAACTCCACGAAGCAGAGACCCTCACGAGTTGTTTCACTGCGTCAACGCCAAAATAGAGCAGCGTCGACGCAGCAGTTACAAAGGAAGAGCCAATGGCTTACTGGATTACTCTGGTGCATCAATGCATTCATCAAGTGGCGTCGACGCAGCAGGTTGATGGATCGACAAGGTGACCAGAGGGTGGACGCAGTTGCACAATGCGTCAACGCACTCCACACGAAACGTGAGAGGGTAGAAGCCATCTAAGTTCAGATGCTGGAACACCAATGCGTCAACGCAGCATGCTGAGATCGTCGACGCAGCACGTCTATCTGTTGAAGACTTGATCACTGGATCACCGATGCGTCAACGCAGCAGGCTGATGGAGTCAACGCAGCAGACTTGAGATTTGCTATAGAATGTCCTTGAAGGCTGCGTCAACCCTTTGGAGCAAGTGAGTTGACGCCACCTGACTCTAGTTGCTGACACATGGGCCAAGTATTGGGCAGGTAATGTGGAAGACACACGCCCTAGCCGCTGCTGGTATATATTGGAGCCTTCATCTACAGATGGAGGCTGATCGGAGAAAAAGCCTTGAGAGCAGAAAGCCTTCTATCCACAAAAAGAAAAGAAGAAGAAATAGAAGAAGAGTGAGCCGGCAAGAAGAAAAAGAGTTGAAGAGAAGAAGGAGAGAACAGCGTGAGAGAAAAGGAGAGCAGAAGAGAAAGAAAGAGAGAAGGAGCAGAACAGAAAAAGTGCGTGAGCTGAGAAGAAGAAAGAAGAGGAAGAAAAGAAGAAGAGGAGAGAAGTCTATTGAAGATCTGTTCAGTCTGTTCGTGGATCAAATCCTGAACGACTATTGTGATTCATTTCCAGCTTTCGTTGTTGTGCTTTTCATGTTTCTTTTTTTTTTTATACTCCTATTGCTATTGTTCTTCCGATCCTCTAGACTGAGGTCGGGTTCCTCCTGGTGGGTCAGGAGAAGGGAGATTTGATCTCCGGTTTGCAAGCAGCAGGGGGGCTGCTTGTGGGTTCCCTCCGGGCTAGGAGGAAGGGAGGCTAGGCCTCTGCTGGATTGTTGGTAGCAAAGTGCTACTGGCTGGTTCACTGGTAGCGGGGCTGCTACTAGTGGGGTTCCCTCTTGGTATAGAGGAAGAGAGACGTGAGTCTCTGGTTTCTAGTGACCGTGGGTTGCTAGAGGTTCCCTCCATGTAGGAGGAAGAGGGGAGGTTGTTCCCCTGGGTAAGCTGTGTATCAGCGTCTGTTGGCAAGCTGTGTTGCCCAGCTGTTAATGAAGCCACACTCGTTTGAGTGTGGGGTGGATGTAGGTCCGTGGATCGAACCACCTAAAAATCTCTATGTAGTGGTTGGTTACTCCATATCTCCTATCTACTTCACAGGTTACATTGCATTCTCGTTTATATCTGTGCTGCTTCCGCTAGTTGTTTATTTGGGCGGAGGTTACGTATTTGATCCTTGGTTTAAAAGGATATTCTACCTATTCTTCAGATTGGTTGTCTTGCTTTGTTAGAGTTCTGGTTTTATTATTGAGCCGAAAAGTTTTTAAGGGTGGGATTCATTCACCCCCCCTCTGAATCCTCCGCATCGATCCTAACAGAAGTGTCTCGATTTCTGAGCTTAACTCAACTGGTAGAGCAGCTCTAGCGATGTGCAGTTTTGCTTTATTTAGGGAGTATTTTCTGTGCTTAATCCTTAATTAATTCGAGAACATAAGCCGGTGCCAACAGCCAACCTTCTGAAAGATGTGCAGCATAGGGCAGGCTCGCCTGTTGTAAGTGCAACTATCCATAACCTGAAGCATAATCTCTGGAAGACAAACATAGTATTTGTTGAACAAACAGTAAAATAGGAATCTCTGTGTCTCAGTAAGTCTGCTTCTGCCACCCCCTTGTGGGGTAATCATGGTAGTGAAGATATGATGCAGTAGATGCTGCAGTGGGGGAAATTGATTGGTGTCAAAGTATTTCACCAAAAGTTGGGTATCATCCTGAGGATTTCTCTACTTGCTAGTCAGGGGGGTCTAAGCTGTAGACAAATCGATTTCAACCTCATATTCTATTTCCCCATCCCGGGGTATGTGTAAAGCTTTGTGAAGAAGCTTAGTTGTGAGCTTGATGGAAACCCCTTTACCTACAGTCCGAAGAACTTTCTTTTTCTCATCAAAGAATAAGTTCTTGTAGAATTGCTGAACTAAAAATGGGTAGTAGACCCTGTGCTCAGACAAAAATTGTTTCCAACCTTGGAATTCGAACAACGCCAGTAGCTCAGGGAAATACACAAGCATCTCTTGGTCGCTAAAATCCACATATCTAGGGAAGAGTATTCGTGAGGGATCAAGTTCATCTTCCCTGGCAGAGTCAACAGCACTGGGCTTCGGAGGAGCTGATTGAACTTTGGCCTTCCCTTTTTTCTTGGCCGACAGACGTGGCCGTTTGGCCTTAGGTTGCGGCGGCAAATCCTTATCGGTGTTGGACCCTTGGGCCTCGGCAGCCCTTTTTCTGGATGGTTCTGCAGCTGGGCGGTCCTCAAAACACTTGGATCTCCCTTCGGAAGGAGCTTTCGAAGCAGCGGCCTTCTTGGAAGAAGCCGCCTCTTTCTTCTTGCCGCGGGTGACTGGTGGAGCCATGGAGAGTGGATGGAAGGGTGAAAAGGAAACAGAGAGCAGCTAGGGCTAGCTGGGGAACAGGTGCAAGAGGTAACGAAGGAGGGAGCTGGGCGTCGACCTCCACAGCGTAGATGTGCATAGTCGCCGGAGAGAGAGAGAGAGAGAGAGAGAGAGAGAGAGAGAGAGAGATAAATAGAGTTGAAAAAGAAGAGAGCGTGAGAAATTGGTTTTCACCTTCGAGTTAAATGGGGAAAGTTGAGATTTTTATTTGTGAAAAAGACAACCCTGAAGAGAGAAATGGTGTATATGCCCCTATGTTAAGTTCAGATGGTTTAAGGCTTATAAGCTCATTTTTGAGTAATAAAAGTTTGAGCAAACCATATTTGCAACAAATAATATGAATTAAACATTTGAGAAAGTAAGAGAATAGAACCAAGCCCATTTGACTTACTCATCACATTCATTTGGCATGATTGGAAAAGAAGATAAGCAAGTATTGAAAATAAACAAAACTCCTTTTTATTTTGAAGCATATTGTAGAGTCAACCCCAACCCAATTTTCATTTTAAATTAATTAAGCAGTCCGATATAGCATTCACTTTTTGACTCAAGGAAATACATTGTTTAGACGCCAGAGTCCCTAGTTACTCAGTGTAGCTTATCTTTCTGAATTCTTTTGATCAGAGGTGACTTTCCTCATCATGACTAGATTAACCTTCCATTTCATTGATGAAGGATCCAATTTCTCTGAAGAGAAGTCATTGCTCTGAGATTATAGCAACATGGTTTTTAGAGGCGTATTCTTTAATAGACTTCAAGATGAAAATATGTTTAAAGACAATACATGCCAATCATTTCAAAAGCCAAGGAGCCAAGTTGCAGTGAAGTTTCAGACGCAGGGGCAAGAGTTATTTTCAAGGACTTAAGAAATGTTTCAATCCTATTATGAATGCAAGTTTGGTAAAACTCAATGCAATATTTCATGAAAATGTGGATTATAAACAAGAAACCATTTCTTTAATAGGAGTTATACAACAAAACTCATCCGGGGTTGTATAGATGAATGAAAATTTTCTCAACTCCCCCTCACTTGATGCTCGGTGAAAAGTAAAGGTTCAGAGGCAAGCGATGTGAGGTGGAAATGAAGGAAGTAGTGAAAAGAGGGAGTCAAGGAAACTCTCCATTTGTTCTTCAAAACCAAAGCGGCAGTTAGAAAGTCTCGACACAAGACTTGAAGGTGTCGATATGAACACAGTTTTTGAGCTGTATGTCTTGACACATATCAATGAGGTGTCGACCTATTCAACAGGCATTGTTCATCATGTCTAGACACATATTAGTACACCAAACTATTCTCTGCTAGCTTCTGTGATTCTTCATTTTTGACAGACCCCTACCATCTTTTACTGCCAATGCCTCTGACTTTCTTCTTTCAGACTGTCATTCAAGAAGGGTTTTACCTTTTACAGCCACTGAGAAATGATGGATTGGATGCTAAAGTTTTTAACATGCTTATGCACTGGAGATCAACAATGCAGATAGCAATGCATAATTCTGACTCATGGTACTTGGAGGAGGCCTATCCTCACACATGAGGAGAGTTTCCTGACAGGCGTAACCTATCATTTCACTTCTCAACATTTGATATACCATGTAGTCACAAGATGATGTTCAATTAAAGACATTCATAAGGACAAGCAAGCTCCCCCTGAATGTGACCATCATTCCAGGCAAGGTTCATACACCAAATGGACCAAATCTAAATCAATTCAGATATGTTTGATTCAATCATGGTAAGACAAGTAAGCAGATCATTAAGGAGGAATTGATCGCTCAAACCTGAGTGGACTAAGGTCTGCACAGACCAAGCTCTCTCCTTAGAGTTGTGAACATGTCATTGCTTAAGGGTTTTGTGAAGATGTCTGCAATATGATGTTCTGAGTTTACAAAATGGAGCTCAAAGTGATTTTTGAGAACTTCATCCCTTATAAAGTGATGCCTAATTTCAATGTGTTTAGTCCTAGAGTGCATGACTGGATTTTTTACAAGATTTATAGCACTTGTGTTATCACACAGAATGGGTACACAACCAAGATCTATTAGATAGTCTTGGAGTTGGTGTTTGATCCACAGTACTTGGGTGCCACAACTCCCTACAGCAACATATTCTACTTCTGCAGTTGAGAGTGCAACCGAGTGCTGTTTCTTGGAAGCCCAAGACACCAAACACCCACTAAGAAATTGGCAATAGCCACTAGTGCTCTTGCAGTCCAGTTTGCATCCTGCATAATCTGCATCTAAATATGAAATAAGTGAAAGTTCACAAGATGCATGATACCATAATCCCAATTCTTGAGTGCCAGCAAGGTATCTAAAGATACGCTTGACATCAGTCAAGTGTGACTCTCTAGGACTAGACTGAAATCTAGCATAAAGGCAAACACTGAATTGAATGTCTAGTCTAGATGCAGTTAGATAGAGCAATGATCCAATCATACCTCTATATCTCTTCGCATCTACAAGAATACCTTGTTCATCTGCATCCAGTGAAGTGGCAGTCCCCATTGGAGTTCCTAAAGGCTTACAGTTGGTCAGATCAAATTTTTTCAGCAACTCCTTCACATACTTGGCTTGATTGATAAAGCAGCCTTCATTGCTTTGGCTAATCTACAGGCAAAGAAAGAATTGAAGCTCACCCATTAGACTCATTTCAAATTCATTGGTCATGAGTTTAGCAAACTCCTCACACATTTGAGGTTTAGTGGACCCAAACACTATGTCATCCACATAAATTTGAACTATCATGATATCTTTACCTTGTTTCTTGGTGAATAGTGTCTGATCTACATTACCTCTTGAATACCCTTGTTCGGTGAGATATGAACTTAGCCTGTCGTATCAAGCTTTAGGTGCCTACTTCAAGCCATACAAGGCCCTATCTAACTTATAAACATGATCTTTGAAATATGAGCATTCAAAATCGAGGGGTTGCTCTACATAGACTTCTTCTTTAATAAGACCATTAAGAAAAGCACTCTTAACATCCATTTGCTACAATTTGATCTTATGAGAACATGCAAATGCTAGCAAAATTCTAATGGCCTCAAGTCTAGCAACAGGAGTAAAAGATTCTTCATAATCTATGCCAAATTCTTGATTATACCCTTGAGCCACCAATCTAGATTTGTTTCTTACTATCTTTCCATCTTCACTTATCTTATTTCTGAACACCCATTTTGTTCCTATGATAGATTTTTCTTTAGGCCTTGGAGCAAGATGCCACACTTTATTTCTTTCAAACTGGTTTAACTCATCATGCGTGGAATTGATCCAGTTTTCATCTTTTAGGGCCTCTACAACATTTTTGGGTTCAATTTGAGACACAAGAGCAAGTTGTTCAATTTCATCCATAATTTTGAAATGAGACCTAGTTTTGGTTCGGTCATGCAGATTACTTAAGATGTTTTTCAACAGATGATCTTTCAACACTCTTAGATCAGGTTGAGCATTACCTTCATCTGCTTCGGTGACTGGAGTATTACTTGATTCTTCTTGGTCCTCATTTGCTTGGATTTCTTCTCGTGGAAGTTCCTCTCTTCCTCTTATGTTTAGGAATTCCCCATTATCATCTTCCCTGCAAGGGTTGTTATGATCAATCTCATCAAAAGTGATGTGAGGGGATTCTTCTACACAAAGGGTCCTAACATTGTAGACTCTATAAGCTCTAGACTTTTCAGGGTATCCAAGAAATATCCCTTCTTCACTCTTGGGTTCAAACTTATCCAGAACTCTTTTCTCATTTTTATGAACAAAACACTTTGACCCGAACACCTTCATGTGAAAGAGAGATGGCTTTTTACCTTTCAGCAGCTCATATTGAGTCATTTTGGTGAGGGGTCTTACCATTGATCGGTTGATGATATAGTATGCAATGTTTACCGCTTCAGCCCAAAATCTCCTAGGTAGATGCCTTTCAGCAAGCATTGTGCTTGCCATTTCTATGAGAGTTCTGTTCTTCTTTTCAACTACCCCATTTTACTTAGGAGTTCGTGGTGATGAAAACTTGTGAATGATTCCTTCAGTCCTACATAAATTTTCAAAGTCAGCATTGTCGAATTCACCACCATGATCTGAAATAATGTTGAAAATTTTAAACTTACCATCTTGCTTCACTTGCATATACAGTGCCTGAAACTCATCAAAGGTATTATTTTTATGTGCAAGATAGAATACCCAAGTGAATCTAGTAAAATCATCCACCAAGACATAACCATATCTTTTACCACTTAAGCTAGATGTTTTGGTTGGGCCAAACAAATCCATATGGATTAGTTCAAGTGGTTTAGATGATGAGTTTCCAGTTCTACTTTTAAATGACTTTCTAGTCTATTTTCCTTGAGCACATGCATCACAAATCTTAGTGTTCAGTTTGAATTTGATGTCAGGCAGACCTTTGACAATTGAATGCTTTACCAATTTATGAAGAGTGTGGTAACTAACATGTCCTAGTCTGCGATGCCACAAACAGGCTAATTCAGATATTGATGCAGTAAGATAAAGATTTATGTGAGCAGGGTCATCTAAGTCAATCATGTACACGTTATTGACTCTTTTGCCTGAAAACATGGTTTCCTTTGAATTTGGTTGCAAGATTTTACATTCATTAGAGTCAAAAACTACAGTATGACCTTTATCACCAAGTTGACTAATGCTCTACAAGTTGTACTCCAGACCATCAACAAGTAATACATTATCAATTGATTTGGAGGGGTTCTTACAAACTTTACCTAAACCAATGATTTTTCTTATGTTGTTTTCTCTAAATGTGACATGTCCAGCTTCCTTTTGAACCAGGAGACATAATTTTATTTTGTCTCCAGTCATGTGTCTTGAGCAGCCACTGTCAAGATACCAACAGTTGTGCATGGCTGCAAGACACTCCTGCACAAGGAATTAAGTGACAATGTTTGGAACCCAAGGATAGTTGGGTCCCAATAGTTTCTTCATTTCAGCAAAGCAAGATAAGATAGACTTCGAAATCCAAACTTTCTTAGCATCATTGCTTTGTTTGGAGTTCTGATTTTTCTTTTCTTTAGTCTTTTGGACTTTATGAGTTTTCGAAGTGGTGAAAAAGGACTGTTGATTGGTCCATCTGTTCCAGTTTGTTGGTCTAGATAAGTAGGAAGTGTCATATTGCCTAGGTCGTTGGGGTTGAGTGAACCTATGACCATAGGGAGCATTATTGTTCCTTACCCATGGAGGTGTCGATCTTTAGAAGGCGAAGTCTTGACCTATCTGCTGTTCAGTCTGTCTATCGCTATTTCTAGATGGTGGATGTGTTGACCTTCTGTAAGGAAACTATCGACCTATTGGTGCAAGCCTGGGATTTTGTTGGGCATTTGACCTGGTGGGTGTCGACCTATTCCATGGTGTGTCCCGATCTGTTCTAACATTATAATTGTCTCTTCCTCTGTGATGTGCAGGCTGAGGCTTGGACGGTTGTCGACCTGTTTGGGGTTGTTTATGAACCTTTTTGGGTTGTTAGAAAATTTTGTTAATTGGATCTCCTATCTTCTCTTTTCCTTTGTTTTCAATATTTCTTGGTATGTTGATTTGGAGGTAGATGCTTCGGAAGATGAGACAAATGAGGTGGTTTTTAGTCCAAATGTTTTCTTTTTGGTAGGCTCATATCCTAGGCCTTCTCTGTTGAAGTTATTTTTGGTTCTTAGCAGTGCATTCAAGTTTTCACTCCCATCAACAAATTTTTCAAGAGAGGTTTGTTTATCTGCTAGGTCCTTTTGAAGTTTCTCATTTTCTTTCAACAGTTGAGAGTTGACCTGTTTAAAAGCTTCAACTTTTTCATTACACAAATTGTTGTCCTTTGCATAGCTTTGCATTTTTAATTTTGATTCATCAATTTCATCTCTCAACCTTTCATTTTCATCTTCCAATTCTCTCATTTCTTTTCTTCCTTCCTCAAGATTTTCATTCATTTTTCTTAAATCTTCAATTTCAGTTTCTAGAAGGATTATCTTTTCATTGAGAGGTTTGTCATGCCCACAAGATTCAACCTTCTTTTTTAAGGTTTTGTTTTCTTTTCTATATACTTCATATTTGTTCATCAGTTCAAAGTAAGCTTCTTCCCAATCATCAGTGGAGAAATGCTCAAAGGGAGAACTCACCTCGCTGTCATTTTCTCCTTTGGCCATTAGGCAGAGCACATCCTTTTCCTCTTCAGAGGAGTTGTCTTCAGTTTCTTTTTCTTCTTCATCACTCCAAGTGCACACCATGGCCTGCTTCTTCTTGTTCTTCCACCTGGGCATAGCCTTTTTAGCTTCTTTAGGACATTCAGACTTGATGTGTCCTGGTTTCCTGCAAGAGTAACATACAAGCTTTTCAGATTTTTTAGCATTTTCAGGTCTTGGCCTGAAACCTCTTCTTACCTGGGGCTTCTTCTTTGTAAAGCATGTACCTTCCTTTCTTAAAAAGTTTCTGAACTTTCTTGTCAATAGGGCAACTTCATCTTCTTCAGCGTTGCTGCTTGTATGCTCATCATTAGATAGGTCTTTGTGCTTGGTCCAGCTTTAAGAGCCAAGGGCTTCTTTTTACTTACCTCAGCTTCTTTGTTCTTCAAATTCATATCATAGGTCATCAGGGACCCTATGAGTTCTTATACTTTGATGGTGGTTAGGTCTTTTGATTCTTCAACCACAGTGGCCTTTGTATGCCAGATAGAAGTTAGTGATCTGAGTATCTTTCTTACTATCTCCTGCTCAGTGTATGTCTTTCCTAGCTCAGTCAAGCCATTAGTGAGCGAGGTTAGCCTAGCATACATGTCCGAAATGGACTCATCAGATTTCATTCTAAACTTCTCATATTCAGATACCAACATATTAGCTTTGGTTGCATGTACCTGCTGTGTCCCTTCATATAATACCTCAAGGCACGATTGTAGATATAGAATTTTCCTCTCCTCTCTCTAAGAATCAGCGCGCATCAAGTGCGTGGACCAATGCGTAATGGGCAAATAACGAAAACGAGAGGAAAGTAGAGAACAAAAGAAAGGACCGTGATCACCACCAAGGCGCCGCACGTGACCGGCACGCCGTACCTTGGAAAGGAAGGAGCTGCAGCGCTGGAGAGATGAACGGTTCTTTAGGAACCGCTCGACTTGACGCGGTCTTACGACAGACCGTCCTTGTACGCTGCAAAGGAGGCAGGAGGAGCTGCTGCCGTGGGACGGACGGTGGAAGTTAGACCGCACTCCAAGGAAGAACGGTCGTCAATGAACCGCACCACAGGTTGAACGGCCAAAGGGAAGCCGCTCGATCCCTTCACGCAGCAAGCTGGCAAGGGTTCGACCTCCACCCTCTCCGGCCGGCCAGAGGGGATGGGCCTCGTGCTGATGAAGTGCTCACCTGTAAAACAGTGTAAAGACACAAGAGAAACACCCAAATTAGAACTAAAAGACGTAGTACATGTTCACGTAAGGAGGATTAAGCATAAATTAATGAAAAGGGGAATACCTGGGGGATTTTAAACCCCTAGGGTGACAAAAGCATGGGTGGATGTGTGCATGGAAACGAAAACGAGGGAAGACGTGGGGGAAAAGCAATGCATGCAACAGACAACGAAGAAATCGAGAGACGACACTATGACTCAACACGCGGACTACTCCCTTAATCGGAGGCTCGTAAGGACGTAGAGAGCCTCCCTCCTTGGTGCTAGGTCGCTCAGGAATGTGGCAGGGCTTCGCCGTCGACCAAAAATCTCCCCCCTTTCGACGTCCGGCCACTAGGGTCGATTTATAGAGCCTAGAAAGCCAGCCTCGAAATTAGGGTTTTTAGGTATTTTCAGGTCGAGATTATAAAAGATAAATCATAGATATTATCATAATCTCTTATCCAGTCGAAACGACATCAAAATGGTTAATTATCCACGGAGAAATCATCAAAATAAACTGGGGATAAAGCCATGAATAAAAGAGACAAAAGTCTGTTAAAAAGCCTCATCCGACGGGATGAGCGGTCTTACGATAGACCGCGCAACATTTGGGCGGTCTAGTTCAGACCGTCCAAGCTGTCGGTGGAAATTCAGATAATCAGAAAATCAACCCAATTATCTCTCTAACTGGCCGAAACGCCCGCCGTTGGACCCTCAAAGGTGAACGGTTCTAGTGAGACCGTTCTAGCGTAGAGCGGCCAATGGCCAACCGTTTCACCCTGTTGGTGATAATTCGGATAATTGGATAATTATCTGAGGAAATGGGCGTGCGTAGGACTCTGAGGTATAGGCGGTTGTAATATGCCCGTCCATTTGTTTGAACGGTCCTAATAGGGCCGCACCACAGCCTGTCGGTGAATATTCAGAAAAGACCTCAGAAATTAACAAAATGTATGAACGGTCCATATTCAACCGCTCATCATCTGAACGGCTGAGGTTGGGCAGTGTATGCTATGAAACGTTCAATTGACCAAAGCCAAGGCCCATTAAGCCCTGAATATCCACGGACTTCACCAAGGAGGGAGACGACCCATAAAATGAGCCCAAGACGTGCCACAAAAAAATGGCCCAATGAATGATGGACAACTTGAGGCATCAACTAATGGGAGTAAGAGAAACGACTCAAATTATTGGTATAAAACAGGTGTCAACAGATGCCCCTCCTTAACATCCTCTTTGCAGGGGAGTGAGCGGAGGTGACATGGAACATGGAGGTGGAGCGGAAATGCAGCGGAGTGGACCGAAAAAGCGGGCGTTAAGTTAAAACGACACCCGTTCTTACCAACAAGTGATGAGAATCTTCCGGAAACCCTTGAACCAAACGCCGGGAATAGTTAACTGAAAGTGACGCCAATCTGGAGAAACTAAACTAAATAAAACAAATTGACAAGACCGACCTCATGGGGGACACAATCCCACGGTCCAATGAGGGGGCCACAAAAGAAAAAAGGCTAAAGCTCCAGACGGGGACCTTTCAATCAACCAGACCAAACGAATCGACCAAAGAAAACCTTCGAATTCAGAGTGGAATTAGTTCCTCTTACTCGAGCGTCCGAACACATAGCTGACCATTACTGACGGGACATTTCTTAAGTAAACCATGGGGCATGAAAGCTCAAAAGGATGCGTATGATGCATGCTGGGCTAAAATAAAGAAATCATCAAAACAAATGCCAAGAAAGATTAAAATATAAAATATTCAAGAGTAGTATTGCTAAGCTGGGAACGTCAGAGTCAAGATACCGTCCGCAACCACAGCGTGCGGATAGAACCGTCCTCGTCGTGACATCCCAACTTAACGGCCTATCCGAAGGTTAGGTACATGAGCCTGGACCATCATCATTTTTGTTGAAGGGGAACATCAGATCCGGGGACACGTAGATAACCTGCCGGCTCTTGAAATAATATAACATAATACCATATAATTAATGCAATAAGGGATTAGGGATAGAAGGCCATACCTGACTTACCTGTGCAGGCGAAATGGCGAGACTGGAGGAAATGATGCTGCATAAGATGGTTAAGAGATAATTTCCAAAGAAAATATCAATATTCATGATCTAAATACACCATCCAGATAAACGACCTTATTGTAACCATGCAATATTCCAAATGGCTCTATGTTAACCGCGTATACCTGACCTTTAAACGATTCTAAAGGGGCCGGTTGCCAGGGATGAACGGTCCACATAATACTGTTTATGATAGAACGACTCTATGAGAACTGCTCGGGCCTGGAATTTCAACCGACTTAAAGTTAACGGTCACTAGTGATGTACGGCCAAATAGGAACCGCTCAAAGGACAAACGGTCTAACGATAGACAGTCCTTCTCTGTAGCCTCAATAAATTGAAACCCCCTCGTCTCCCTCCACCGTAACCGACGGTGGAAGGGACGAAGGGGGCCAAAGACCCTCGTTCTCCCATTCCCTCACTCTCTCTTCTGCAAACCCCCCCTTCTCTAAGCCTTAAGCCCTTCTCTCAAACCCTCCCCGTCTTTTCGATGACACGGACGAAGCACCAGGCGGCCAGGCCACCGACCACCGGTGGGAGTTCGCCGCCGCCGCCGCAACCGCCACCACCGCCGCCGTCCGAGGAAGGAGGGACGCCCGGAGTGATGATGGAGGAGCTCGCCATCGTCCCCGCCGAGGAAGAGGCCCCCGCCGGAGAGGAAGAGCTCGCCGGAGAACAAGTACCGACGAGGGCGGCCAAGAAACCCCGTGACCCCGAGGTAGGCCTCCCTCTCTAAATTTTATTTTTCATTCAATTTCCATTAGTGCATGTCAGTTTAGAAACCTTTTTAGGGGGGTCTAGGTGTTTAGGGATTAGTTAGGGGGCCACGGTGATCTCCCCAGCCGGCTGGGGACGTTCACCGTCATCGGGGACGACGGCGGTAGAACGGTTCAACAAAAACCGCCCGAACCAAACAATGCAATCTACATAGGACCGTCCAAATGTACACGGCTTAGGAAACGCCGTTCAAACCCACATAGCAAATGAACAATCTTTAAACAGACACGGTGAGGGTATCACCGTTCAAACAATAAACGGACCGCATTGGTCCGTTCAATCATTCAACCGAGGCAAAACAATACGGTCCCCATAGGACCGTCCACAAGTCATGCGGACCAAGGGGGACTGCTTCTCCTTAGGAAGATGGACAGACAGACGGTTCGAGGTGATCCGTCCAGGACAAGAACGGTTAAGGGTAGCCCGTGCAAACACAGAACCTGAAGAATCAGAACGGTTGGAAGGGGACCGCTCAATTGACGAGCGGTCAGTGGATAACCGTTATTCAAACTAAGAATTGGGTCTCGAGAATTTACGAATCAATATGCAAGACTAAATCATTAATATGAATGAAACGCATGCAGGGGAAGCGTAGGACCCGCACCTCGTGGCTGCAGGTCCGTGTAGTGTACTTGGCACTGTCGGACTTCCAGAGGGAGCGGTTGACCGCCATGGGATTCGCCCCCTTCCTGAGCATTGAGGTGTGTCACTTCGACACGGCTCTGCTCTACGCCCTGCACGACCGCTGGGATCCAGTGAGTCGCGTGTTCCTTTTTCCGTGGGGCCACATGGTCCCCACGCTAGAGGACGTGGCCAGGCTCACTGGCCTACGCGTGCACGGGTCACCGGTTAGCGGGACTACCTTTCCTGACTACCGGGGGATGGCTCGGGAGTTGCTCGGCTTACAACTGCGGCGCCCCGAGAGGCAGTCGACCCTCCTTCCCCGGGCTGCTCTACAGGACAGCCTGGGTCTACGACGTGCGGGAGTTGCGGTCGGGGAGAGACCGGAGGAGCACTTGGAGCTGCTCGTGGGGCTGGTGAGGCCGAGAGTTGCTGCAGGACCGGGACCTGAGGCGGATAGAGTTCTACGACGGTTCCTGATGCTGCTGTTCGGGCGGCTTCTCTTCTCACCGTGGGTGGACGTGATGAGTTGTAGGTTCCTTCCCTTCCTCCAGGAGCTTGAGCACGCGGGTGACTACGCTTGGGGAGCGGCAGTTCTCGCTTTCCTGTTCGACATGCTCAGCTCGACGGCACGCCGGATGATGCTTGGGGGCTTCTCCCCCTTACTCCAGGTACAACTTTCTACCCTATACTCGGTTATGCTATCCTACATGTTTGCTGAATGCTGACACGACCTTGTAATGCAGGTGTGGGCCTACGTGCGCCTACGTGGGCTAGGTAGGGGCGAGGAGACCCGTCCTGGGCTCCTGCCGATCGCGCGGAGGTGGACAGCACCTCGGGAGATGACAGCCCTGAGATGACAGGTCCGGGAGCTGCAGGATGACCTGGACACCCTACCGTATACCTCGGTATGCTTCTAAACCATACTCCTTAGTTAAATGCAATTCTTTTATGATTATGATGCTGATGCAGTTTCCTATCTTTTACAGGTTCGGTGGACTCCTTATATGGAGGAGAGCCCAGAGGGCCAGCCGTGGGTGGCCGAGGCCTTGGCCTTTTCTGGCCAGGACGTGTGGCTTCACTGCATGAATGTGGTGGAGCCACTGTACTTCAGGTTGGTGATGAGGACCATCGGGGTCCATCAGCCGGCTGTTGAGTTCCCTGCGCCTGAGAAGGCGAGGGAACGGGTGATGAGGATGACCCGGGGACTCCGTGAGGAGTTTGATTGGACAGCGAGGAACGCCGAGCAGGTCATCGACTGGACCGCGCGTGGGCGAGTGGTGACCGCCCGGGCAAAGAGCGACAGCGCGTACTATGCTGCGTACGCATGGCACTACCGGGACCAGGTGTTCCGGGGCACCCACCGACTGGTACGACTTCTAAACTTAAACTTTGTCTATTATGCTTATGGTGATGCACTGACACATGGACTTTTAAATGTAGGTCGACCCCGTAGGACGAGTGGCAGAGTTGCGGGGACTCCTGCACTCCACCATCCGGGAGAGAGACGAGGCCCGACAGGCCCTGGCCCTACTGGTGAGTTTTCTAAACCTTAGACTCTTTAAATTATGCAGTTCTATATGGTTATGCATGCATGTGACTGACTTGGAGTATTTGAATGCAGTGATCCGAGGGGACTCAGAGGCAGGGACCAGACGCTCCTTCTTCTTCCTCCACCCAGACCCCAGCAGACCGTGTCGAGCGGGATGCTGACTTTACTCGGATGGTGGAGCGGGCCAAGGCGGCCGAGGTGGCACTTACGGAGAGGGTACGCAGTTCTAAACTTCCTCTTGCTTATTATGCTTATGAATGATATGCTTATGTAACTGACTGACAAGTGATGTGTGGATGCAGACATCGGAGTTGACCCGCCTTCAGGTCGAGTTGGAGTGGAGCCGAGCAGCGGCTCGAGAGGAGGTAGCTCGCGCGCGGGCGGAGGCCACACTGAGCCGACCGGTAGACACAGTGGAGACCGCACACCTCCAGGCTGAGCTAGAGCGACTCTGGGCTGGTGCGACCGAGGCTGAGCGGTATCGGACCGAGGCGGCGGAGTTACGCGGGGAGCTGCGAGCGTATAAGGACATCAGTCAGTACTCACGCTGCGGGACCCCGAGCGTCAGCCACGGTACACATGGTTCTGTTAGGAGCTACTTCACAGGTTCCTCCGGCCAGCGGAGGAACGAGGAGGATGAGCAGGGCCGGCGACGCCGTCGTGACGAGGCGACCTCAGCGATGCCTCCCCCGAAGAGGCACGAGGGTGGGGGAGACAGCGACGGGAGCCAGGGAGAGGGAGCTGCTTGACTTGTTGCACCGGGCCCGTCTTTTGTACATGATAGTGATGTGCATATTTTTGTTTTTTCGCTTGCTTTGTGGATGAATGTATGTATGCATGAATGGATGAATGTGTCTTGACTACTAGATAGAGTGAGACAGACGGGCGAGTTTGAGAGATGCGCTCAGCTAGAGAGAGGGTGAGACAGAGGGACGCCGATTGAGTGACGCATACGCCGACTGAGTGAGATGAGAGACGAATGTCGACTTGAGTGAGATGAGAGACGAACGCCGACTTGAGTGAGACGAGAGACGTACGCCGACTTGAGTGAGGTGAGAGACGCACACGCCGACTGAGTGAGGTGAGAGACGCACACACCGACTGAGTGAGGCGAGTGACGTACACCGACTTTGTGAGATGAGAGACGTACGCCGACTTGAGTGAGGTGAGAGACGTACGCCGACTTGAGTGAGGCGAGAGTGGTAAGTTGATTGGGGGGCAGAGCACATGGGCGGTTCTTGTATAGCCGTTTAGAGATAAGAGCGGTTCTCCACAGACCGCTCCAATTGGATTGGGACGGTTCAATATAAACCATAAGAACATTTGAACGGCAGATGGTAGACCGTACAAGTCACTAGACTCGGATTTTCTGAGGGAGATGAACGGTTGATAATGGGCCGTTCATGAATATGGACGGTCTATCGTAAGACCATCCAAGTGGACATCCTGTCTGCTCGAACGGGGACTCCCTGGAGAGTCCCCAGCCTGAGGGTAAGACGTTTTGAACTTATCAAAACCTTATCTTAACCCGTCCTAGACTTAACCAAGCCTAATCCTGAAAGGCCCAGGCTTCCTAACAAGTCTTATAAGTAATACAGGGGCCTAAACTCGTAGCTCACACATCCCCTCTCTTTCAAGGCTTGAAATCTTTGATTCTCACTACGAAACATCATGAAGAGGGCCCTGGAGGCGAGTTCGATGGAGGGGGCACTTTTTGAAGGGCCCAAGTCGGCCAGAAAAGAGCGGGAAGTGCTCCAACGGCTGACCGCAATCCCACGACATCTGAGCTCAAGTCTGTTGGCACTCAAAATATGATCCTTTGGCAACCAAGCCGCAAAGATGAATGATACGACCCACTGAAGCACAGAAGCCGATAAAGATCAACTTATCAAGAGGACCCCTCAAGCTGACGAAGCCCTGAGCCACATTGAAGGGAACGTCGGGGACTTTACCTCAAGAGAGTCGAAGTGAACCCGCAACCAACCGGTAGCGCGATCAAGCCTGCCCAATGATCCGGCATCGACCTCGTCGTGCCGCTACCCCACATCGTCGCCCGACCAAGGACGACGGTCTACCCAATGACTCTCCTAAGGAGGAAGAATGTCCTCGGCCATCCGTAACAAGGGGCCGAAGGTTCTGTCAGTAGAAGACCCCGATTATCCGGCACGGATTCGGCTTCTTGCCATAGTGGGCCCATTAGTGGCCGATTGATCACCAATTCAAGGTGGAATTGTCCAGGATGTAACATCATCCTGCAAGGAAGCTTCGAGCACGAGTCCGTCTCAGCCAAAAGCATAAATCACAGTGCCAAAAACTGTGTCGGTAGGACACCCGTGTGCTCGGACCAGACACACACGAAGTCTTGTTTAAGGCCATTCGTCCTATCAAGAGCTTCGTGAACACCCCATCAAGGCCCTTCGATGGCCAGGGTGAGAGGAACAATCGACGGGAGCTTCCGGAATCATCTCCGGGCCCACCGGACTACACGCCAAGTGAACAGGTTAAAACGGCGCCGTCAATCCGACGCGCAAAAGACAATGGGGGGTGTTCCCCGGCGCCGTCGAACCGGCGCGCAAAAGCCCAATGGGGGTGTTCCCCGGCACCGTCGAACCGGCGCGCAAAAGCCCAATGGGGCCTTCCCCGGCGCCGTCAACCCGGCGCACCTCTTCCTGGGGCGCCGAATTAACCCCAAGGCTATATATAGCCTGCATTCGATAGAAAAAAAGGGGAGGAGAGGGGGAAACTCAATAGAAAGAAAGAAGCGGAATCAAAAAGAAAGAAAAAAGGGAATTAGAAAGAAAGGGGGGAGGTCCAGGGGTGCTTCAATCTGAAGAGTTTTCTGCCCGAGCTCTCGGCGGCCACCACCTTGCTCCACCGGAGTCTCCCGTAATCGGAGAGGAAGAGCGCCCGTTTCTTATCTATCGAGGTGGGTTTTCCCGTGTTTCATCTGGTGAATCCCTCTGCTCTGCTTTGAGTTTTTTTTTTTGGCATAATGTAAGTGAAGGAGGGGAGGGGCGATGATATGAGCCTCACCTCCCCTCCCTCACGATGATTCTCTTTTCCCCTTTGTCGTTGTAATGGGTTTCCCCTGTTAATGAAAACGCCGACCGAGCAACAACGCCGCGCCGGAATGTGTATTCGCTACTTGTCTGTCTGTATTTTTCATATGGATAAATGGAATGGAATGTGAGTCTCTGGCCAATGCCACGTTTCTCTTTCTTCCCTGTTGGCTTCCCTTTTCCTTTTCTTACAGCCGGTGAAACGGTGCCGTGCGATGATGTCGGCGCCGTGGAGGATGAATGTAGAGCACCGTGGGTTTCATGTGTGAATGAATTCCTGCTTGTTTCGTCTTCCCGACATTTTATGCCCTTCTATGATAAGGGCTACATTGATTCCCCTCCCCGGGGGTTTTCTCTTCCGGCCGAATGCTAGGGATCTTCACTATGTAGGGTGTGTCAATATATGGGTTCCTCCCATCTGTCTGGGCCGCCCTCGTAATAACCTTTCTGTTCTTGATAATGAACAGAGGGAAATAAAGGCGCCCCTACATTCCAGTTATTATTTTCTGAACATTTCTTGACGAATATTCTGTTGCTTCATGAACATGCATATGCATGAACGTACGTATATCTACAGGTATCAGTTCTGACCTGCTGGTTATGCGAACGATCTCATAGCCCCGTTCTACTGTTTCACTAGTGCGGATCGGTACCCCGGGGAGGGGGGATATCCCCCACTATTCCATTTTTGACAGCACTCTGTCCACCGGGGACCGTCCAGCAGTGACGAATCCCCTATGGACTAATGAGTGAATAGTAAACGGGTTAGTCCCGACATCTCAAATCCACAGTCCCTAAGGGACTTTGTGGTGGCCGTGAGACGCGGTGCCCCTCGTAGGCTGGCCCTCGGGGTTCCCCTTCTCTACTCGGTCGTCCCGACTCGAGTAGTGTGGTGATTCGAGTCACGTGCCCCTCGTAGGCTAGCCCTCGGGGTTTTCGCTCCCACATCGAGTCACCTCACTCACTCACCATTACCCACGGACTCGGTGCCCCTAGCAGGCTAGCCCTCGTGGTCTTCCTATCCATTTGGGTCTGCCGGCCGCCGTTGCGCCACCCGGCTTTTAGGGGTTTACTCTGCCACGTGAGTACTCCCCGCGTCTCCCCGACAATCCTTTGGGATGGGGAGATGCTGCCGAAATTTCGGCTCGAACAAGTTAAACTCGGAACAATCGCCTCGCGCGAGCCCGTGACTCGGCCTTTGAATGATTCGGGACCGATTCTATGAATAATCAACTTAATAAATTCTCAAAACCATCCAAAAGCATTTTAATAAATCCGTGAATAAACCGACGAGGCTCCTGTCTCCATGAAATCGGGTTAATTCGGTGCGTTCATGCGCGATCACGCCTTAAAACGGCGCGCCCTTCCCGGCGCGGCCTTTCCGGCGCGCCCTTCCCGGCGCGCCCCAGCTTCCCACGCCGTTTTAACAGAGCTACCCCTTTACCTACGGTTCTGGCGCCGTTTTAAACCTTTTACCTACGTTTCAGGGCGCCGTTTCAAGCGTCTTAGTCCCTGTCCTTGCACGCACTGCACCGGTTTCGTTCCGAATCGTGTCGTTACATCATTATAACCCCTTTCCCACTTATGGGATGATTTATTATGCTAATCACAGAAGGATGCAAGTTCCTCAACCAATAAACTGAATAAATTTAGCATGTTCAAACTTAAATCGAGGCGCCTCGAATCCTCCCGTTACGCCTTGGTCTACGCACTCATATCGCATTAGCGCATGTCCGAATGTGTGCATCCTTGGTATATCAAATAACATTGCCAGAGGGTCAGGTTACGCCTGATTGGAGGCTTCGTTACGCGTGAAGGTGGCCTTCGAGCCTAAGTCCTCCGCCACGTACCTAGGATCCATTTTCTTATTTAACTGCGCATCTTCTACATGATTAATGCTGCATCTTGCCTGTCATTGCTATAATCATCATGTAGTTCTTTTTCCGGCTTCGACAGCCCGATATCTCGGCAACTAATCAAAGGTGTTCCTTCCTCGTGGGAGATGTAATTAACGCCATAACCTTTATGGTATGGCAGACTGCTGGTCCCGACCGAACCTCACATTCGCCCGACACGGGTCAGAGTGAGCGCACAATAGAATCGTCACTCATGTGACTGGCACTCAGTCAGTTGACTACCAGTTAGCCAAATGGTTGATCGATACGCGAACGAAAAGAAACGAACGAAAAGGTGAGAAAGAAAGAAAAGACCCGCTAAACAAGTCTGGCACGCCCGGTGGGACATCTAGGCACGCCAGTAAATAAATCAAATAAATAAATAAAAAATAAATAAACAAAGTAAAAGAAAAAAGATGTGTGAAACATAGTCTGGCACGCCCGGTGGGACTAGTGTCACCTTTCATCTCTTTGCCGAGATATCCAGGCTTCGAAGCCCTCTCAGAGACTACTGATTATCGCCTTGTTTGATATTTCAGTGCAAACAATGACGACTCACGGGATAACCGGCGTCGGCTTCAGTCCTGCGATCGTCACCAGACACGCGCAAGGGTACCTGGCGGTGCCCATGGAATTTGGTAGCTTTCCTCCTGCTGTGGGCTTCCCCAACTTCTTGGGGTTGGCCTTTGTCGACATGCTGGAAGTCGAAGCCACGGAACCTGTCGAGGAAACCGTGAAGGAAGTGGAGCCTCTGAAGGCTCCCTGCTGCGATGGTTCGCTCAAGAATCCGGCCCCGGCCGCTAGCTGCCTGGTGCACCACGTTGTACGTGGGACGCACCCCACTGTCATCAACAGACGCTCTGGAGGACGTCAGCGTCGCCAGGATCGCAAGAATACTGCTGTGATCACCGGAACTGTCTATCAGTCCGGGAAGTCAATGCTGGTAGGAGGCATGCGCGTCTTCCTCGATGGACGCACGGCACGGGTGACCCCAGACCGAGTGGGGAAGGAGGAGAGGATATTTGCTGACATCCATCCATTCGAGGTGTTTGAATGGCACTTGGCGGACGCCAACCTATATACGGGGTCTCCCCGGAAGGTTTCTGAAATTGAAGTCCCCGCAGGGGCATCGAAGAACAAATCGGGTGACGGTTGGTATCCACCACCGCCGCGCGGATATGTCAAGCCGAAGGTGCTTTCCCACATCACGGCTTCTGGAAATGTCGGCAGGGTGACACCCCCAGCATTATACCCCAAAGCTAAGGAAGTGCATGTTGATCGACAGCACGACCGCATCGGAGTCCCGGCCGGCCTCACCAAGCCAGTCTCCGGCCTCGATGATCCCACTGTCGAACCTTTCAAAGCTTGGGAGGTGAAACAAGAAGAGGGGCCCAGTAGCTTGTTCTATACAGCTGAGGAGCATCCCACTCAGGAGGACACAGACTGCAGCCTCCCTGAGGATCTAGCCAACCCGCGGGTTCCTGTTCAGGGCATGGCATTTACAACAGATCGGACGGTGATGCGGGACGGACACGGGAGACGACACTATTAGGTGCCACCCTCGGACTCTAGATGAAGACGCGACCAGCAATACACACCAGGGAGACACTAAGCCCGACACTACGAGCTCCTAGTGGCAAAACATCGCTAACAGAAGTGAAGCTCACTCGTCGTCCCATGCGAGGGAAAGCGCGGACCGTGCGCGGTTAAGGAACCGGCGGAGGTCAAGGGTAGTCCGACTCAACTTCCGGACTCGGATCGAGTCGCGGGACGGGTCACTCTCACTCTCACAGTGGTGACATGGACACACGGGCTAGTACCTACACTCTCGGCAGCGGCAAAAGACCGTATACTAGCTAATCAAATGAACGCCAAGAGGTTCGGACCATTACCTCCACGCACCCGGCGTGGCGAAGACAACCCCGGCCAATCACGGACTCCCGGTTAACACAATTTTACAGAAATACAACAATTTGACCCACTCCACGCAGGGAGGTAAAAGGTCACATGCGGGGCTCGGGAATCACGCGAATTGGGTTGACGGGCAGCATCTTGATGTCGCCCGGCAGTGCCGAACTCCGCGTTTTAGTGCTTTCCGAACGGCGGGTTCTGCGGGCCCGTGGGGCCCACGGGTGGCGCTGGCCTCCGGATCTGCAGGAGTGGGTCCCACTGTGATGGGGACCCCTGGTGGCACGCCTCCACGGAAGGCGGTCGGCCGGGAACACCGACCGGTGGCCGAACAACTCCGATCTCCAAGCTTGTGGAATGCTGCCCACGGATTGTTGCTTGCTGTTTTTAGGCGCGCGCTCCAACGAAATCAACCGCTGCGATCAGCCCCGTCGCCGGAATGCGACGAAACCAGCGCCGTTGGAAAGAGAACTCAAAATCCTCCAACCTAGGGCCAGTGGATTCATCTGAAACTGTGCGAAAATAGACCTTAACTAATTTTCAATTCTCTACTACACAGTTCCAGAACTCTCAGTTCAGCACATCAGTTCCCTGTAAATGGCCATTGACCGCCTACTTACAGTGGGGATCAGACTTCGAACTCTTCTTAAACGTTGTGGATAATCAAACCACGAAGCTGGGACAATTTTTAGAATTGGATTTGGAGGTGGGGGTGATTTGATAGGATTTTTAAAGTGTCTGGTAGTCGGATCTGGGAACGGGTGGACAGAACTTCAGGTGGATCTGACAACGATTTGTGGAAAATATGAAATGGACGAACTAGAAATTTATAAAAATTGTGGATGAAGGGGTTGGTGGAAGGAAGATCCAGTAAAATTGGGCGAACCAAAGAAAATCAAAAAGTGGACCTAAGATCTAAAACTCTGGGCGGAGATGCATCTGGACAGACTGCTGGCAGAACTGAAATGAAAGAGGGAAAGAAAATCAAAAATTAGGAAACGAGATCTGAATGACAAACCATTTTTTTTGGGACATCCTTGACACCTATGGGACCTTCAGTAAAATCCCCAGGTCGATCAGAGCTCTTGGCTGAGTTGGGAATTTCGTGGGAGTTGCTGTGGTACTGCGCGGGCAGAACTCCGATGAAGACGATGGCGGTGCGGTGGCGGCTCGTGGCGGCGGCGGCGATGACCGGAACTGATAGGGGAGGAGTCACACCTCCAGAGGCAACCTTCACAGCTGCAAGGGGGAAGAGAGGGGCGCACCAAGCTGGAGCTCCAACAATTTCTTGATTCCAAATGGCATTAATTCATCAAAAATGGAAATTACAAGCATATATAGGTCACCAATCTAATCAATCCTCCACCGTTGGATCTAGGGGTGGGAGATTGAGGGCTAGGATTGCATGTGACCATCCACACAAATGAAAATTAAAAAAAAATAAAGGGGGGGGGGGCGGCCTATTGACTAGAATGGCAAGGATGTGGAAGTTGGACTTGGTAGGTGGGGGTAGGTGGCCTCTCATTTGGACTTTTCAAGTCCATTGTCCCCCATGTGTCCAAATACCATTCAAACTTCTAGATGCTCCCATGTGGCATGTTGACTGGCCCCATGTGGGACCCTAGGCTGAGGTGGCCCAATGGGGTGGGGCCTGGGGGGCCCGTGGGGCCCACGGGGTTCGAATTACACATAAGCCCCTATTACAATCAAAATGGCAAACCGAATGCAACGAAATAAACACAAATTAAACACACATAAAGTCTAACTAAATATAATAAATGGGGAGGCTCAAGGCGGAGTCTCCAGGCTGTCTCCGAGCCAGATGGATGCTGAGGTGGCTCGAGTCGTGCTCCTCGTGCGGTACCGGTGGCTCGTCGGCTCGTGTCTCGCATGTGCTCGGGTGTCCGCACCAATTCTCCCCGGGTGGGAGAAACTCGACCCCGTCGAGTAAAGGTCTGCATCGCTCCTGTATCGCTTCAAAAGGTCCGGATCGATCCGCTGCAACTCGCCATGCGTGATCCATGTGTCCTCAATAGTGGGCCGTCCTCTCCATCGCACTAGGTAGCGCGGGTAAGATCCACTCCTGGTAACTGTCACTTGCTCGTCCAATATACGATCTATATGCTCACGCTGCCGTGAAAAAAGGGCTGGAGGTGGAAGTGGACACTCAGGTGTGGGATCACTCTCAAGGGGAGGAGATGGCTCAAAAGGCTCACTAGGGATCACCGCTGGGTCCCTATATGCAACAAGATCCGATACATTGAAGGTAGAGCTTATACCATATTCCTCGGGCAAGTCCACAACGTACGCATTGGATCTAACGCGTTTCAACACTCTGAATGGACCGGCTTCGTGAGCTTGCAACTTCTTAACGGTTCCAGAGGGAAACCGTTCAGGTCTTACCCTGATCATGACGTATTCGCCCTCGTGGAACTCTCGGTGGTGTCGGTGGGCATCGGCTAACTCCTTGTACCGTGCATTGCTGGCCTCAATGTGACGACGGATGTCATCATGCAAACTCCTAACATGCCTAGCACTAGACTCGGCAGACTCACTATGCACTCCTAAAATGCTTAGCAAAATAAAAAACACACGGATGCACACACAACCCTAAACAACCCTACAGTTAGTCCGACCCAATCATATGCAAGGTGGTCCGGGACATCCGAATGTGTGCCATGCATACCCTAAGTGTGGCCGAATGTCGGTACAACCATAAGACAGTCCTTTGGATTTGGGAGGTTTGGGTGGGTGAGGTGGGCCGGGGGAACCAAAGTCTTCATTACCCCCAAATGACAGTTAGGACCTATTGCCATGTGAAGGTTGCCGGGCCCGAGTAGGAGGGGTGTAATAGTGGACTTCCTTAAAGAGGTGGAGTGGAGGTTGTGGGCCAAAGGGCCCATGAAGAAAGGGATCGAAGGGATCAAAGAATGTGTGACCCCTCGATATGGATTCCCTCATCTCAAGATCCCATGTGTGGAAGTCTAGAAGGTGCTGTTGATCTCCTTCATTCATGAAGGGAGATGAGACGGTGGGGGTATGACGGTGGACCCTCTCAAAAAGGTGGAGTAAATATGGTGGGTCACGGGGTCCACAAGAAAATGGGTCGAAGGGATCAAAGAAGGTATGATCCCTCGGACTATGCTTCCACAAATCACTGTCCCACATTTGAAAATCTTGGAGGTGTAAATGATCACCTTCATTCATTGTGAGAGGTGGGACGACAGTCATAGGCAGAAAGTAAGATTCCTCCCTTGGGTAAAAGGAAATGAAGTCAGACTCGGCCAGCGTAGGGAGGAGTAGAAGAACCTCCGTGGTAACATCACCCACGGTGTACATGGAGGTGATGGACCCTAAAGCGGGATTAATGAAACTACGACCTGTGGGTCGGTCGAAGCCTGGAGCCAACAAGTGCGTAAATGTCCACTGCCGGTCTAACCCTTTAAGAAGGTCATCCAATGTATCCACATAGTGACTAGACCGGAAAGTGGTATGAAATGAATTGATTGGCACCAGAGATAGGATAGGGTCCATAGATGGGAAGGGAAGTGGGACCAAGCCCTTCTTGAGGCAGCTAAGAAGTGGCTCGGCTATGACAAGCATACCCGTTAGAAACACGGGTGGCTCGGGCTGAGGTGGCTTCAAATGAGAGGGCTCTGAAATAAGATCGGAAGGTAAGTGTGATGGAGCTCTCATGGGTGGGGAAGGAGGATCCACTATGATGGGGAGAGGGCTTGGGGACTCCGTTGATGGGGCCGGGTTAAGATTACCGGTGATGACCTCCTTAGGCTCGGGTAGAAGTACATCACTAGGAGTACGTGTCCTATCCACCCCATTCAACCGGTCCAAAATCATTTGCATTAGTTCGGCAACGGAGTGGGTTGGAATAGGGATATCATGGTGGACTCGCCCGTAGTCAACCGTCCTAGGATTGGGTCTTGGCTCATCTATGTATGGGACTCTTTGCCTCCGACTAGAACCCACTTGGTTGGAAGTGATTGGGTGCGGCCGGTTGGAGGTGACCGGTTGGGGCACGTAGACCTTCCTAAGCTCTCTCTTCATGTTCCACCATGACTTGATGGGCCATTGCCCCCTAACCTCTCTCATTCTTTCGATGTAATCCCACTTTTCGGCAGCCTCATGAAGAAGCCGCTCTTTAGCGAAAGAGAATTGCATGGCCTCGGACATAGTATAACAATCAAAGTATGTGTCCATGGCGGCCTCCCACTTGAGGTAGTCGCCCGGGCCATTGGAGCCATAAAAATTCGAGGCTTCGGGCCTACGGAAGTGGAGTGGGTGGTTGCCAAGCCCATGGGTGGACCAACGGCCATAATGCCCGGGTGATTGGGAATCCATGGGAAATTGGGGGGGGGAACTATATGTTGGACATACCGACACTTGGACAAGACCGACTGACTCTTATAGGACTACACATGAACTAGAAGACACCGACTAATACAAACACTCACTAACTGATGCACTTAGACCTAAACCAATATCCGGTATGGGGCGGAGTTAATCGATCCGAAGATCACTCCCGCAATTGTGCGACCTCCCGATAGGCGTAGCCTAACGTTCGGACAACACCTTTTAAGATACCGAATAAAGGGTGCAAATGCAATTTAAAACACACTTTTTTTTGTTTTGAGAATAATGATGGTCCTAGACTCGACTTAGACCATGATGCATGTAAGACATATGCAATGACTACCCTAGACTCAACCTGTCTCTGATACCAAACTGATGCGGGACGGACACGGGAGACGACACTATTAGGTGCCACCCTCGGACTCTAGATGAAGACGCGACCAGCAATACACACCAGGGAGACACTAAGCCCGACACTACGAGCTCCTAGTGGCAAAACATCGCTAACAGAAGTGAAGCTCAATCGTCGTCCCAAGCGAGGGAAAGCGCGGACCGTGCACGGTTAAGGAACCGGCGGAGGTCAAGGGTAGTCCGACTCAACTTCCGAACTCGGATCGAGTCGCGGGACGGGTCACTCTCACTCTCACAGCGGTGACATGGACACACGGGCTAGTACCTACACTCTCGGCAGCGGCAAAAGACCGTATACTAGCTAATCAAATGAACGCCAAGAGGTTCGGACCATTACCTCCACGCACCCGGCGTGGCGAAGACAACCCCGGCCAATCACGGACTCCCGGTTAACACAATTTTACAGAAATACAACAATTTGACCCACTCCACGCAGGGAGGTAAAAGGTCACATGCGGGGCTCGGGAATCACGCGAATTGGGTTGACGGGCAGCATCTTGATGTCGCCCGGCGGTGCCGAACTCCGCGTTTTAGTGCTTTCCGAACGGCGGGTTCTGCGGGCCCGTGGGGCCCACGGGTGGCGCTGGCCTCCGGATCTGCAGGAGTGGGTCCCACTGTGATGGGGACCCCTGGTGGCACGCCTCCACGGAAGGCGGTCGGCCGGGAACACCGACCGGTGGCCGAACAACTCTGATCTCCAAGCTTGTGGAATGCTGCCCACGGATTGTTGCTTGCTGTTTTTAGGCGCGCGCTCCAACGAAATCAAACGCTGCGATCAGCCCCGTCGCCGGAATGCGACGAAACCAGCGCCGTTGGAAAGAGGACTCAAAATCCTCCAACCTAGGGCCAGTGGATTCATCTGAAACTGTGCGAAAATGGACCTTAACTAATTTTCAATTCTCTGTTACACAGTTCCATAACTCTCAGTTCAGCACATCAGTTCCCTGTAAACGGCCGTTGACCGCCTACTTACAGTGGGGATCAGACTTCGAACTCTTCTTCAACGTTGTGGATAATCAAACCATGAAGCTGGGACAATTTTTAGAATTGGATTTGGAGGTGGGGGTGATTTGATAGGATTTTTAAAGTGTCTGGTAGTCGGATCTGGGAACGGGTGGACAGAACTTCAGGTGGATCTGAGAACGATTTATGGAAAATATGAAACGGATGAACTAGAAATTTATAAAAATTATGGATGAAGGGGTTGGTGGAAGGAAGATCCAGTAAAATTGGGCGAACCAAAGAAAATCAAAAAGTGGACCTAAGATCTAAAACTCTGGGCGGAGATGCATCTGGACAGACTGCTGGCAGAACTGGAATGAAAGAGGGAACGAAAATCAAAAATTAGGAAACGAGATCTGAATGACAAACCATTTTTTTGGGACATCCTTGACACCTATGGGACCTTCAGTAAAATCCCCAGGTCGATCAGAGCTCTTGGCTGAGTTGGGAATTTCGTGGGAGTTGCTGTGGTACTGCGCGGGCAGAACTCCGAAGAAGACGATGGCGGTGCGGTGGCGGCTCGTGGCGGCGGCGGCGATGACCGGAACTGATAGGGGAGGAGTCACACCTCCAGAGGCAACCTTCACAGCTGCAAGGGGGAAGAGAGGGGCGCACCAAGCTGGAGCTCCAACAATTTCTTGATTCCAAATGGCATTAATTCATCAAAAATGGAAATTACAAGCATATATAGGTCACCAATCTAATCAATCCTCCACCGTTGGATCTCGGGGTGGGAGATTGAGGGCTAGGATTGCATGTGACCATCCACACAAATGAAAATTAAAAAAAATAAAGGGGGGGGCTTGCCTATTGACTAGAATGGCAAGGATGTGGAAGTTGGACTTGGTAGGTGGGGGTAGGTGGCCTCTCATTTGGACTTTTCAAGTCCATTGTCCCCCATGTGTCCAAATACCATTCAAACTTCTAGATGCTCCCATGTGGCATGTTGACTGGCCCCATGTGGGACCCTAGGCTGAGGTGGCCCAATGGGGTGGGGCCTGGGGGGCCCGTGGGGCCCATGGGGTTCGAATTACACATAAGCCCCTATTACAATCAAAATGGCAAACCGAATGCAACGAAATAAACACAAATTAAACACACATAAAGTCTAACTAAATATAATAAATGGGGAGGCTCAAGGCGGAGTCTCCAGGCTGTCTCCGAGCCAGATGGATGCTGAGGTGGCTCGAGTCGTGCTCCTCGTGCGATACCGGTGGCTCGTCGGCTCGTGTCTCGCATGTGCTCGGGTGTCCGCACCAGACGGCCAGGATGTTTCAAAAGCAACACATCCCTCCCGATCAATCTCAAAAACGTAAGGAAGCTTTCCAGAAGATGTGGTATCCTGCAAATCTGGACAAAGAAATGAGACGTGTCTCTCAACATCCGGGTCTGGGCTTCACCCTGGAAGACTACTATTACAGTGGGCGGTATGAGGTGGATACCATCTCCACCTTCTATCCAACTGAAGACAGCCCTCTGGGGGCAACCTTTGATGAATATCCGGCGGAAGTCGAATATGCTGAATTGGCTCTATCCGGGAATCAACAAATGGAGACCTCGATCTCCTACCGATGCTGGGAGCAGGTCCGTCCTGAGGAAGCGGCCTTTCAAACCAAATTTGATACGGCTAGCAGCAGCGGAGCAGAAGACATTCAAGAAGTAGGAGTCTCTCCCTCTACAGAGATCCTACTACTGACAACTTCAACACCCTTTCTGCCAATCAGGGAGGCCTTGGTCAACTCCAATCAAGGAGAGCCAGCTACCAGGGAAGAAAAAGCCACTTCTGCGGAAGATACAACTTTCCCAGAAGGCGAGACTCCTTCAACTTCTGCTGCAAATCCAATATGCTGTCTTAGTCCGGCGGCAAACAACTACTAGCCTGTCATGGCTACAACCTCATCTACGAGCACTGAAGCTGTTCTCTCACCCTCGGGAGCTACAACGGCAACGGATATGTCAATAGATCCATCCACACAGTTGCTAGCACAAGAGATCAAGAGACCTCAGGAAGCTCTAACAGTGTCTGACAAGGAAGTCGAAGTACTCGACCCTCAAGATGGTATTCCAGACTTCGTCGACCTCCAGCCGGCACCTCCGGAAATAGAAGACGGAGGCCAAGCCACAATCGATGAACTAATAGAAGTCAACTTGGGAGATGAGGAGGACCCTAGGCCTACCTTCCTCAGTGCCCAACTATCCCCAGAAGAACGGGAGCTGTACATTCAACTACTGCTAGAATACCGGGATTGCTTCGCCTGGACTTATAAAGAGATGCCAGGTCTAAACCCTGCTGTCTCACAACACGAGCTAACAATCAGTCCCGAAGCCAAGCCGGTGAAGCAACCACCGCGGCGTATGAGGTCAGAGCTCATCACCCGAATCTGTGCTGAAGTAGACAAGCTCATTGATGTGGGGTTTGTTGAAGAAAATCAGTACACCACATGGCTGGCAAATATCGTCCCTGTGAAAAAGAAGAGTGGACAGATCCGAATTTGTGTTGACTTCCGAGATCTAAATAAAGCTTGCCCTAAAGATGACTTTCCGGTACCAATAACCGAGGTCATGATCGATGCTACAACCGGCCATGAAGCCCTGTCATTCATGGACGGGTCTTCTGGCTACAATCAGATTTGGATTGCGTAGCATGACCGGGTCCATACTGCTTTCCGAACTCCTAAAGCCATTTATCATTACAAGAGAATGCCATTCAGACTGAAGAATGCTGGCGCAACCTATCAGCGCGCAATGACCAAAATTTTTGATGAATTGCTCTACCACAAGGTCGAGTGCTACATAGATGACCTGGTGGTCAAAACCAGAAGAAAGGAAGATCACCTGCAAGACCTCCGGATTATTTTTCAGAGGTTGAGGCAGCATGAGCTAAAAATGAATCCTATGAAATGTGCGTTCGGAGTGTCGAGCGGAAAATTCTTGGGCTTCGTCGTCCGATATCGGGGGATCGAGATAGACCCCGCAAAGATCAAGGCAATACAGGAGTTACCTCCACCAAGGAACATCTCCGAGCTGAGGTCACTACAGGGCCGCCTGGCTTATATCCGGCGGTTCATTTCCAATTTTTCAGGGCGATGCCAGCCTTTTCACAAGTTGATGATGAAAGATGTTCCCTTTTATTGGGATGAAGATTGTCAGACAGCCTTCGACAAGCTAAAAGACTATCTGAAGACTCCTCCAGTATTGGGCGCACCAGTGAAAGGACGGCCGTTGATACTGTATATAGCAGCTACACATAATTCTCTAGGGGCAATGCTGGCCCAGAATAATGAAGAAGGGAAAGAACAAGCCCTCTATTACCTCAGTCGGAGACTGGTCAGAACTGAAGAAAAATATACTTATATTGAGAAGATCTGCCTGGCACTAGTCTTCGCAGTCAAAAAGCTCCGGCATTATATGTTGTCGCATGAAATCAGCTTCGTGTCCAAGGAGGATCCCCTGAAATATATTATGTCCCAGCCGGCACTCAAAGGTCGCCTTGGCAAATGGGCGGTAATCCTTATGGAGTTTGATGTCTCCTACGTAC
Organism: Amorphophallus konjac; assembly: GCA_022559845.1. NCBI lineage: Eukaryota > Viridiplantae > Streptophyta > Magnoliopsida > Alismatales > Araceae > Amorphophallus > Amorphophallus konjac. The sequence goes on along the minus strand of CM040126.1, from coordinate 318,750,521 downwards.
CGCGCAAAGCCATCAAAGGTCAAGCTATTGCGGACTTCTTTGCTGAACATCCGATACCCGGGGAAAGCCCGTGGGCACCGAAACTTCCCGAGGATGAAACCCTAGAAGCCGCCCAAGTACAGCCTTCCTTATGGCAGCTATACTTTGATGGTGCTTCCAGAATTGACACTTCTGCTACCGGGTTATCCAGGGTCAGAGCGGGGGCAGGCATAGTCTTGAAGTCCCCATAAGGAGAAGTGGTGCATACTTCCTGCTCCATAAACAAACAATGCACAAATAATGAAGCAGAATATGAAGCCCTGATAATCGGGTTGCAGATTGCTCTGTCCATGAGAATTCAGATGCTGGAAGCCTTCGGAGACTCCATGCTAGTTATAAAATAGCTGGAGGGAGAGTTCGAGGTGCGAAAGCAAGAGCTCCTCCCCTATCACCAGTTGGCAACTCGCCTGATGTCAAGATTCTACTTCATCAGCATCAAGCACATCAATCGAGGCCGGAATGCTCAGGCAGACGCCCTCGCTAAGCTGGCCAGTTCATTGGCGGTCCCGCTAGACACAAGCCTGAATATAACAGTGATCAACCGCCGACAGGTCCCCAGCGTAACAGAGGTTCTAGCCGACGAAGAAGAGATGGAAGTAGCATTCATCGAAGGGGTTCAGCAGCCCGACTGGCGAGAGCATCTCCTACGCTGGTTTCAACACCAGCAACTTCCAAAAGAAAAGGAACAAAGAATGAAGCTCCTGAGGATCAAGGATTCTTACGAGATGAGAAGCGGGACCTTGTTCCGAATTATGGCAGATGCCCGAAGGAAAGTCCTACTCCGTTGCTTGTCTTCAGCAGAAGCGGGACAGGTGATGCAAGAAGTTCATGCAGGATCAGTCGGGGCACACCAGGCCGGTCCGAAAATGAAGATAGAGATAAAGAAATTGGGTTACTATTGGCCCACTATATTTAATGATTGCTGCAAGTTTGCCAAAGCTTGTCAGAAATGTCAAGAGCACGCTAATGTGGCGAGAAGACCTCCAGTGCCACTGCATCCCACCCTACCAAGTTGGCCGTTTTCTCAGTAGGGCACGGACGTGGTAGGGCCACTGCCAGCATCTTCATCAGGGTGCAGATACATCTTAGCAGCTACAGACTACTTCTCCAGATGGGCGGAGACAGTAGCACTAAGAGATGTGACCGGAGAACTAGTTGCAAGATTCTTCCGGCAGAATGTAATATTCCGGTTCGGGATCCCCAGCCGAATCATCTCTGATAACGGCAGCCATTTCAGAAATCAGAAGGTTTATCGGCTGGCCGACAAATACAAAATTGACTGGAGGACATCGTCCCCCTACAACCCTCAAGCCAATGGACTAGCAGAGGCCTTTAACAAGACCTTGTGCACACTATTGGCGAAGACTGTCAAGTCTAACAAAAAGGATTGGGAAGAAAGGATGTACGAAGTACTTTGGGCTTATCGTACTGTCTACAAGACCCCAACCGGCTGTTCACCCTTCTCCCTTGTCTATGGGTCGGAAGCTGTAGTGCCGATTGAACTTGAAGTTCCTTCATTGCGAGTTGCCATCCAGCACGGATTAGTCAGTGGTGAGCAGACCAATGCAGAAAGAAGATTGGAAGAGCTCGCTGAGCTCGAAGGAAAACGCCTCCAGGCGCAACAAAACATCCAACTCTACCAAGCTCGCATGACCCGTGTTTTTGACAAGTTAGTCAAGGGTCGAGAATTCAAGAAAGGAGACCTGGTGATGGTCAAAAGAAAAGAAGTGATGGCCTCTAACCCTAAAGAGAAGCTGGTCGAAAACTGGGTCGGACCGTATATCGTCCGCCGAGTATATGAAGGGGGTGCCTACATCCTTGTAGATCACAAAGGAGTCATCCAGTTCTCTCCCCTCAATGGAAAACACATTAAGCTGTATCATGCGGCGCAGCCGACACACCCCGAGTGATCGGTCGGAACATACCCTTCCCTTGGTTTAGTGACACTCCATCCTAACCGAGCTACCCTTTCCTTGTTTAGTGGTATTCTGCCCTAATCGAGCTATTTCTCCTTGTTTAGTGACATTCCGTCCTAACCGAGCTACCCTTTCCTTGTTTAGTGGTATTCCGCCCTAATCAAGCTATTTCTCCTTGTTTAGTGGCATTCCGCCCTAACCAAGCTACCCTTTCCTTAGTTTAGTGGCATTCTACTCTAATCAAGCTACCTTTCCCTTGGTTAGTGACATTCTGCCTTGATCAAGCTACCTTTTCCTTGGTTAGTGGCATTCTGCTCTAATCAAGCTACCTTTCCCTTGGTTAGTGGCATTCTGCCCTGATCAAGCTACCTTTTCCTTGGTTAGCGATATTCCGCCCTAATCAAGCTACTTTTTCTTGGTTAGCGGCATCCCACCCTAATCGAGCTACCTTTTCCTTGGTTAGCGGCATCCCGCCCTAATCGAGCTACCCTTTTCCTTGGTTAGCGGCATTCCGCCCTAATCAAGCTACTTTCCCTTGGTTAGCGGCATTCCGCCCTAATCAAGCTACTTTTTCTTGGTTAGCGGCATCCCGCCCTAATCGAGCTACCTTTTCCTTGGTTAGCGGCACTCTGCCCTAATCGAGCTACCTTTTCCTTGGTTAGCGGCACTCTGCCCTAATCGAGCTACCTTTTCCTTGGTTAGTGGCATTCTGCCCTGATCAAACTACATTTTCCTTGGTTAGCGGCATTCCGCCCTAATCAAGCTACTTTCCCTTGGTTAGCGGCATTCCGCCCTAATCGAGCTACCCTTTTCCTTGGTTAGTGGCATTCTGCTCTAATCAAGCTACCTTTCCCTTGGTTAGTGGTATTTTGCCCTGATCAAGCTACCTTTTCCTTAGTTAGCGGCATTCCGCCCTAATCAAGCTACCTTTCCCTTGGTTAGTGGCATTCCGCCCTAATCAAGTTACCTTTCCCTTGGTTAGTGGCATTCCGCCCTGATCAAGCTACCTTTTCCTTGGTTAGCGGCATTCCGCCCTAATCAAGCTACTTTCCCTTGGTTAGCGGCATTCCGCCCTAATCGAGCTACCCTTTTCCTTGGTTAGTGGCATTCTGCTCTAATCAAGCTACCTTTCCCTTGGTTAGTGGTATTCTGCCCTGATCAAGCTACCTTTTCCTTGGTTAGCGGCATTCCACCCTAATCAAGCTACCTTTCCCTTGGTTAGTGGCATTCCGCCCTAATCAAGCTACCTTTCCCTTGGTTAGTGGCATTCCGCCCTGATCAAGCTACCTTTTCCTTGGTTAGCGGCATTCCGCCCTAATCAAGCTACTTTCCCTTGGTTAGCGGCATTCCGCCCTAATCGAGCTACCCTTTTCCTTGGTTAGTGGCATTCTGCTCTAATCAAGCTACCTTTCCCTTGGTTAGTGATATTCTGCCCTGATCAAGCTACCTTTTCCTTGGTTAGCGGCATTCCGCCCTAATCAAGCTACCTTTCCCTTGGTTAGTGGCATTCCGCCCTAATCAAGCTACCTTTCCCTTGGTTAGTGGCATTCCGCCCTGATCAAGCTACCTTTCCTTGGTTAGCGGCATTCCGCCCTAATCGAGCTACCTTTCCTTGGTTAGCAGCATTCTGCCCTAATCAAGCTACCTTCTTCTCGGTTAGCGGCATTCTGCCCTAAATCGGGCTGCCCTTTGTCTTGGTTAGCGGCATTCCGCCCTGATCAAGTTACCCTTCTTCGGCTCTCATTCCGAATGCAACAAAAAAAGAGAAGAAAATAAAAATGGGGTTAAAAAAAAATAGAGATACCTCGCCAGACTTGCTCCCCTATCGGGACAAGTGCAAAAATGGCTGTAACCCAGATGTGGCGAAAACCCGAAAGGGCGTCGCAGGCAAAATCGGGTACCCCGCCGCGTGAAAACCCGAAAGGGCGCGCGGGCAAAAGCAAGAGGGGGCTGGCTTCGGCGAAAACCCGAAAGGGCGCTTAAGTCAGTAAAGTGGTAACTGCCAAATTCCTCTTCTATCTCTCCACCTAATGAAACTCCGAAAGGGATAATCGTCAAAGTCCCACCGGAACCTTTTGAACAAACCCTTGTCGACCCCCGTCATCATCGGCGAGATCGGTCGATCTCTACCCCCAACTCGGGCCTTACGTCCATGTTGACAATCCCATCCTTGTTTCGGCAGTAACCCATGCCGGTAAATGAACCCACATTCGACCCCCGCCATCATCGGCGAGACCGTTCGACCTCTACCCTTAACTCGGATCTTACATCCTTGTTAGTAAACCATATCCTTTGCTTCGACATCTAACCAATGTCGACGAAATAAACCTAAGACCAACCCTTGACTTCATCGATAAGGACGGTCAGCGTTCCCGCGGTCCAGTTCTTCTGAACCTCGAATTAAAAAAAAAACAAAAAAAAGGAAAAGAAGAAAAAAAAAGAAAAAGAAATGGGGTTAAAAATAGAGATACCCCGCCAGACTTGCTTCTATATCAGGTCAAGTGCAAAAATGGCTATAACCCAGCTGTGGCGAAAACCCGAAAGGGCGTCGCAGGCAAAATCGGGTACCCCGCCGCGTGAAAACCCGAAAGGGCGCGCGGGCAAAAGTAAGAGGGGGCTGGCCTCGGTGAAAACCCGAAAGGGCGCTTAGGTCAGTAATGTGAATATAAAAAAAAATGATGATGAATAGTGATGAACCATCCTCCGTCCAGAAGGCCATTTACAAGGTCGAGGTGGAGTCTTCATCCGATATCCCACTTACATACATCTATTGGCTACCCATCCAGTTTTTGTCATCATTGGCAATACCGTCTATCCCCTTTCGACCCTTGTCACCATCGGCAAGATCGGTCGCTACCTATCCGATTTTTGTCATCATTGGCAATACCGTCTATCCCCTTTCGACCCTTGTCACCATCGGCAAGATCGGTCGCTACCCATCCGATTTTTGTCATCATCGGCAATACCGTCTATCCCCTTTCGACCCTTGTCACCATCGGCAAGATCGGTCGCTACCCATCCGGTTTTTGTCATCATTGGCAAGACCGTCTATCCCCTTTCGACCCTTGTCACCATCGGCAAGATCGGTCGCTACCTATCCGGTTTTTGTCATCATCGACAATACCGTCTATCCCCTTTCGACCCTTGTCACCATCGACAAGATCGGTCGCTACCCATCCAGTTTTTGTCATCATTGGCAAGACTGTCTATCCCCTTTCGACCCTTGTCACCATCGGCAAGATCGATCGCTACCTATCCGGTTTTTGTCATCATCGGCAATACCGTCTATCCCCTTTTGATCCTTGTCACCATCGGCAAGATCGGTCGCTACCTATCTGGTTTTTGTCATCATCGGTAATACCATCTATCCCCTTTCGACCCTTGTAACCATCGGCAAGATCGGTCGCTACCTATCCGGTTTTTGTCACCATTGGCAAGACCGTCTATCCCCTTTCGACCCTCGTCACCATCGGCAAGATCGGTCGCTACCTATCCGGTTTTTGTCATCATCGGCAATACCGTCTACCCCTTTCGACCCTTGCTGCCATCGGCAAGATCGGTCGCTACCTATCCGGTTTTTGTCATCATTGGCAAGACCATCTGCCCCTTTTCGACCCTTGTCACCATCGACAAGATCGGTCGACTACACTCTAACCTAGGCCCTCCGCCCTCGCTGACCAATAAGACATCATGGCATCGACATTTGACCCGTGCCAAGGGTCATAACACACATCTCATCATCAACGGCAAGGTTCGCTAGGAGCATCTGCCTACGCTGCCTATGTCCCACATTAGCAAAGGCCCCGTTCCGAGAACGGCTACATCGCGGTGGAGCGAACACCTCACCCCTTCCTTGAAGGCGTGAGCGCTCTCCTGCGCCATCAGCAAGTATCCCTAGGTTCGGGGACCACCCAGAATAAAGAAAAGAAAGAAGGAAAAGAAGTCGCGATTGACGGCAACAAAAAGAAATATTTCCATTTAATGAGAATGGGTGGAACACATTCTTTTGCCCGGGGCATCCCCCGGGGGTACATGAGCTCCGAAGACAAAAGGAGCATTACAAGAAAAAAAAAGCAAGGTCACGGCAGGGGGCGCCGGAAGATATCTGCCAAGTCTAAAAGGCCCAGCGAAGGATATCGTGTCAACTCTTGCAAACGGGTCTCGGTGGCTGTCAGCTGAAATAACCTCTCGTCTAGTAAGGCAAGTTGTCCTTCAGCCAGGTCAGCCTCTTCCATTGTCTGGACCTCTAGGCGCTCGCCTTCCTGCAGCTCGGCTTCGACCTTAGCAAGTTCCGAGCGCAACTCGTCCATCCGTGCCGTGAGGAGCACCCGACGTTCCGAGATATTGCTGGCAACATTTCTCAGCTGTCCCACGGTCATCCTCAATGAACTAACGGCGGTGCGGCAATCTGCCTTCTCCAGCTTCACGGCAGTCAGCTGATCAGAAACCTCTCGACTGAGGAACTCCCGCCTGTTGGCATGTTTTAACAACATCACAACCCGCGGGGTCCAATCATCCATTGGGCAGCCGAATGCCAAAAGCGATCGGGAGAGATGATCTATCAAGCTTCTCAGCTGTAGATAAGTCAGGTCCGGAGAAGCTAACATGGCCCGCTGGAGGTTATCCAGAGACTGCCACACCATGTCTCCATAAAATTGTAGGCCCAGTGGCGAAGTCTCGGGGAGCTGAAAGTCTACCCTGCTATCTACCTCGGCCCAGATATCGTCGGCTACCCCGAGGGACGTCGACGGCATAGTCTGTACGACGCCCACATCCGGCCCGACTATTGCGGCTACATCAACTGAAGGAACCTCCACGATGGCAACTTCCTTGCCCGCCCGTTGCGGTGAGGCTACAACAACCGTGTCGGCGACGGAGGGCGCTTGCTCTTTCTGAGCAGTCTCACCGGCCGCTGAGGCAGGAGAGCCCTCTATGATCGACATAGTTTTAATGATATCGGCCTCGCCTGCAATAATCTTCCCTGCCTCTATTTCCGAGGGGTCGCTCGGCTTCAGCAATGACTCGTCACCGGCAACCAGGGCTTGAGCCCCTGCAACCTCGGGCAGGCCGCAAACCTCGGCAGTCACACCGGGTTCCTCTGGGGCCGCTGCAGCAGCATAGGTCCGTGGAAGCCGCAGGGCAATGGGACGCACAATTGGTGGGAAGGCCGACTGACCCATGTCCACGTCTGGAAGGGGTATGCGGATCATTATAGCAGGCGGTACCACCTCAGCCTGCATTCCATATATGTACATCAGCCAGCTGGCTTGAAAATTAAAAGAAGTGCTACAAGTGAGAATCGGAATACTTCCTACCTCAACCGGCACTATATTTAGGCCTCCCAAAGTGGCCTCTGAAGATTTTGGCCCTTCTCCTGTAGCTGGGTATGATGGCCCGTGCTCGGCTCCCAATAGCCTCGGAGGGCTAAACGTTGGCAGGTCGCTCTTATAAGCTGATGAAGCCCCGGCGTCCTCAGCCTCGGTGTCCGCCATCGGGAACCCCTCATCATCGCCGGAGCCACCGCCGTAATCAACCTGTTCAGAAGAGGATGACTCTTCTGCTTGTCCTCTGATCTCCAGGACCTGAGCATGAACCGTGCCGCTGAGAGGAGGCCCTCTATCCAGAACCTCCTCGGCGATCGCCATCTCGGGAACATCTATCGGTGAAGTATCCAGGGGCTGGTCCCTTGGAAGCCCTTGCTCTCCGATGACAACCCCTGCCGAGGCACCAACATCAGGGAGCAGTGTGGGCCGAATGTCGACTGGAGTCAAAGGACAATAAACAATCAGGACTTGACTGAAATTACAACATGCCACTGAGCTCTACGGGCGAGCTGCAAATTACCTTCTGTTTCTCGATGGGGTGTCGGTGAAGACAAGTCGCCCTCAACAGAGGTCAAGGGGACTTCCCCCTCTCTCTCTCCAACAGCAGCTCCGGTTGCCGCCTCCAACCCAACAACGGTAGGGATAGTGCTGGCAGCTACTGAAAAGAAAGATGGTCAGCCCAGGCGGCCGAAACAAGCAAATAAGCCATGCAAGAATAAGAAGTCACCTTCGCCTTCAGGCCCTTGTGTCCGGGCGGCCTCAAATTCAGAAAATGACGGAACTCGAGGAAGGGGAACCGTAGACTCCTCTTCAGCAGCCTTCCTCCGACGTGCCCGAGTAGCACGAGATTCTGCCCTCTTGGCTTTCTTAGCCTTGTTGATGGCCTCCCTGACCTGAGACCTGGTCCGCTTCCGCGAGTCCCCAGGGGGTAATGGCATCGTGGTAGGAGCCGGGTCTGGAGTATTGAAATATGAAGGCTTCTCCGCCTTAGATATCAGCTCCCTACAGTGTCGAGTCGCTCCCGCAGAAAGGCGGGCTGCGAAAACACATGAGTAAGAAGATGCACACTAAATATAGGGGAAGCAGCTCCAGGGCTGAAGAAGAAAACAAGCATTACCTGGCATCCCCGTATATCGAGGACTGAGTGGCCAGTAAAGCAATACTGGCGCCTTGTCCCGGGAAGCCGCCTCGCGGATCAGCCAGCATACATCACCAATTGTTTCACTTTTCTCCGTCAGGGCCAAATCTTCATGGCCGCAGGAGGACAAGTGATGATATAAGCTCAAGTGGTCGAATCCCCAGCCGTCGACATACTTGAAGGATATTTGAAGCTGATGGCTCCGAATGGATTCTAACGGACTGTCAACTAAAAGCCCATCAGAATGAAGTAGGGCGAATATCCAGGGGGTGTTGGTGTACAAGTCAGCCCGCCTGTTTTCCCTCCCGATGAAGGTCCGATAAGGATGAAAATGGTCGACTTCCGGGCACCAGCTCGCCATACTAGGAAGGGGTTCTTCCACTGGAAGGGGGATCGTCTGGAGAGCAACCCTCTCACTACTAACCCGGCACAGCCCCCAGAGAGTCTTAATATAATCATCCCTCTGGATCTCTGGCATCTTCAGGTCGGCTCGGGACGACTTGCCCTTCACAGCTTTCCTGGCTTCTACATATGCCGCCACCTCAGTATTGGACCAAGATTTCAGCCTCTTCAAGTAGGCTGGATCAACATCCAGAATGGGCTCCCGCTGGGAGTCTAAAAAATGGCGTTCGGCAGCATGCCAGCAATCCTTCCGGAAATTCCGATAAAAGCCCGTTCGTGCATTCCACCACTTGATGAAGTCTGGAGTCACTCGGGGCAGGCGAGCCGGGGTTGGCACCCTGAATGATACATCCTCTCGGCGATGGAAGTAGTCCCACCATCCACGGGCTTCATCAGTAGCCGTCTGACCAGCCCGGTGTCTATTCGGCAGATTGAATCGGGCTGAAGAAGAAGGAATTTGCTGGTCATACCCAAAATTCCGGCTGAAACGGAAAGGATAATACGGCTCCAGCCACAGCAAGCCGCTTTTCCTGAAGACTAGAACACTGGGGCGAATAGACAATGCCCATTCCACCAGTTCCGGCTCCAAGATTGGCCTTGTGCTCTTCGACCCGGTCAGCTGATGAATAAATTCCTCTGTCTCAAATAATCGGCATTGCCGCATCCTGTTGACAAGAGGGCTGGAGCTGGCAGCCAAACTCCAGAAATGTAGAACGCCAGGGGAATCTGTTGGAACTATCATCAACTTCCCCCGAATGGCGAAAAGCTGGTCCGCCAGTGAAGACGGTTCAGCACTGGCAAATTCGATCATCCGCGGCAAAGGACGATCTGACTGCATTGACCGGGGAGCTGCTTCCGGAAATAGGGTGCAGACCCAGGCATTCAAAAAGTGGAGGGGACCAACTGTCCGCGAATTCCTGGGGATGCGCGACTTGTGCAAATCCCCCAACATTTTGTATATAAGGCATAAAGCCACAGGGCACAGGGACAGCTTCGTCCCCCAAGCCATCAAACAGGCAGGGTAAATCACCTCCGGCTTGATCACCGTCTCGTCTCCTTGGGGAAGGGCGAATGAACAAAGCTAATATGTCAAGTACGCAGCACAGTGTGTAACTGCGTCAACTCCCGTGGGATTCGGGCCGGCCTGCCGCCCTCTCCCTGAGACAGCAGTGTTAGGTTCGGTGCAGTATTCAGAGGGGGGGTGAATGAATATAACCTATTTAAAAGCCTTCACCCAATTAAAAATATGATGCTCACTAACTATCTAGAATGTTAACTAGACAGATATATCAAATCTGAAAGACTAATTAGCAGTAGCGGAATTCAACAAATAGACAGTGAGCAACCAAAGCAAAGTGCACCTAAGTATTCATTCAAACCATTCTTTCACTCAGATAAACTTTCGCTCACTCAACAGATTAAACACTCAGAACAAGATCTGATTAAATCATTTAGTGAACCTGTGATCAAACACTTGGAGCGCCCCTATGCAAATATCTAGCGGAAGCAAAAAAACATATAGAGAAATCAAACCACTGCACAGAGGTTTTTAGGTGGTTCGGTCCAGCAGACCTACATCCACCCCACACTCAAACCGAGTGTGGCTTCCACTAGCTCACGCTAGAAACAGCAGACTCAGTCTGCAACAAAAGCTGCCACACAGCTTGACCAGGGGAACAACCTCCCCTCTTCCTCCAAACCGGAGGGAACCTCTGGACTTGAATCCACAAGCCCAGAACCGGAGACAAGTCTCCCTTCCTCCAAGCCGGAGGGAACCCACAAGTAGTTCCCAGCTACTTGCAACTGGAGATCAGATCTCCCTTCCTCCTAACCGGAGGGAACACGACCTCAGACCAGAGGATCGAAAAGCACAGCAAACCAGAAAACAAAGAAAAACAATAAACGAAGATAACTTCAGCAAAACAGAAAGCTGAAAGATGAAGTGCACAATGTGGCTCTCATTGGAGCTGACTGGCCTGGATTTGATCCACGGTCCAGTAGACAGATCTTCAGGTAATCTCTTCTTCCTCTTCTCTTCTCTTCTTCTTCTTCTCTTTCACTCTCTCAATCTCTGCTCTTCTATTCTCTTAGGCTCACACTTCTATCTCTCTCTCTCTCTCTTCTACTCTCCTAATCTCTCACTCTCTTGCTGCACTTCTTCTTCTTCTTCAGCTCACGCTCTCACTCTCTTCTCTGCTCTCCTCTTTTCTTTCTTTTCTTCCTTTTTTTTTTTTTTTTTGGATCGAAGGCCTTTGTGCACTACTGGCTTCTTCTTCGATACCTTCATCTGTGGACGAATGCTGCATTATATAGCAGCAGCAGCAGGTGGATAGGGCATAAAATGCGTGTGCCTCCCACGCTTGATCCAGAGCCTTCCTGCCACGTGCCTTTATAGGATTGATTCCTCTTGTCTTGGATCACGTGCAGCTCAGGTGTGTGGAACGTTCTTCCTCGGACCTGTAATGATATTAAAACCATTAACATGCTGTATGGCCACAAAGAACAAAGCTGCATGAGGTATGGACTATACTGGGAAAGACGCGAGATAGACATGGTGACTACAACACGAAGTGAGGGAGGAACGATACGAGATGCACTGCCACAGAACAGACACAGAGAAGGGAACGACATGAAGTAAGGATATAAAACAAAAGAGACACGAGGTCTAGAAAGAATAAAAAAAATGACACGAAGACATAATTGGGAAAATGACACGAAGTCAGTAAAGACTCGATGTTCAACAGTAGGTAACACGAAGTAAAAACCACACAGACATAAATGATAACATGAGATGCAACCTGGAACAGAGATAACACTATAAAGAGAACTACACGCAGAAGATGAAAATAATAACCGACACGAGGTGAAAAACAACACGAGGACAACACGGACTGACAGCAGAAACCGACACGAAGTGGTTGCAAACAAGTAAGGCACAAGGTCTACGTAAAGCAACACGAAGTGTGGTCAAAGCGAGAACGACACGAGGTCTAATGAGAAAGACCAACACGAAGACGGTGAAAAACAGCATGAAGTGAAAAACAACGACACGAAGTATAGTGGTGACAAAGACACACACTACACAGAGAACGACACGAGGTGGTGACACAGAAAGCAACACGAAGTGCTGCAATGTTCTGCACGCAGTGGAACAAAAACAAACGACACGGAGTGAGAAGCGACACGAAGATGAAAACAACACTTAAGACGAAGTTGACACGGAGTGAAAACGACACGAGGTCTGGGAGACACGACACAAAGTCACAAGAACGACAGTAACCAACACGAAGTGTGGTTACGAAACATGAACGACGCAAAGTGGGAAAACATGACACGAAGTCGAAATTGAAATCGACACGGGGTGAAGACAACATGAAGACGAAATACAAAGAGATGACACGAAGTCTAACCTCATACAAGTTATCCTGTCACGCATGGAAATCAACACGAAGTGTTATAACCTCAGACGACACGAAATCTTTTCGTGTTAGTGAGGGGAAACAACACGAGGTGAGACTTCACGCTGTACAGAACTTGGAAGACCAGTGTTGAATGAGTAGACGTGTAGTATATCATGAAAGAAGGCCAGTATACAGACTTGGAGGCCTGAAGGCGATGTGAGTAACAATCCAATGTATGGACTTTGACTCAAAATGAGACTGACAGTGTATACACTTAGCCAAGGCAATGCACTGTATGGACTTCCATGAGACGCTCAATGTGCAGACTTACTGCCAATCAATGTATAGACTCTGTAAATGCATATGAAAGCTTTATGCAGCAGATAATAGTCTGAAACTTCAATTACAATGATTCACAGTGTAAACAAATAAACTGACTGAGCATATGAAAGCCTGAATGAACATTTCAACAGGATGACTCACAGTGACTCACATCAAACACCAATCATCAAAACCAAATCAATCATTAAAACCACAGCAATGAATGCTTTATGCATCAGTTTAACATGTAGCATGACCTCACATCAAATATGTTAATCTAAACTGAGCAGCAGGATGACTGAACATGACTGAACATTTGATTAACTCACACCAACAATCAATCAACAAAACCATCATCAAAACCACATCAATCATCAAAACCATCATCAAAACCACAGGGACACAACAATCTCCCCCTTTTTGATGATGGCAACACTTTCAATATATTAAGTCATTCTGATGATGTGAGGTATTCTGAAGACTCAAATTATTCTCCCCCTTTGACTTCATCAAAAAGAAAATAATTTGAGAAATTAAAGCATGTATAAGAGTTCAGTCAATTTCTCCCCCTTTCAAGAACATGATTCTCCCTTTTTGGCAAACAATCTCCCCCTTTGATATAAACAAAATAAACCATGGGAAGGGTTAAATGCAAAAATGCAGATGCAACAAGGAATGCAATACTCCCCCTAAGTATGTGAATGCAAGGTCACAAATGATATGAACATGATTCAGCACGACTAGGAATGCTCCCCCTGAACAGATGCCAATTGATATGCAAGTGATGCATGACATGGAAGCTCCCCCTCAATAAATGGACTCTTATGAGATAAATGAGAAGGAGACCACAGGGGCAAACAAGGAGAAGTTCAGGTCATTGAGCCAATGACATGAGCAGAAGAAATTCAGTTAACAGATTTTTCAAGGATGCTCCAAATATAAGAAATTCAGCCAGATTTTCAAAGAGATATCAATCTCATAAATCTGAAACATAAGTTTTCAAAGTCTTCTATCATAAGGGCTTATGAATGACATTTATTGAACAGCATGGTTTAAACATGATGTATGCAGAGTTTATCAATAAAATTCTGTATTGATATCTAAAACCATGGTTTAATAAAAGTGAACCAAGCCCTCATATTTATCTTGATTATCCTCCCTTTGTCTTACACAATCAAATCTATTGACTTCTTTCAGAATTACATGTACTAGTATTGAAATCACGCAATTATGAAGTCATATGATTTTGTCTAGGGTGGTAGCAAATTGATTTTAGCATCAATATTCAGATATTTCAATTTTGTTCAATAATTTTCCATGCTACAAATTTTACGAGCACTCTAGTTCAGTTCACACCTTGTAACTAGAGGATATATACCTTGATCAGAGGCCAATATCCCAAAGCACTTAGTGTGACTGACTATCATGCTACATATATGAACAGAGATAGCATTTACACATCATGACACACTTGAAATCATTTCTGGATGAGTGAGTTGTATTTCTCAGTGTGCATGCCATTGCTCTGCCTGATTTTTTCAATGAATTCTCATTTTACAGAGTTAACTAAGGCACCTCATGACACAGTCCTTTGGACTTGTGTTTCTCAGTGACCAATGTCATTGCTCTGACAGATATTACCCTTTAGACATTTCAGAAACATTCATTTGCTTCAAAACAATATTAATCTCATGTACTTAACCAATTAAAGTCATGTATTCAAAAGTGCAGATTTCAGAAGTTTTTGCAAGACATAGCATGAAACAGTTGGTTAAGATTTATTAAACATGATTCAGATATGTTAAGAGATTTTGAAGTTAAACTCCATGAATACATTAAGCTTAAACCACATGAGTTATTTCAGTCATTCATAAGAATGTATAATAGAAGATTCCTAGTTCAAGAGTTTTCAGATTTATGATCGAGATAGCCCATTGAAATCTTCATGAAAGACTGATAGAATTCTGAAGCCAAATGATACCAATTGTTAGGAGAGATTTTGAAGCTTAGTGTTTTCCGAATATGATCAAGGTTTGAAAACAAAAGTGATAAGAAGGGATATGCAATGAATTCTGACAAATGTATGTATTTGACAACCTATATGCAATGCATTGACTCCCCCTTACAATATGCATCCAAACTCTCTTTTTGGCATTTTCAATATAAGGAGATGCAATGTACTATATGTATGCAGGGACATGCAAAGACTCAATCATTGAATGCTATGCAAGAATATGCAACTTACTCCCCCTGAAAACATGCAATGCTTGCACTGAAAACTGAACATATGATACCAAATGATATCGTGACTTGTGTACAATCAGACTGTCCTATCAGCAAAGTGACCCATGGTACTAGGCGGAGCACTTGGTCTAAAAGACCACCTCACACATAGTAAGAACCTCCAGACAAACTTCCCTGCCTTTTGGTACCTTACCATTTATATACCATTGAGGTCATGCATGATAATTCAACATGCAGTCCTATATGTAATTCAGAATGCTCAGTGAGCTATTGCAACACACAAGTTTCAAGTCACACTCATAGGCAGTTCAGATTTTTTCAGAAAATTCAAAATGCAATATGTTTTCAGAGTTTATGCATTTCAACAATTATCAACCACTTACAAATGGCAGATATGCAAGAATACATCAAACCAGATATGCAATAAGTTTCAAAATGGGAAATGCAGAGAGATTACCTAAACAGTGTGGGAGTGGGGTTTTCATTCTTGAGTGCCTTGGATCATTACCCCTTTTATTCCAGCTTCCAAGGCACACCTGTAGCAGATACATCATTTTAATGTAACAGGTACCCAAGAAACCTTGGGTCCTGGTTTAGCAGTGACACTCCTAGCAGGTTTTCTCAACAGATTTTTCGCATGTTTATCATCACAACACATGATATGACAATTATACATGGAATGCCCTACCTGCCCATAATGATAACAAGAAATAACAGATTTCATGTTCTCCTTGTATACATCAGCATTGGCGTGAACATGGTGTGAGTGAACATGATTAATTCTGTTATTGACATGAAAGATTTTCTTTTCATAACCGGCCAGCCAACAGTTAACAGCTCTGTGGCCTGGCTTTCCACATTCAAAACATACAGTGTATTTTCTTCTAGGACCAAACTTCTTTCCATCAATAATATTTTTATTAATAGGGAAATTAACAAATCCAGAGTTAGTTTTCTTTCCCTGAGCATGCCAGCAGAAGGCAGCAATGTGACCAAACTTTCCACAGCAATAGCATTGAATTTTCTTTTCCTGATCAGTAGAATGTTTCCTAAGATGATTTCTAGGATACTTTCCAACAGCATTTCTTTCATCATTCATCAATGCTACACAGTTATGCATAATGTGGCCAACTTTCCCACAATAGTGACATGTTATAGCCTTTTTATTCACATTCACTTGTTTGACAAGATTGATATTCTCATGAGAGTGTGAATGTGTGTGTGAGCAGTGAGCAGCATGCACATGAAAATCAGAGACATATTTGGACTTATCCAAATCAGCATTTTCCTTTTGTTTTTGAATCTTTTCCTGTTTCTTATCTGAATTTTCAGCCTTCTTAGCAGTGAATTGAAACATAGAAGAATTAGATTGATTAGCTTGTTCAGAGCTTTTCACGAATACAGTTGACTTCTTCTTTTCATTCACTTTCTTATTAGCATGCACATACCCAAGTCCTTCTTTCTGAAAATTCACTTTAGAACCAAGCAGCTTATTCAAATTGTCTTTTCCTTTAACGAATTTTGACAAAGAATTTTTCAGATCTTCAATCTCAGAATTCAATGAAGCAATACTCACTTCATACTTGGATAGCTCAGATTCACAAACAATCAGCTGTTGTTGCAAAGCATCATTCAGGTTCTTCAGAGTTTCATTTTCTTGTTGAACCATTATTTCAATGTTGTTCTCATTTCCCCTTACAACAGTTTTTCCTTTTTCAATTGACAACCATTTTTCAGAGAAGACAGTATTAAGAACCATTAGCTTTTTATTTTGATCTTTCAAGTAGACATTTTCTTCAATCAGCTTATCTTTTAATTTCTCAATTTCCTTCTTCTGAGTCAGCAGAGAATCATTTTCTTCTTTCAAGGAAGTGATTAAGTTTTCCTGTACATTATCATCAGAATGTAATTCTTCAATCAATTCCTTCAATTTAGATTTTAGATTTTCATTTTCAGCCTTTAGACATGTGATTTCAGTATTTTTCTCTTTTCTTAATTTTCTCTTTCCTGATTTGACTCTTTCATATTTATCTAGAAGATGCTCATGCATGGCAACTAACTCATCATGGCTAATATCCTCGGTCTCAGAGATTACCTGGGATGAGGACTCATCTGACTGATCACTCCTTCTTGCCATGAGACATTCTTCTCCCTGTTCCACGTGTGTTGTAGTCACTCTATCAAACATTTCCTTTGCAGTGCTACAATCTGAGAAGGAGGAAAAATCATCAGAACCGATTGCAGCCTTCATTAAATTTAGAGCTCTCACATTATCATCATTTTTTAATTTGTGAACATGAGTCCACTTGGACTTATCCTTAGGAAGTTCATGTGGACTGTGAGAGATAATCTTCCACAATTGTGGATTAATAGAGTTAACATGCTTGTGCATACGATATAGCCAGAATTTAATATTTAAACTACTGAATAGTGGAGGATAAGCCATGACAGCACAACAAATTAATGCAACAGGAATATTGATGCACTAAAAGCAAATTAGCACCTAAGACCGCAAGATCGATCTGCAGGTCGCTGGACCTTGTAAGCAGACACCTGCTCTGATACCAATTGTTAGGTTCGGTGCAGTATTCAGAGGGGGGGTGAATGAATATAACCTATTTAAAAGCCTTCACCCAATTAAAAATATGATGCTCACTAACTATCTAGAATGTTAACTAGACAGATATATCAAATCTGAAAGACTAATTAGCAGTAGCGGAATTCAACAAATAGACAGTGAGCAACCAAAGCAAAGCGCACCTAAGTATTCATTCAAACCATTCTTTCACTCAGATAAACTTTCGCTCACTCAACAGATTAAACACTCAGAACAAGATCTGATTAAATCATTTAGTGAACCTGTGATCAAACACTTGGAGCGCCCCTATGCAAATATCTAGCGGAAGCAAAAAAACATATAGAGAAATCAAACCACTGCACAGAGGTTTTTAGGTGGTTCGGTCCAGCAGACCTACATCCACCCCACACTCAAACCGAGTGTGGCTTCCACTAGCTCACGCTAGAAATAGCAGACTCAGTCTGCAACAAAAGCTGCCACACAGCTTGACCAGGGGAACAACCTCCCCTCTTCCTCCAAACCGGAGGGAACCTCTGGACTTGAATCCACAAGCCCAGAACTGGAGACAAGTCTCCCTTCCTCCAAGCCGGAGGGAACCCACAAGTAGTTCCCAGCTACTTGCAACTGGAGATCAGATCTCCCTTCCTCCTAACCGGAGGGAACACGACCTCAGACCAGAGGATCGAAAAGCACAGCAAACCAGAAAACAAAGAAAAACAATAAACGAAGATAACTTCATACAAGTTATCCTGTCACGCATGGAAATCAACACGAAGTGTTATAACCTCAGACGACACGAAATCTTTTCGTGTTAGTGAGGGGAAACAACATGAGGTGAGACTTCACGCTGTACAGAACTTGGAAGACCAGTGTTGAATGAGTAGACGTGTAGTATATCATGAAAGAAGGCCAGTGTACAGACTTGGAGGCCTGAAGGCGATGTGAGTAACAATCCAATGTATGGACTTTGACTCAAAATGAGACTGACAGTGTATACACTTAGCCAAGGCAATGCACTGTATGGACTTCCATGAGACGCTCAATGTGCAGACTTACTGCCAATCAATGTATAGACTCTGTAAATGCATATGAAAGCTTTATGCAGCAGATAATAGTCTGAAACTTCAATTACAATGATTCACAGTGTAAACAAATAAACTGACTGAGCATATGAAAGCCTGAATGAACATTTCAACAGGATGACTCACAGTGACTCACATCAAACACCAATCATCAAAACCAAATCAATCATTAAAACCACAGCAATGAATGCTTTATGCATCAGTTTAACATGTAGCATGACCTCACATCAAATATGTTAATCTAAACTGAGCAGCAGGATGACTGAACATGACTGAACATTTGATTAACTCACACCAACAATCAATCAACAAAACCATCATCAAAACCACATCAATCATCAAAACCATCATCAAAACCACAGGGACACAACAAGCAGGATATGTTGCTTGGCGCCGAGCCCTCTTCTTCCGCGCCACCGCTGTCGGAACCACTGTGGGGAAGTCCTCATAGTGCTGCTCCCCACCAAAGAAATATTGAAGCCACGTGCCCATCCGCACGCGCCTCTTCTCACCAGGCTTTCGCGCTTCCCGCGAGTCAAGTGTCAGGCGCAGCAGGGTGCGATACGCCTTCATCAGATAACGATAGGCGAAGCCCGTGAAGTAGTTGCCTTCACCATCCGTCTGGTCCTTCAGCCAGTCTGCGAAGCAAACCTCTTCATACGGCTCTCCATCTATCGGTAGGCCGCTTAGCTGAGAAAGGCTCCATAAATCCAATGAAGTTTCACCTTCTGCAGTGTAGAAAGTATTGTACTCTAGGCAGAAGACTTCAATCATCCCATAACATAGACCTCGGGAGATCGGGTATCTATACCGGAAAGCATACACGCTCTGATAAACTCCGGCGTGCACCAAGATGGGGGCGTATTGCCGCAACACGAAGTCTGTAAATTCAACCGCTCCCGGTCTGAAGGCGTGAGCATCGGTGGCTTTGAGCTCCCCAAACCACCCCACTGAAATTTGATGTTTGAACCGGACCGCCAAGCAGTCCAAAAGAAAAGGCTCGTCTCGGTATCCCCAATAGAGCGGTGCGAGGAATAGACCATATATGGGCTTCTCCCTGTCAACGCGGCCGGCGGTTTCATTCCAGCGAGCTGGTGTGTATTGCGGCGCTCTCGTCAACATCCCGGCCTCGGGGGATAATTCCTGCACTCCGAGCACGGCCCCCCATTTCCTGGGTTCCCCGGGGATGTACATGGGCATACCATAGGTGACTGACTCAGTCAGGCTGTCCCGCTCCGCCAGTAGCGCTCCTTCAGCTCTGCGGACCAGAATTAAATCACGCTTCCCGCCAAGGTTGAAGCGCTCGAGGAATGCCATCAGGTGCTTCTCTTTGGGGTGGCCCCGTCTGATGTCGTCCCCTCGGTCATACCTAAATTGGTTGCCGTCAAGAATTAACAAACGGCCGGTGTCGACGGTGTCAGTTTCTGAGTCCGAAGACTCAGCCACCACGGCTACACGTCGGAGCCCCCGATCAAGGGAATGGACGTTCCCCCATGTCACGGCGACCCGAGATACGGAGGAAGAAGAGTCGGAAGCCATGTTATCTGCAAAACAGCACCCGGAAAAGAACAAACAAAAGTCAGAAATCAGTGGATCGAAACAATATTTCTGACAAAATTTTGACAGCATCCCCTCAGCTCGAGGGCTTGCCAAAAAGAAAGCGGAAGCCGTCCACAAAGGGAGCAGCCCCTAAAAGCAGCCATAGGCATTAAGCCAGGGCCGAATGGGACACCCGAGGGATCTAGCTCCGAGGACAAGTCCTACGAGAAGCCTCCCGGGGCCCGAAGAACGGGTTCAAAACCCAAAACACAGCAACACTCGGCTCACCCGCTCACAGGCGAAATTCGCCCACGACCTCAGGCTCACTCGGCGCCGCGGTGGAGAAAGGACTGAAGAGAGAGAAAGAGCTGTTGCAAATGAGCAGTGAAGAAGAAAAAAATGAAGAAGAAGGCCTTATATAGGGGGAGGCTCCACCCCTGTTAAAACGGCGCGCCCCGGGGCGCGCCGTTTTAAGCGAATGGCGCGCCGGGGATTGCGCGCCGTTTTAACCAACAAGGCCAAGGGCGCGCCGTAAAGGCCGCGCCGTTTTAACCCTTGAAGCAAAGGCCGCGCCGTTTTAAGCAACGCCGTCAGGCTTCCTGCCTCGCCGGATCAACATCCGACGCCAGAATTAAGTGCCGGTCGAGCCTCCGTCAGCAAAATGAAGCTCATCCGCAGGCCTTGCCGCATTCCTGCCTCACTTGCACCGCCTACGTCTGGGGGGCATTTGTTGGCACTCAAAATATGATCCTTTGGCGACCAAGCCGCAAAGATGAATGATACGGCCCACTGAAGCACAGAAGCCGATAAAGATCAACTTATCAAGAGGACCCCTCAAGCTGACGAAGCCCTGAGCCACCTTGAAGGGAACGTCGGGGACTTTACCTCAAGAGAGTCGAAGTGAACCCGCAACCAACCGGCAACGCGATCAAGCCTGCCCAATGATCCGGCATCGACCTCGTCGTGCCGCTACCCCACATCCGTCGCCCGACCAAGGACGACGGTCTACCCAATGACTCTCCTAAGGAGGAAGAATGTCCTCGGCCATCCGTAACAAGGGGCCGAAGGTTCTGTCAGCAGAAGACCCCGATTATCCGGCACGGATTCGGCTTCTTGCCATAGTGGGCCCATTAGTGGCCGATTGATCACCAATTCAAGGTGGAATTGCCCAGGATGTAACATCATCCTGCAAGGAAGCTTCGAGCACGAGTCCGTCTCAGCCAGAAGCACAAATCACAGTACCGAAGACTGTGTCGGTAGGACACCCGTGTGCTCGGACCAGACACACATGAAGTCTTGTTTAAGGCCATTCGTCCTATCAAGAGCTTCGTGAACACCCCATCAAGGCCCTTCGATGGCCAGGGTGAGAGGAACAGTCGACGGGAGCTTCCGGAATCATCTCCGGGCCCACCGGACTACACGCCAAGTGAACAGGTTAAAACGGCGCCGTCAATCCGGCGCGCAAAAGCCAATGGGGGGTGTTCCCCGGCGCCGTCGAACCGGCGCGCAAAGGCCCAATGGGGCCTTCCCTGGCGCCGTCAACCCGGCGCGCCTCTTCCTGGGGCGCCGAATTAACCCCAAGGATATATATAGCCTGCATTCGATAGAAAAAAAGGGGAGGAGAGGGGGAAACTCAATAGAAAGAAAGAAGCGGAATCAAAAAGAAAGAAAAAAGGGAATTAGAAAGAAAGGGGGGAGGTCCAGGGGTGCTTCGATCTGAAGAGTTTTCTGCCCGAGCTCTCGGCGGCCACCACCCTGCTCCACCGGAGTCTCCCGTAATCGGAGAGGAAGAGCGCCCGTTGTTTATCTATCGAGGTGGGTTTTCCCGTGTTTCATCCGGTGAATCCCTCTGCTCCGCTTTGAGTTTTTTTTTTGGCATAATGTAAGTGAAGGAGGGGAGGGGCGATGATATGAGCCTCACCTCCCCTCCCTCACGATGATTCTCTTTTCCCCTTTGTCGTTGTAATGGGTTTCCCCTGTTAATGAAAACGGCGGCCGAGCAACAACGCTGCGCCGGAATGTGTATTCGCTACTTGTCTGTCTGTATTTTTCATATGGATAAATGGAATGGAATGTGAGTCTCTGGCCAATGCCACGTTTCTCTTTCTTCCCTGTTGGCTTCCCTTTTCCTTTTCTTACAGCCGGTGAAACGGTGCCGTACGATGATGTCGGCGCCGTGGAGGATGAATGTAGAGCACCGTGGGTTTCATGTGTGAATGAATTCCTGCTTGTTTCATCTTCCCGACGTTTTATGCCCTTCTATGATAAGGGCTACATTGATTCCCCTCCCCGGGGGTTTTCTCTTCCGGCCGAATGCTAGGGATCTTCACTGTGTAAGGTGTGTCAATATATGGGTTCCTCCCATCTGTCTGGGCCGCCCTCGTAATAACCTTTCTGTTCTTGATAATGAACAGAGGGAAATAAAGGCGCCCCTACATTCCAGTTATTATTTTCTGAACATTTCTTGACGAATATTCCGTTGCTTCATGAACATGCATATGCATGAACGTACGTATATCTACAGGTATCAGTTCTGACCTGCTGGTTATGCGAATGATCTCATAGCCCCGTCCTACTGTTTCACTAGTGCGGATCGGTACCCCGGGGAGGGGGGATATCCCCCACTGTTCCGTTTTTGACAGCACTCTGTCCACCGGGGACCGTCCAGCAGTGACGAATCCCCTATGGACTAATGAGTGAATAGTAAACGGGTTAGTCCTGACATCTCAAATCCACAGTCCCTAAGGGACTTTGTGGTGGCCGTGAGATGCGGTGCCCCTCGTAGGCTGGCCCTCGGGGTTCCCCTTCTCTACTCGGTCATCCCGACTCGAGTAGTGTGGTGATTCGGGTCGCGTGCCCCTCGTAGGCTAGCCCTCGGGGTTTTCGCTCCCACATCGAGTCACCTCACTCACTCACCGTTACCCACGGACTCGGTGCCCCTAGCAGGCTAGCCCTCGGGGTCTTCCTATCCATTTGGGTCTGCCGGCCGCCGTTGAGCCACCCGGCTTTTAGGGGTTTACTCCGCCACGTGAGTACTCCCCGCGTCTCCCCGACAATCCTTTGGGATGGGGAGATGCTGCCGAAATTTCGGCTCGAACGAGTTAAACTCGGAACAATCGCCTCGCGCGAGCCCGTGACTCGGCCTTTGAATGATTCGGGACCGATTCTATGAATAATCAACTTAATAAATTCTCAAAACCATCCAAAAGCATTTTAATAAATCCGTGAATAAACCGACGAGGCTCCTGTCTCCATGAAATCGGGTTAATTCGGCGCGTTCATGCGCGATCACGCCTTAAAACGGCGCGCCCTTCACGGTGCTCCCTTCCCGGCGCGGCCTTCCCGGCGCGACCTTTCCGGCGCGCCCTTCCCGGCGCGCCCCAGCTTCCCACGCCGTTTTAACAGAGCTACCCCTTTACCTACGGTTCTGGCGCCGTTTTAAACCTTTTACCTACGTTTCAGGGCGCCGTTTCAAGCGTCTTAGTCCCTGTCCTTGCACGCACTGCACCGGTTTCGTTCCGAATCGTGTCGTTACATCATTATAACCCCTTTCCCACTTATGGGATGATTTCTTATGCTAATCACAGAAGGATGCAAGTTCCTCAACCAATAAACTGAATAAATTTAGCATGTTCAAACTTAAATCGAGGCGCCTCGAATCCTCCCGTTACGCCTTGGTCTACGCACTCATATCGCATTAGCGCATGTCCGAATGTGTGCATCCTTGGTATATCAAATAACATTGCCAGAGGGTCAGGTTACGCCTGATTGGAGGCTTCGTTACACGTGAAGGTGGCCTTCGAGCCTAAGTCCTCCGCCACGTACCTAGGATCCATTTTCTTATTTAACTACGCATCTTCTACATGATTAATGCTGCATCTTGCCTGTCATTGCTATAATCATCATGTAGTTCTTTTTCCGGCTTCGACAGCCCGATATCTCGGTAATTAATCAAAGGTGTTCCCTCCTCGTGGGGGATGTAATTAACGCCATAACCTTTATGGTATGGCGGACTGCTGGTCCCGACCGAACCTCACATTCGCCCGACACGGGTCAGAGTGAGCGCACAATAGAATCGTCACTCATGTGACTGGCACGCCCGCGTCGTCAATTAGTCAGTTGACTACCAGTTAGCCAAATGGTTGATCGATACGCGAACGGAAAGAAACGAACGAAAAGGACGAAAGAAAGAAAAGACCCGCTAAACAAGTCTGGCATGCCCGGTGGGACATCTAGGCACGCCAGTAAATAAATCAAATCAAATAAAAAATAAATAAATAAATAAACAAAGTAAAAGAAAAAAGATGTGTGAAACAAAGTCCCATGAGAGAGGTAAGCCTATCACGGTACATTTAGTTCAATTTATCTCCTTCCACTTATATTCCCTCCTTTCTCTCTCTTTTGGCATCCAGCTTCTTCCTGGCGCGAGGCGGTACTCTATCTTGAAGTGGCTGGCTCCCATGGTCCGCGCTTTGCCCCTAGGAGTGACGGCCATCCTTCGATCCTGGCATCTGCAACCTCTCCTAGTGCTTGGTCAAAACTATCCAAAACTTTCCCTTGGCTAGCACAACATCTCAGCTATAGTTGAAATATGGCACCCTCAGACCCATACTTTCTTCTTTCCATCATTTGAGGCCACTGTCCTACTAGAGGAGGTGGAGATCTACTTTGGGTTCCCTAGATCCAAGGTGGGGGAGGAAGACTTTATATGCCATACGGTTGCCCCTATAGACCCGAGACTCATTCTAGGGGGATTCATCTCGGACAGTAGAGAGGTTCACGCCTTCGTAGGCCCGCGTCAGATCCACCTTCTTCCCCTCAGCCAGTGGGTCGTGGAACATTGTAAAAACAGGAGTGAGCGGGATGAAGCTATAGCCAAAGCCACCTCCCTTTGTTTATGCGGGGCCCTCTTGTTTCCCTCAATCGACCATATCCTTGAGATGCCCCTTCTTAGTACCATCAGCGGACTGTGGCAGGGACTTTCCATCTCCCAGGCTATCCTTACTTATTTGTACGAGGGTCTTACTTCAACAGCCTTGGGAGGTCCCCTCTTTGGTTCCATGATCCTATTGGAGTGCTGGTTGGGAGTTAGGATGAAATTCATTCAAAGGGAGGAGGTCACTTCGGCGAGCAGGATCTTTGGGAGCCACCCCCTCTTCTTCATAGGTGGCGCGTTCAGATTCTCCCCACAGGTTGAGTGCAGGACAGCTGAGATGAAGACCAGGGATGAGTGGCGATTGTACATCAATCGGCTGCCCCTGGACAGGTTCGTGATGCGCCCGGGCTTCTTTCATGACACCACCGTCAGAGTTCGCAGGAGGATCGGCTTGGACTTGAGGCTTGTGAGTGACACTGCACTGGCGATGTACAGCCCACACTGGTGCTACTTACAGGTCGGGTTACCCCGGACGGTTCTACCGGCACTACCCCACCTTCCCGCATTACAAGCGAGGAGGATCGGCGCGGAGGAGGACGAGCAGGCAGTCAAGAGTGCCCTGATTATGTGGGAGGTGAGCAGGGTACTTACCCAACCGGCAGAGGTGGAAGAGATCTCAGCGATACGCCAGGCCTATCTTAGTGAGCTAAGAAAGATACGTCCTCGCGGGGATGCCCAGCGGAGGATCGAGTGATTTCCCTTTTCTTGTTTGATGATGATTGTTGCATGAGACTTATGTTTAGACAGTTCGATATATGAAAGGAATAAAGTGGATGAGTTTGATTGAATTTGGGCTTTGTGGTTTGATCATGATGTGATTGCGTAAGGCGAGGATTGAACATTCATGTGGTCACGAACCGACTGCCCTTCCAATCTGCCCCTGTACACATGCAAACATGAAATATCAAAATGTGAAAAATGCAAATGAATGCTATGAATGCAAGAGGGAAACATACGATTTGTGAGTTTTGGAATATTTATTTTTTTTCGAGTTTTGAAATATTTGAAATTTTTTTGGGGTTTTGAAATATTCAATTTTTTTTGGGTTTTGAAATATTCGATTTTTTTTTTGGGTTTTGAAATATTTAATTTTTTTTGGGTTTTGAAATATTCAATTTTTTTTGGGTTTTGAAATATTCGATTTTTTTTTTGGGTTTTGAACCAGCTCGGGATTTAATAGCAGGGACCTTCTCATCTTGCCATGGACTTCCCAGGCCCAGCGTGTGCAGGAGAGGGACTGCCTGTGGTCGGAGTCAACTTTGCTCAACGGTGTTTCTACCGAGGCCATATCCAGGGTGGGATTCATTCCTTGGGAAAGTAAAAAGGGATTGAGTAGGAAAGCTGACGATAGGTGTAGAGGTTTTTAGGGCTTGAGTTCTTTCCCAGGACACCCCTTTTTTTCAAAGAATCCGGTCTGTTGCGCCGGGGCTTTGTATCCGTTATCGAACCTTCACCCGCTCTAGGCACGCATGCGACCGGGCTCATAACGTCCCGCGGGGAAACTGTATTGCCACTCTTGCCATGCCTAGTTGTATCCTTTTGGGGATTTTGAGAGCTTCGAGCTTTGTGCTTTCGGCCTTATCATTTGATTTTGCCCCTTTTTCTTTTTTTTTCCTTCTTGCTTTCCCTTTCTTTCTTTGCGGAGTGAGGTCTTAACGGATTGCCCCTATTTGAGACCTCTTTTAATGGGGGGATTTGGGTCAGTTCTCGCCCCCTTATTCACCACTTGCCCCTATCTTCAGCCGAGAGAGGGGAAATACAAGGATTTCCACCTTCCCCGAGCATGGCCAAAGGAGAAACGGTGTCGGGTTGCATGAGAGAATACCGAACCACGGGCAATCGTGTAGTGTGTGAGATGCTGGACCTAGGTCCTCCTTTCGCAATCTGGTGGGGTATATACCCTGCCATCGAGCCGTTGCTGGTTTTGACTTTATGGATAGAAATGTTTTAAATACAACCCATTCCACGGGTTTGGCAATTCTTCAACCTCTGCGTTGATTAGACGATACGCGTTACCTGGATAAGCCTCTTTGATTACGAAGGGCCCTTCCCAATTAGGTTGTAGCTTAGACCTGGGACCTGCTGACCTGATGAATTTACGTTTCAAAACCATATTACCTACTTGGAATTTTCTTTCAATGACCTTCTTTTGAAAATATCGCAAGACACGCTTTTGATATACTGAAACATGATTGGCCGCATTCAACCTTTTCTCGTCTAAGAGTTCCAGTTGGACTAGCAACGCCTCTCGACGTTCGTCAAGATTAAGTTCCTTATCCAGCTGCACTCTTAGGGAAGGGATCAGAATCTCATACGGGAGTACCGCTTCCATCCCATATGTGAGAGCAAAAGGAGTCTGCCCTGTGGGAGTGCGGACGGAGGTGCGGTAAGCCCATAGAGCTTCTATCAGTTTGTCGGCCCAATCAGCAAATTTATGTGATTTGCATGTTTTCTTGATAATTTTAAGAAGGGTTTTATTTGTGGCCTTAGCTTGGCCATTACCTTGGGGGTAATATGGTGATGAATGATGCAGAGCTATATTGAATTTCTTACAGAGGTCCTGGAGTTCTTGTGAGACGAATTGAGGCCCGTTGTCGGTGACAACATCGCTTGGCACTCCAAATCGGGAGATGATGTTCTTCATAATAAAGTGGCACATCGTGGTGGCTTTGATTTCTGCATAAGCTTCAGCTTCTGCCCACTTGGTGAAGTACTCCGTAGCCATCAAAATGAAGGACTTCTGCTTAACTACGGAATTTGGATCACCAAGGGGTCCGATAATATCAAAGGCCCACATGGAGAATGGCCAAGGAGCAGATAGGGGGTGAAGAGAAGAAGCGGGAGCGTGGATTTTGTCCGCGTGGATCTGGCACTGAAGGCACCTACGGACATAGGTGGAACAATCTTCTTCTAGGGTTGGCCAGTAGTAACCCTGCCTAAGAATCTTTTTCGCCAACGCTTGTCCATTCACATGCCCGCCACACTCACTGGAGTGGGCTGCTTCCACGACTTTCCAAGCCTCTTTGTCATCTAGGCACCTCATTAGGACTCCATTCAGAGCCCGCCTATATAATTCACCAGCAATGATAGTGTATCTCACGGCAACTCTTCTAATGGCCTTTCGCTGCCCAGCGTTTGCCTCTTCCGGAAACGTACCGTCCTTGCAATACTGCCCAATTTCATAAAACCACGGCAATTCTTCTTCTTCGATGATCTCCTCGAGCTCAGCTAACGATACTTCCTTCACTTCCTCTCTTTCTATCTTCCTCTCTATGGACTTTCGAAGGTTGTCGAACCAGGGATCCTGAAGAGAAGGAGCATCTAGCCGTTGGACCACAATGGTCTCAGTGGCATGACTTAGGGGAAATGATAGGGAAGAAGCGAGCGATGCAAGGGCATCAGCCAAGATGTTCTGAGAATGAGGAGTATGAATGTAGACGAGTTTCCTGAATTTCCTAGCCAAGAGCATGACCAGATCTTGATAGGGTTTAAGCTTAGGGTCACGGGTGTGGTAAGTTGACAAAACTTGGCGCATCACCAATTGAGAGTCTCCTATGATGTTAAGGTATCGCGTGCCCAAGATGTAAGCGTGCTTCAGACCGGCAAGGAGAGCCTCATACTCGGCTATATTGTTAGTGGCAGGAAATGAGAGTTGATATGCCACAGGGATAGTTACCCCTTTCGGAGTGAGAAGGACAGCGCCAATTCCGCTGCCCTGGGAATTAAGGGCACCATCGAAATGAAGAGACCAGAAAGGAAGATGAGTGATCACCGCCAGGTGTTCATCGGGGAATTCATCCTGGATGGAATCAGTACGAGGGATAGGAGAATGAGCCATGTGCTCGGCAATAGCATATCCCTTGATTGCTTTCTGCATGATGAAGGTGATGTCGAACTGGGAAAGAAAGCTCTGCCAGCGAGCTAGTCGACTAGAAAGGACAGGTTTTTCCAAAAGATAACGAATGGGGTCCATTCTAGAGATGAGCCTAACCTCGTGGGTGAGGAAATAGTGTTTAAGCTTCTGAGCTACCCACACCAGCGCCGCGCAGGTCTTCTCCATGGCAGTGTACTTGGATTCAGCGGGATTAAATAACCTTGAGAGATAATATGCTGCCCTTTCCCTTCCTTCATCATCTACCTGTGCCAGGACGGCTCCTAGGGAGTCCTCAATCACAGAAATGTACAGGATCAGGGGTTTCCTAGGGACAGGTGGTTGTAGAACCGGGGGATTAGAGAGGTAGACCTTGAGTTCCTCATAGGCCTTCTGACATTGTTCATTCCATTCAAATTTCGTGCCTGCCTTTAGCAATTCATAAAATGGGCGGCATCTTTGCGAGTGCTGAGATATGAATCTCCTAATGTCAGACCTCGAAGCTCAGGGATGTTCTTCGGCGGTGGCATTTCCATAACGGCCTTCGCTTTGTTTGGATCGATCTGAATCCCCCGTTTGCTAACTATAAACCCGAGCAATTTTCCTGATGCGACTCCGAACACACATTTCTTTGGATTCATCTTTAACTTGTATTCCCTAGCCCTTTGCAACACCTTGGCTAGAATGGCGGGGTGTTGTTCTTGCGACCTCGATTTGACCAAAATATCATCCATGTAAGCTTCTAAGTAGACGTGCATCATATCGTGGAAGATAGCCATCATTGCACTTTGATAGGTGGCGCCTGCATTCTTCAATCCGAATGGCATAACGACGTAGCAGTATGTTCCCCATGGTGTGGTAAACGAGGTCTTTTCTTGATCTTCCGGAGCCAGAAGGATTTGGTTATACCCAGAATAACCATCCATGAAGGAGAGGGCTTCGTACCCAACTGTATTATCGACCAAGACATCGATGTGAGGAAGTGGAAAATCATCCTTCGGACATGCTTTGTTCAAGTCCCTGAAGTCAATACAAATTCGAATTTTACCATCTTTCTTCATTACTGGCACTATGTTTGCCACCCATTGGGGATACAGCACAACTCTAATGAACCTGGCCTTATGCAGTTTATCAACTTCTTCCTTAATCCTCAAGGCCATCTGCGGGTGGAATCTTCTTGCTCTTTGCTTAATGGGCGTTGCCCCGGGTTTGAGAATCAGCCTATGTTCGACCAAGGCGGGGTCAAGACCCGGCATGTCCTCGTAGGACCAGGCAAAAGAATCGCTATATTCCCTCAAAACTTTGACGAGTTCCTATTCAACTTGCGGAGGGAGGTTAGCAAAAATAAGTATGAGCCTAGGATCCTCTTCTATTCTGAGGTTAATTTCCTTAGTGGGCTCATCCACTGCTATGGAAGGTTCGTCAAATTTCTTCAAGCCTTGCGCGTATAAATCGGCAGTGTCATCCACATCATCTTCCTCATCATCCGCTGGGTCCTTCTCATTCATAATTTCATATACTCCTAATCCATCATTGCTCCATACCCCGTCAATTCCCTCATCATCTTCCAGGACAATCGCGGTCTCTACAAATTCCGGAAATTTCAGCAGAGCATGACATCTTCTGGCCAAATCTTGTAGAAATCTATCGAGAATGTTTTTGGGAGGGCACGTCACGGCAGGCGCCGCAAACGTGGAAGGGCTGACTAGACACGAACTAGATTCTACCCTGACTGATTCGACTATCCTAGGAGACTCTGCACACTGTACATCTAATCTAGGGGAGCGGAAGTCTACCTGAAAAGGAACAGGGGCCTTATGCCCCTGGGAATTTGGGTAGAACATAGCGTAATCTTCCATGGAGACCTCCGTTTTGAAATTGGTGTTTTTTTTTGGAGGCTGGAGGTGATCACGCAGCAGGAGGGGGAAGAGGATGGAGGAGGAGGTAACTGCATAGGAAACAACTCAGGGAAAATGCAGTCAAAGAAGGGATCAGAAGAGGAGAACCACATTTCATGGAGCTGAACTCCTAGGGGAGGAGGGGTGAACAGGGTGGATAGATCAATGGGCGGGTAGCGCCCGCAAGCACATGAAACGAATAAAATTTCAGGCCTCTCCGCGAAGTACGGGTCAACCATGAGTGGAGGGGAACGGGGAACAGAATCCAAGTGTTGAAACCAGGAAGCAAGACGGGATGGGGATGTAGAATAAGCAGTGATAGAGCTTCCCATCTTCCGTGGCCCCTGGCGGACCAATGGCATCGGAGGACGTTTCGCCAACTGCGTCTCCTTCTTCTTTGGCTCACTCTCTTTTTCATGAAACATTTTTGTAAAGCAATCAGAAAGATCTTCCAATCACCGACCGACCCTTGCAGTGACGATGGTGGATCAGCAATAGCACAGGCTTCGTCTGTCTTCTCTTCAGGGCTGGAGGGCGGGGTCTTCAGGGTACCAGGCTGTAACGGACCCTTCACAAAATGTTGCCGGTAATCTCATGTTAAGGGCCCAGAGTCTCCGAGCATCGACATCGAGGACTCATAGTAGCCGAGGCCCCGGCGACCCAGTTTCTTGCTTTTGGGGACGGGATTAGTCCGGCCCTGCAATTGCGCGCCGAGCCCCCGGCCTGGCTGGTAGCCTAACTTCAAAATCATATGCCATTTTTTGGAATCTCTAATCTTGGATTTGACTTTCACATTGACTGGCGCCGTAGCGGGCTTGCGTGACGCATATGCCCAAGAATAATTCAAATCCATTACTGACAGAACTGGCCTATTACTTGGCCATAATGTAGGTAGGATCTTGGCTGCTATGGCGTCGACATTTTGGACTGTGGAAATGCTTTTTACCTTGACCACCCACCCTTGGAAAGGGATCTTCAAGCATTGGTGGGTGGTTGAGGGGACGGCATTTAAACTGTTCAGCCACGGACGACCCAGAATAGCTTTAAACATCGGGTCTATGTCCAACACATAAAACTCCACGTCCATAACCAAAGGCCCCAGCTCGGCCTGCATAGTCACGACCCCGTGACAAGCACGCCTGGAGTTATCATAGGCCTCTATTGTGGTCGGCGTCGGCTTGAGCATGTCCTCTGAGATATTGCAGGCACGGAGGGTACTCAATGGACACACATTTATTGATGCTCCTGTGTCCACAAGGGCAGATTCCACGACCGTTTTGTTTAAAGAAATGGTTATACACAACGGCATCTGCCGGGCCTCAGGGGGTGCTAGCTCTGACTCGGAAAATGAAATAGAAGGCCCCTTAGTAATCGTTGCCAAGACCGAGGGTAGGCTGTCTACTGCCACATCTTCACTCACCATAACTTTCTGCAAGAAGGTCTTCAAGGCATCTTGGTGGAGTGGCGACCTCTTGATCAATTCTAACACTGACATTTTAGCCGGCATCCAGTCTAAATGCTGCAATAAGTCATATCTTGTGCCTGGCACGGGGTCTGCTTCTTCTGTTTCAGCTGTGGGGGGATGAACTTGGAGATTAGGTGCAGATGCACCGGAAGGGGGGAAAATTCTCTGGAAGGGACGCCCGCTCCGAAGGGCGCACTGTGATGCCGACACGGCCTGAGACGGACCCCCGCTTGGCCCGGTGGGATAGGTGAACGGCGTAGAAATGGGGGTGAGGATGGTGGAAGTGGGTTTAATAGGCCCTGGTGAAGAGGAAATGGGTAAAGGGTTAAGCGGAGGGGAGATAACGGAGGGTATGGCGGGTGGTGGTGGAAGGACGGGTGGAGCGGAGGGGAATGTAATGGGTCTAAGGGGCGACGCGGAGGGAGCGACAAGTGGTGTGGTGGTCAAAATAGCGGGTCTGAGGATGGAGGGGATAGTAGGTGCGGGAGAGTAGTTGTGGTGAAGGGCCAAGAGGTGTGCGGGGGTTTCATCGTCAAACGTCCACCCAGCATTTGGGGTCGGGCGCTGGACCATATTTACTTGTGCTGGGGCCGGTGCCGGCGGCTGTTGTTGTTGCTGGGGAGCGGGTTGATGTACTGGCATGGGATTCTGATGGATCCTGAGGTCTTGTTGTTGTTGCTGGGGTTGTTGTTGCTGCTGGGGTTGCTGCTGCTGCTGCTGCTGCTGCTGGGGCGCCGCCTGCTGTGGCCTGGCCTGTCTCTGCCTCTGCTTGATATCCTCAATCAACTGGTGCATCTGGGCCCAATCAATCCTCTGGCCCTCATGCAAGTCATATACCAGATCTCTGAACTGATAACACCGTTCTATCGTGTGCCCGGGATGCCGATGGAATATGCAATATCAGGACTGGTCGGCTGTCGGATTCCAGTTTGGGCGCTCAGGAGGCAACTGAAGATCACCAGTATACATTAGAGCAGAGAAGATGTCTGGCAAGGTTTCTGGAAGAGGAGGGTAATGGGCCCTCTTTGGAGCTGGTCGAGGAGAGCCGTAGGCGGCGGGTGGATAAACATTATTGTACTGCGGGGGCCGCTGAGGCTGTTGGGGTGGCGGAGGCGCCTGTTGAGGGTATTGTGGGACTTGGAAGGTGGACTGGGGAACTTGCGGAGTGGCGAACTGGGGGTTGCGCTGAGGCTGTGGGAAGCGAGGTGGAGCGGTTTGGTGGGGAAACTGAACAGCCTGGACATGCTCATTAATTTGTACTCCCTCAGTAACGGGGCCCTGGGACTTCTTGGCAGCCTTCGGTTTCTGGGCCTCGAATAAAGAATGGATGGGGGAGTATTTGAACTGGGTTTGTATGAACCGAGCCCTGCTGTATAACTAGTGCATGCTCGAGATATCATTCATTGCTAAAATGTTCCTGAAAGTTGGTGTAGCATTGGAAATTAATAACTTCACTTTTTCTTCTTCCGGGATCTGCCCAGGTACACGTGAGGCCATCTGCCTCCAGCGGTCTGCGTAGGTTGTGAAGTCTTCTTCCGGCTTCATCCTCTCTGCCACTAAATCAGTGAAGGAGTATTCGGGTCCAACCCGATCCTGAAATCTCTGTATAAACCTCTCCTTGACTGTCTTGAAATTCTCGGCCTCCTCCATAGGCAAGGTGTAGAACCATTCCAGAGCGACCCCTTCCAACGACCGGCGGAACAAATAGGCCATCAAGCGATCATCCTGCTGGAACTGAGCTGACTCGTACAAGAACTCCCGAACATGGATGAACGAGTTGCCATTCCCGTCGTATTTACGGTACACGGGGAGCTCGGACTGTGCTGGAAAATGGATGTCCCTGAAGTTAGGGATAGGGACGTCAGCAAGGGATTGCAGACCAACCCGTCTCTGGAGGAGATCAATCTGTTGCTGCATAGCAGCCCAATTGTCAAGGATTTCCCGTTCCCGAGAAGGAGGAGAAGGAGCAGGAAGAGCAATGTTTGGATAGGGGGCCGAGGGATGAGCCGACTGAAGAGGCGGTGCATAAGAGGGATAATGGGCGGAGGAGGGGCCCATATCCACGCGAGTCAACTGAGCAGCCCCCGGCTGCAACCTAACAAAATCCGTCGGGGCCACGAGGGCCTGCGGCGATGGAGAAGCTGTGGTGTACGAATCAAGATAAGGCATGGAGGGGATCTGAGACTTCCCCTTATCAAGTTGTTGATGGACCGAGGTGGAGGCCTGGCCCATTTCCATGTTAGAGGAGCAAAGGATCTGAGGGCGGAGAGGCGTGAGATCAATGGGTGCCACAGAGGTGGTCCCGATCACGGGGGAAGTGGTGGCAGCAACCGTCGTGCCACGAGGAAGAACTGGGGTCGGGGCATCGCCCCCTTGTAATGCCTGCCGAATGAGATGGAGCTGGGTCGGATCTAGCTGAGCCATCATGTTGAGAATCTGGCTGGCGAGATTCTGAATGGAGGGATTTGAAAGAGAGGGTTGAGAACCCTCACCAAGAACGGTCGGGAGCGGAGGGGCATTCCCCCCCCCCCCTTGTATATGGGCGACCCGAGGTGGGTCCTCGAGAAGGCCACGAGGAAGAGAATCCTCGTGAGACTGAGAGAAGTCGTAAGACGACATCGGGTAGGCTGAATCAAACAAGGGGTTGAAGTAAGAATGGAAACGAGAACGGACCCTAGGAGATGATCCTGAGGGACAGAGACAACCCCACATGCACTAAGAGGCTTGAAGAGGGGAGAGACAGATAACCCTAACCCAACCGAATCAAACAAACAAATCAAACCATGAGCATGCAAGATAGAATGAAGAGATGAGAGGAGAATCACCCTAATTGTGCAATCAAGTTATTAAAATGATGCTCGTCGAATTTCTTAAAATTTCCCTTTCGAACCTTAATGGATTAATGACAATATGAATTCTCTCAACCACTAGGTGCCTAACTGGGATGGGAAATGGGGAACTATGTGAGTCTACTAGGATTTCTCACTGGCGAATGCAATCCTATACTGGGGTGGATACGGTACAACCTACCCGACGTCCGTGTGGGAATCCACGGCTCACGGGGGCTTACGGAGGTCCTCGGCGGGATCCCTAGTCGGCTCCAAGGAATATGGAGACGAGAGGAAACCCCACCTCGGTAGGAATGCAGCTAATATGAGAACATGTGAATGTTCCTATGCGCACCGGAGTGCATGCACAATCTAGCCTAGCAGCTAACAATCAATGAATAAGCACACACACGAGCAATAAAGAAACATGGTGATGCAATGATGATAAGGAAATCGGGGGATCAATGAATAGCGCCAGAAATAGCAGACCACATGAAATATGATAATCAAAGCATAGCGTAAGTACGCTGTGGCAGCAGATGAACGGCTCTTCCTCGACCGCTCCAACAGTAGAACGGTCTGTCTGGGACCGTCTAATGCAGGGAGAAAGCAAAACTACAACGTAATCACAGGACCTGAACACATGGGGCAGCAGCGGGGGGCAAAGATAATACCAGACAGACGGTCCATCATCAACTGTGTGGCATCCCGAACGGTCTCCCAGCAGCCGCGTACCTACAAAAAGAACAAAGCGAAACACACCTGTGCTGGAGGACTGAACGGCTAGACCTAGACCGCTCTAAATATTGGACGGTGTATACGGCACCATCTGTAACAGGAAAGACCGGCGAAGCTGGCTCGGACTGTAGGGCTGAACGGTGGAATGTCAGCCGTGTCCGTGTTGGGCGGCTCCGGGAGAACCGCTCAGGTCCCAGGGGACGGAAACACACCCCAACCTGTAAATCACTCTTGGGAAGGACAAAAAACTTGGACACAAAGAAAGAGGGTCAGCAATCTCAACAGCGCGATGGGCATTAGGGGTCCCACCGTGATCGCCACAAAAGGGGTGTAGATATATATTTTTCCTCTCCTCTCTCTAAGAATCAGGGCGCATTAAGTGCGTGGACCAATGCGTAATGGGCAAATAACGAAAATGAGAGGAAAGTAGAGAACAAAAGAAAGGACCATGATTGCCACCAAGGAGCCGCACGTGACCGGCACGCCGTACCTTGGAAAGGAAGGAGCTGTAGCGCTGGAGAGATGAATGGTTCTTTAGGAACCGCTCGACTTGACGCGGTCTTACGACAGACCGTCCTTGTACGCTGCAAAGGAGGCGGGAGGAGCTGCTGCCGTGGGACGGATGGTGTAAGTTAGACCGCACTCCAAGGAAGAACGGTCGTCAATGAACCGCACCACAAGTTGAATGGCCAAAGGGAAGCCACTCGATCCCTTCACGCAGCAAGCTGGCAAGGGTTCGACCTCCACCCTCTCCGGTCGGCCAAAGGGGATGGGCCTCGTGCTGATGAAGTGCTGACCTGCAAAACAGTGTAAAGATACAAGAGAAACACCCAAATTAGAACTAAAAGACGTAGTACATGTTCACGTAAGGAGGATTAAGCATAAATTAATGAAAAGGGGAATACCTGGGGGATTTTAAACCCCTAGGGTGACAAAAGCATGGTGGATGTGTGCATGGAAATGAAAACGAGGGAAGACGTGGGGGAAAAGCAATGCATGCAATAGACGACGAAGAAATCGAGAGACGACACTATGACTCAACACGCGGACTACTCTCTTAACCGGAGGCTCGTAAGGACATAGAGAGCCTCCCTCCTTGGTGCTAGGTCGCTCAGGAATGCGGCAGGGCTTCGCCGTCGACCAAAAATCTCCCCCCTTTCGACGTCCGGCCGCTAGGGTCTATTTATAGAGCCTAGAAAGCCAGCCTCGAAATTAGGGTTTTTAGGTATTTTCAAGTCGAGATTATAAAAGATAAACCATAGATATTATCATAATCTCTTATCCAGTCGAAACAGCATCAAAATGGTTAATTATCCACGGAGAAATCATCAAAAAAACTGGGGATAATGCCATGAATAAAAGAGACAAAAGTCTGTTAAAAAGCCTCATCCGACGGGATGAGCGGTCTTACGATAGACCGCGCAACATTTGGGCGGTCTAGTTCAAACCGTCCAAGCTGTCGGTGGAAATTCGGATAATCATAAAATCAACCTAATTATCTCTCTAACTGGCCGAAACGCCCGCCGTTGGACCCTCAAAGGTGAACGGTTCTAGTGAGACCGTTCTAGCGTAGAGCGGCCAATGGCCAACTGTTTCACCCTGTCGGTGATAATTCGGATAATTGGATAATTATCTGAGGAAATGGGCATGCGTAGGACTCTGAGGTATAGGCGGTTGTAATACGCCCGTCCATTTGTTTGAACGGTCCTAATAGGGCCACACCACAGCCTGTCGGTGAATATTCAGAAAAGACCTCAGAAATTAACTAAATGTATGAACGGTCCATATTCAACCGCTCATCATCTGAACGGCTGAGGTTGGGCCGTGTATGCTATGAAACGTTCAATTGACCAAAGCCAAGGCCCATTAAGCCCTGAATCGCCACGGACTTCACCAAGGAGGGAGACGACCCATAAAATGAGCCCAAGACGTGCCACAAAAAAATGGCCCAATGAATGATGGACAACTCGAGGCATCAACTAATAGGAGTAAGAGAAATGACTCAAATTATCGGTATAAAATAGGTGTCAACAGCGATCCCACATTTCTTTTGCAGTTTTGCAAGTTGACACCCTTGAGTATTCAGTTGGATAAAGGGAGCACTGCATGATATGTTTGGCACCCCAGTTTAGAGTTGATTGCCTGGTTTGATCTTTAGTCCATGTATCTTCATCAGGAGGTAGCTCAAATGGTCCCTTGCTGATCACTCGCCATACTTCATGATCCTGGGCTCTAATGAAGACCTACATGCGATTTTTCCAGTAAGGATAATTTATCCCAGTGAAAAAGGGAGGCCTATTTACAGAATGTCCTTCAGCCATAGGACCTTTAGAAGCCATATCACCAGTTCTCTCAAGGTTGTTAGACCACATTCAGAGAGACTAGCTCTGATACCACTTGTTGAGTGGTGGTAGGCAGATCTAGAGGGGAGGGGTGAATAGATCAGCCCCCTTTTGCCCTTCTTTACGGAAATAAAAACTATGACTAACACAGCAGATAAAGACACATGTATTAGTTACTATTTGAAAAACTAGATGCACACAGGATGCCTGGAAGCGGTCCTATCAAGTTTCTATCGTTGGAACAAGAGAGAAGATAAACCACAAGACACGATATTTAAGGTGGATCAGTCTCAATCTAGAGACCTATGTCCACCCCTCATACAACACAGTGAGGCTTCTCTAGTGCCAAAGCACAACCGCTGATTCACAGCTTCTAACAGAGAGATACACTCTCACACTCCGCTATCACACGGCTTGTAACTGAGAGATACACTCTCACACTCCGCTGACACACAACTTGAGGGATCACAACCCAAACCACATAGATAGGTGACCACACCTTCTGTCTTCCTACACACAGGTAGGGATCTAATGATGAGAAGTTTGTTTAGAAGAAAAGCAAACAAAAGATGAAATGGCTAGACAGAGTATCGTAATGAAATCGCTATGACGAAAAAGTCTTCTGTCAGGGAATGAGCTTGAGAGAGCCTTGGTTTTCTTCTTCTTGTTGAATCTTCATAGCAGCCACTGGAAATTTCTTTTCGTCGTGAGGAAGATAAAATGTCTTCTTCTAGGTTCACTCACGCCGGCAGCATCAGGATGAAGAGTATCTTGGACAGCAAGCTTTCTTCTTCTTCGTTTACTCCTCAGCACTCTTCTCCATCTTTCTTGCCCTCTCGAGGTAGAGCTCATGCTCCTTATATATTGTTGTTCTAGGGCGACACCAACGTTGTTCTCTTTTACAAGCAACACCCAGAATGTCACATCCATATTATTTGATCTGCTTCCACTTGTACAGTTGACTCCATTCTTGTCAAGTCCGCAGGAATGTGGGTAGGTAAGAGACCATAGCAGCAAGGGTATGACTTTCTTCAGACAATATCTCTGGCAAATCTTAGTCTTCTGACATTGAAGCAATCTGACAGCTTTTTCCAGACCAAACGGATCCTCTGGATTAAGTTCTGGATCTTGAAATCAGCTTCCGTCGGATTCAAATCCGTTCTGGTCGAACCGAGTGTGTCGACACTTTCTTGACAGTGTGTCGAGACATTCCTTTAAAAGACTTGGAGACAGCTTCTGTCGGTTTCAAACATTTTCTGATTGAACGTTGATGTGTCAACACTTTACCCCAAATGTGTTGGAACATCCCTTTGAAGTTCTTGAAGAGCTATGGCTGATGAGTCGAGACAACATCAAACGGTGTCGAGACATGTGAGTCATGTGCAGAGTTGTTGAATGAGGTGTCGAGACAGAAGTGCCTTGTGCAGAGATTATCACACGAATGTGTCGACACTTTACCCCCAGTGTGTCGAGACATTGGTGAATCCAGATACTTAGTCAGAACTGCTTTAGCTTGAATCTTTCTGGATGTGTCGAGACATGGATTGGATGTGTCGACACGTTCGGTTAAGCCGAACCTCAAGTGTTGATTTTTCAATCTAATCTCTTCTGGATGTGTTGAGACATCACTTGGACGTGTCGAGACATTACTTAGTTAGATTCTTCTGCACTTATATAGATAATTCATCAAACCAAAATAAGTTAGATATTTCTCAAAAATCTACTAATGATTTATGATTTGTTTTCATCAAAACCAGGGGTCACAACAAAAATGAGAAGAACACACCCAATACAAGGACGCGTTCATGTTAATGCGTCTTGTTGACCAGACGCTTTCAACAATTTTAAAATTATTTTATTTGAATAATTCATGTCTGCCATACCAGACACGTTCTTTATACGTGTCCGATTTGCTAGATGTGTATTGTTTTTCATAATACGGAACCGACAGCTCCAAAAGTTCATTAATTTCTTTGAACGCGTCCTGTTGACCCGACGCGTTTAAGAATTTAAAATTATTTTCATTGAGAAATCCGCGTCTAGCATCGCAGACGCGTTTTGTGTACACGTCCGCCTTGCTAGACGCATCATGTTCTTTCCATAAATGGGGCGCCGATAGTGCATTGATTTCGTCACTTAACCTTGTTGACTTTAGAGACACGTATGGTCAGCAAGACGTTTTCCTTTTTTTTTTTCATTTTTCATGAACTGTCAGACTAAACGATGGGGTTGGCGCCGAATGCTGAGTGAAGAATGTGTCTTAGGGGGCTGACACATTTTTAAGAACGCGTCTCCCTTGGCATCCATGTTTAAGATTTTTCCTGAAAAATTCGTAAAAATGGGGAAAATATCATAAAAATAGGAAATCACTCAAATAACTCAAATGTGCCAGCCACTTTGGGGCATCATGGTGTAATATGAGATTTTACTCAATGTAATGTCAAAAATAGTGTGTCTACATCCACTCAGGCCTCAATGATTCAAACAAGACTGCATACACATCTTCAACACATTGAGGGGCAGTTCCAGCAGGGTAATGCTCACCACAGAGAAACAGTCATGCCCCGACGTGGAATATTGGGATCGACAGTAGAAAAATTAATAATAATATGTTGATTTCCAGACATGCTATGACCTGCACTAGAGAATCTACAACATTCATCACAACACCAAGGACAGATAGTGATTCTACCAATCTAATAATTCTTAATTTAACAAAAATTCGAGCTTACATCAATCCCAATAAAAGAACTTAAGAAAACTTCTAAAATAACATTCGACTAACATAGTTGCATCCACCGACTTTATTACAACATCATCGATATCAACTCTAATCCACAACTAGACTCAAGACATCTACAAATGACTCCACATAGTCTTCTAACTGGTTCGCTCTAGGGCTTCACTCTTACCCATCCCCTTCAGTTTGCAAGTCCTCACCTGAGCTACCTGAAAAGGGGGAAACAACTGGGTGAGTGAACGCTCAGTAGGTAATAGCATGCAAGTTTAAGTAATTAACCGATTTACATTTATGTAGTACGAGAAGGAAAAGAAATTACGACAGTAAGAAAATATGAACAAAGTATAACTAAAAATGGCCAATCAAGTATGAAATAACCAAGTCATGTAAATATGTGAAGGAATCATGTAAAGGAATATGTCGTAGACACCACGCTAGTCATGCACTCGGTGCAATGCCACACCATGTCATTACAACTCCCCGGGGCACTAGTACTTTTCAGGCACTCCTCTCAAGACCAAACCAAGCCCTTATGATGCGTTGGCATTGATTTAATGCATCCAAGATCCCATGTTGTCTAGACATTAACCAAGGTAAATGGCCAATAATTTCAAGGGGTAGAACTTATCTTGGAAAATCCAAGGTAAGTTGGAGTAGATATTTTGTCCAAAAAGTTCAAGTTTATCAAGAACCAACAGGTCCTTGGCATTCAACATCATGAATCACGGAAATCATTTCTAGAAGATACACAGTCCATATTGGGCTACTCAGAGAATGAACGGTCTCTAACTGGGCCGTTCTAGAAGGGTTGGGCTGAAGAACAGCCGAACAAAAGCCAAGGATGAACGCTCCGTTATGGACCATTCTAAAAGTAGGATGGTTCACATCGGGCCTTTCCGTAGATTTAGACGGTCCAGCATGGGCCGTTCATGATAGGGAAGACTGGAGCCCAAAATGAAAGTAAGCGGGTCAGATTGGGCCGCTCAGGAACTGAACGGTCCAAGAGTATCCGTTCAACAAACTGGACGGGTCTGTCCAGTCCGTTCAATAATGGGCCTTACAAGGCACGAGGAATCCACCCAATTGGGCTCCTGGGCTGCCATAGGTGAGGTGTAACTGAACCCAAGGTCCAGCCCATTGTCTGTTGGTCAGTCTAGAGGCTTTTGGGTCGACCAAACATAACCAGGTCAAAGAAAGAACAAGGGCAATTGACCAATCAAGATAGAGCATTCAGCATGTATTGCACGGTTCATATTGGATCGTCTCGAGCGTTACCCGGTCCAATTCTAGCTATGCAATAACTCGGACAGTCCAATGCGGCCCGTGACTTAAACCAGGGTAATCCAAGTGATTCAATCGAGTCAACAGGTGTAGGACTTGTGGTAAAACCTGCCCGGCGTCCTAGTGGGAATCCCAGGCTCGCGGGGACTTACGGAGGTTCTAGTCCGACGGAAGGAATATCCGGCGGAGAGTTCCAACCATTACAAGAAATGAAGGCTAGAAATCATCGGAACACAAGTGTACAACGGTCAGTCAATGCTACCGGAGTAGAATGACTGTCAAAACAACTCTAGTATCATTAGTTCATTCACCATTATAACGTGTTTGAGATTAACTTCATTGAAATGATGAACAAGGTCACAAGAAAAAATTAAAAATTCTTAACTTTCATACGTTCCAATTGTTAGGATGCTTGGCCCGGATACAGAGGGGGGGTGAATGAATCCTTCTACGAATAATGACCAAATTTAAAAAAAAACGGATGCTAGATAAGGAAACAGAATAGAACCAATTCTATTCTACTCAAATACAAACCCATTGAGCGCACCTATTCAAGCATCTAGCGGAAGCAAACCAAACAATCAAGCCACTGCTCAAAAGATTTTTAGGTGGTTCGGTCCTTCAGACCTACATCCACCCCTTACTCCCAACCGGAGTGAGGCTTCACTAGCACACGCTAGAACCAAGCAGACTCAGTCTGCAAACAATTGCTACCACACAGCTTGACCAGGGGAACAACCTCCCCTCTTCCTCCAAACCGGAGGGAACCTCTGGACTTGAATCCACAAGCCCAGAACCGGAGACAAGTCTCCCTTCCTCCAAGCCGGAGGGAACCCACAAGTAGCTCCCAGCTACTTGCAACTGGAGATCAGATCTCCCTTCCTCCTAACCGGAGGGAACCCGACCTCAAACCAGAGGGTCGAAAAGCTCAGCAAACCAGAAAACAAAGGAAAGAACAATAAACGAAAAATAACTTCAGCAAAACAGAAAGCTGAAAAATGAAACACATAATGTGGCTCTCAACGGAGCTGACTGGCCTGGATTTGATCCACGGTCCAGTAGACGGATCTTCAGGTAAGCTTTTCTTCCTCTTCTCATCTCTTCTTCTTCTTCTTCTTCTCTTTCACTCTCTCAATCTCTGCTCTTCTCTCTCTCTTTCTTCTACTCTCCTAATCTCTCACTCTCTCTGCTGCACTTCTTCTTTTTTACTCTTTCTTCTTTCTTCACTCTTTCTTCTTCTCCTTCTGCTCTTCTATTCCTCCTTTTCTTTTTCTATCTGGATCGTGGCTCTCTGTATGAGCTTTTCTTTTTGCCAACTCGATCAATCTTCTTCAGTGGAAGAAGGCTCATATATATAGCAGCAGCAGCAGCAGCAGCAGTATCAGCCACGACGTGTGACCTCCACATTTCCAGCCCTAAGAATTCGGACCACGTGGCAGTCTCTCAGCAGGCTTCATTCCAGCCTCAGATCAC
Organism: Amorphophallus konjac; assembly: GCA_022559845.1. Taxonomy (NCBI): domain Eukaryota; kingdom Viridiplantae; phylum Streptophyta; class Magnoliopsida; order Alismatales; family Araceae; genus Amorphophallus; species Amorphophallus konjac. The sequence continues at coordinate 318,706,965 of CM040126.1, read as the reverse complement.
GTGCTGCCTGTCACTGGGGAATATTTCTTCCTCGGACCTGCAAAGAGATGAAAAGCCATTAAAACTCAGGGCCACAATAACTAGATCTGCACGAAGTATGTAGTAGCAATACTAGATGCACTGAGAACGACACGAGATACACAAGGTGAATACAGCACGAAGTAAGGAAAGAATGACACGAGATACACAAGGTGAATACAACACGAAGTAAGGAAAGAATGACACGAGATACACTGTGACAGAACTGACACAACAAAGAGAACGACACGAAGTGAGGTTATAAAACAACACAAGGTAAAAAGAAGAACGACACGAGATATATGTAGACAAAACAGAAACCAACACGAAGTGGTTGCAAACAGGCACGACACGAGGTCTACGTAAAGCACCACAAAGTGTGGTCAAAGTGAGAAGGACACGAGGTCTAATGATAAAGATCAACATGAAGACGAACACAGAAGTTGACACGGGGTTGAACGAGTAGACGTAAGAGATGACACGAGATTCACTGGGAAACGATACGAGGTGGTATACAAAAAGCAACACGAGGTGCTGCACTGTTCTGCACGTAGTGGAACAACAACGACACGAAGTCATGGAGACAACAGTAACCGACACGAGGTGAGGTTACTAAAGCGACAACGACACGTGGTGTGGAAAACACGACACGTAGTGAAACTAACACGAAGTCGAAACAGTAATCGACACGGGTTGAAAACAACACGAAGTAAAAACAGTAATCGACACGGGTTGAAAACAACACGAAGTAAAAACAGTAATCGACACGGGTTGAAAACAACACGAAGACAGACAGTGATTTGACACGAAGTCAAAAAAAAGACAAGAAGGAAAACGACACGAAGTTGAGAACAGAAATCAACACGAGGTGCGATTTCAACATAAGGAAGATGCGGACTAATAACGACATGAAGTCGAAACAATAATTGACACGGGGTAACACGACACGAGGTAAAAACGACACGAAGACGAAATTGACACATACTGAAAACAACACGAAGACAGACAGATGCCACGGCTATCATGACACGTGATGAAGCAGCGGGAGCAGAAAAGAAACGACACGAGATGAACAACTAAAGAACAAAGGGAACGATACGAACAACGAAGTGAAGTGAAGGACAGAAAATTATAAACAACATGAAGTAAGAGAAGACGACACGGCGTGTTGGAAATACAAACATGACGAAGTGTCAACCAACACGAAGACAGTCCTTGTATACCTGAAGTGAAGACATATTTCTGAACACTACTAAGACTTATAGTGTTGTCATCATCAAAACATGTAAAGATTCAACAAGACTCAACAATCTCCCCCTTTTTGATGGATGGCAACACTATGAGTCTTGAGTCTTTGCAGAGAAAGGAAAAACACTAAATAGCCATTCTCAACGAGCTAGCAACGGCCTGATTTCTCCAAGGCGAAATAGCCATTCTCAATGAAAAACACAAACACATTAAACATTCTCAAGAACGAGCTAGCAAAAACCAACAAGCTCAAAAGCCTGATTTCTCCCCCTTTGACATCATCAAAAAGAATGAAACAAGAAGAATGCAACAATGCAAATGATATGAGTTAAATTAATAAGTCCAAGAATCTGAGAGAGAAGGCCTCAAAAGGGCAACAAAATACAAAGCATAGTCTTTTCAGGAAAAGTATCTGGCTTGTCTGCTAGAGGGGCCACGCGGCCTGCCAAGAGGTGGTCTCCCCCTTGGAGGAGCAGAAGAATGTTCTTGAGGTGGAGTTCTGCTGGAAGAGGCGTGACCAGGTGTTGAACCCAAGATAGACTGAAATTCCTTTAAATCATTTGATAGTTCAGCAAGCCAATACGCCACAGTGCTTCTGACATTTGCCACTTCAGAAATAATGTCGTCTTGGCGAACATTGACCGTTTCATATCTGTCAGTCAGAGTTGTCATTTCTGATAAGAAGGTGACCAACTTATCATAGATTTGCTGAATGCCTGGACCTAGGGCACTTGAAGACTTCTTCAACAATTCTAAAGCTGTTCTGATCTCATAGCAATGATCTATTATGGTAGAAGACATTTTGAAGGAGGAAATATTAACATCATGTGACTCTCTCAGAGCTTTTGCAATTTTTGAACAAATCTCCTGTAATCCTTCCATCAAGGATTTGTTTGCATCATCTGAAGCCCTTTTGTTTAGAAGGAATCGTCTCCATTCAGTGAGGAGAGATATCTCAAGCTTCAGTAATCTGGTATGTACCTGATTAATGTTGAGAGTGACAAATGTAAGAAGATCATCTAATTTCTTGTCTTGTTTTTGCATCTGCTGAGTCAGGTTTATGAGAAGCTCTTCAATGTTGGGCGCCCGAGTAGATTCAATGTTGGGTGCCTCTGCAGATAGAATCCTAGGTGGACCTAGAGGTGTACCAAAAAATTCACTGCGAGGTTCAGTCCTCTCAGCTGCTTCCTCTTGTACTGGCATTTGACTGCTCTCGGCTGGGACCTGAACTTCATCTGCAGCTTGAGTTTCTTTCTGAGGGAATATACCTTCAGGTACCTCTTCTTCACTTGAAGATTCTGAATCTAGTTCTATGACAGGAGCCTTTCCTCTATCTTCCATGAGTTCCTGATTAGTAGGTCTGTCAACAAAGGCCTGCTCAAGACTTTCAGATACGACCAAGTCGGTAGCCTCTTCCAAGCTTCGCTCAACAGTTTCTCTTAAAATTTCTTTAACAAACACAGCAATTTCTTGATCAGAAAATTCGTGCTCTTTAGCTGGCTGTTCCTCAGGCACTGTTACCTCCTCAGATGTCTTCCCAAAAGAATCAAATATCCCAGCGATAGTTGCATCTAGATCTGTCTGAATGCTTTCGTCAGACAATCTGATGTCCTCAGATGCAGCCTCAACAAGCCTCTGAAATGAGAAGGGTACTTCGATGGGTGCAGCTGGCAAGGTGGACACTGGTTGTTCACCTGGTATTTCCTGTTGAGCAATCTCAGAAACCAATTGCTCACCAGCTTGGGCTGAGATTTGAAATTCTTCCAAATGCTCCCCCTGAGATTGTGATTCCCTGGCCTTTTGGACCTTAGCTTGTCCCACCATAGAGGAGTCCTCTAAGCCCAAAAATACTGAAACAAAGTTCATATTAAAAATGTTTCTGGCCTTAACTTCTGATGCGGCCTCTCCATCCAAGCAAATCTCAGAGTGCTTGAATATGTCTGTCAGATGGGCGGCATAGGGAAGATGTCTCTTGGATCCAATGCATCCCTTCATGACCGAAAAAATGATCTCTGGCAGACAAATCTTTACATTTTGAATCAGACAGAACAGTAGAAATATCTGTGTGTCTGTTATTCTTCCTCTAGCCCCAGTCTGTGGGGTGATAATGGACGCGATGACATTCTGAAGGAGCTTGTGAAGAGGAGGAAATGATGATGTCTGATAGGCCTTTAGCTTTAACTGCCCTTTATCATGAATGTTACTGGGTTTACCAGTAATGACTGAGAAGGCTTCATGGAGACTGTATCGAAAGCTTCCCTCTACCTCCCCTTTATCTGGAATACCAAGGGCTTGGTGGAGGGACTCACAAGTAACAGATAACTCGACCCCTTTAACAGAAGATAATAAGGCAGACTTGTCTCGGCTCAAGGACAAGTTATTGTAAAATTCCATTACCGGCCTAGGGTAATAGACACGGTGATTTTCTAGGAAAATTCTCCACTCCTGAAATTCAAAGATTTTCAACAGTTCTGGGAACTTCGAGACCAAAGTTTCATCTCCGAAATCTATTATTCTAGGAGGGATGATTTTCCCACTTTCTAAGGATACTGTTGACTCAGAAATCCTGGTACCTTGTTCTGAAGATACTGCCGCAGCAGGTTCTGGCTCAACACATCTCTGTTGTTTAGATGAAGGCTCTTCAACTATTTCTTTTCCCTTCCTCTTCCTGTCACCCGGAGCTGCTGACCTTTGCTGATCCATCTGCCGGAACTTTCAGAGTATCAACTCTCTCTTGCAGGCTGCTGTTGGACGCGATGCTAGACTGAAGAGAGGAATGGACCTCTGTGGGGGGAAGAAGGTGAGCGGGAAGAGATGGAGATAGGTTTGAAGAAGACGCTCAAGGTGGAGCGGCACGAGGATGAATAGGAATCGACAAGGGGAAATAAGGGTTTGAGGTTGAAGACGTGTGAACAAAAAAAAGGTGTTGTCGAGTAGCTTTTTACTCTTATCACACTTATTTCTGTAAATACCCAAAATACCCTTAGTTCTGATGTAACGCAGCTACACCATATTAAGTTAGCCCTTCAATATGTGGACGGGTTATATTCTTCCAAAAACCAAGGTCAGTTAACTCAAGATATTAAATCAGCATAATCACAAAATTAGCTGTTAAAGTTGCTTAACCTAGAGAGAGACACGATTAAATTGCACCTTATGTTTGTCAAGCAACGAAATAACACATTAATGTCAAGCAGAAATCATTTCTTCATTTAATGGACGAGAAGGCATACAGAGTCAACCAATTTGTTGAACACAAGGTAGTATAGTCCCTTTTTACACAAGGAGACATGTTTATCAGACACCAGAAACCCTGGTTACTCAGGACGAACTACCTTTATGCCAAAGATATTTTTCTTTGAGGACTTTTTCCCCTTCCTTTTTTTTTTATTTTAACATTTCTACACAGAGATAGCTAATTGTATCATGACAGAGACTCTGGACTTCATTGATCTAGAGTGTCTATTTCTCCACAAAAACCATTGCTCTGCCACAAATAATGGCGTATTCCCTGGTAGCACTTCTCATTCATTTTTTTTTTAAAATATCTTACTTAACACCATTTTTAACTCAGAGCTCTTTTCACATAAGTTTCAGTTAAGTCGAGATCCTCAATAAGTTTTTCTCATTTAACAGAAAGTTTTATAAAATGTTGATCAACACTTGAGATAGCTTAGAAGGATCAAGGACCAAATATAACCCCCAAACATTGAAGTTCTTTATCAACGGGTGTAGATTGTTACACTTGATATTGGGTGGTTTAAGGTATACAGATCTTATTTGATAAGAGCAAGAAGACTGAAACCACAATTTCTTCGAGAGAGAATCTGAACCAAGAGTGATAGGTTAGAGATAAGGGGGTGGCTGATCGAATAGAGAGAGATGAAATGAGATGAGCAGCACTCCTATCAGCAAGCCAACAAGTGAGAGATCACTCAAGACATTAGGCACTAAGGACACATCCAAATATAGAATTCTTGAGGAGGTTCTGTCTCACATCCAGAGAAGCTCTTGAGCAGCAAGCTGCAACCTCATGAGATGACAGATCTTAATACCACATAAACTGCATCGGCCCTCAGAAACCAAATGGCCTGACAAGCTCCTTTTCAGCCCACTCAAGGACATCTCACACACGACTCTTGGAGGTATTAATTTTTTATTGAATGCAGTGTTTGCCAAGACGGTTAAACATGTGAGATGTGAATCATGCACATACTGGCTCCCCTGATCAACCAAATGACTTATGGTACTAGGCGGAGCATTTGGTCTCAGAGACCACCTCACACATAGTAAGGACCTCCGGACAGATTTCCCTGCCTTGGGTAGCTTACCATTTGATATACCATAGAGGTCATGAATAACAGGGTAAACTTAACAATCCTATCAGCAATTCAGATTTCCATGAATTTTTCAGAGTGCATGTTTAGGAAATAATGCAACTTGCAGATGGTGAATGAATATGCAAGAGCAGATTCAATATGCATGCACTAGATGAAACTAAGAGCAGGATAAGCAAGAGTACATCAAACCAGATATGCAATAGGTTTCAAAATGAGACATGTAGAGAGATTACCTGAACAATGTGAGAATGGGGTTTTCTTCTTGAGTGCCTTGGATCATTACCCCTTTTATTCCAGTCCCAAGGCACACCTGCAAAACAAGGTTTATTTTGCACAAACAGGTACCCAAGAGGTCTTGGGTCCTGACATGACATTATTATGTTTAGCAAGTTTTCTCAGCACATTTCCAGGAGTGGTTTTCTGATCTGATTTATGCACATTTTTATTAGCATGAATTCTATGTGCATACACATGAGATTTTCTGTTAACAGGGTAAAATTTCTGTTTACCAAAACTGGTTTGGTTTTGATATCCTGCCAGCCAACAGGTTGCAGCCCTGTGACCTGACTTCCCACAGTGATGACATGAAGGTTTTGTTGATTCTTTTACAGGGAATTTGGCATGTTTGAGATTCACATTTCTACCCTGAATATGCCAACAGTCCTTGACTGTGTGGCCATGCTTTCTACAGTGAGAGCAAACGAGAGAATTTCTTCTAAAGGAACCTGACCAGCATTCAGAGGCCTTGTGACCAATTTTGTTGCAATTAAAACATATAATGTGCTGGTTCTTGTTAAAGACATGCTGATTTGCAAAGTGTTTTGTATAATATGAGCATGATTTTTCCTTACTACTTGCAAACCAACAATGAGCAGTAGTGTGTCCTACTTTATCATAATTAGAACATTTGACATTCCTTTTCTGACCAGACACAGATTTTCTAACATGCTTGTTGTCATCTTTTTCCATCACAAAACAGTTACTCATAAGATGTCCATACTTACCACAATAATGACATGAGCCACTTGATTTCTTTAAAACATGGCATTTATCTGATGAGTTCTTAGCATGCAGATTGTTCCTTTGAATTTTTGATGTTTTATGATTTTTATTTTGTTTTTCTGTTTTCTTAGCCTTGTACTGAGGTGGAGATGAGATAGAAGGTTTTTCCTGTTCAAAGGATTTGACAAAGACAGTTTTCAGGTTGACTCCATCATCCTTCCTCATGACTGGACTGTAACCCAGTCCTTCCTTGTTAGAGTTAATCTTTGTTCCCAGAATTTTCTGAACAATGGGCTGTTTGTCTTTTAATGTATTGGCTACATTTGAAGTATTTACAAAGGATGTCATTACTTTGTTCTGCAAGGCCTTCTTATTGAGATTATTGTAGCCCAACCCTTCCTTTTTGACATTGACTTTTACACCTAGCAGCTTGTCTAGGTTTTTCTGCCCATCAACAAATTTAGACAAGGAAGCTTTCAAATCATGAATTTCATTTTCAAGAGATGCAATGTGTATTTCATAACTAGTGATCTCTTGTTCACTACAATTGACAGCTTCATTCAAAACCTTGTTAGCTGTTTTGTATTCTTCAATTTCCTTTCTTAGCTCATCTACCTCTTCAGTCTCGTTTGTACAGATAGCTTTCCCTTTTTCCAATGTGAGAAGTCTTGCAGACATGGCACTGTTTAACAGTTTTAATTTTTTAACTTCTTCTTTAAGCTTACCATTTTGAATTAACTCATTTATTAGAAGCTGATCTTCTGAGTTAACCATGGTTTCTCTCCTAGCTTCAAACTCCCTCAAATCCTTTTGTTGTTTTTCAAAATCTTTCTGTAATTCTATGTTCACAGATTTTATGGCATTAAATTTTTCAATCAGCAACTCATTCTCTCGTTTAAGTTTCTCTAATTGTTCTTCAGAGAACTTTCTGAGAGAGTCATCCTCAGATTTTAGATTGTTCAGTTCAGAGTAGACATGTTCAAGTTCCATCTTCAGTTCTGCATTCTGGTTTTTATGCATATGATTATCAGACAGACATGCATCATGTGATTGCTTCGTACTTGAACAATTTTTACATGGAGAGCTAGAACTATCTACCCGAGTACTCTTCTTCAACTTTTTATAATGTTTTCTTAACAGTTCATGAGATTCAAATAGTTCAGCATATGCATTCCCCCAATCTTCTAGAGAGAAGTTCTCGAAGAGATTTACCTCATCATCATCGTCTTCTTCAGTTTGATTGCTGCCTTGATCGCTTCTGTTGGCCATCATGCAGCTTGTTCGATTTCCTTTCCCGCTTCTCTTCATCATTTCCAACATATCCCTTGCAGATCTACAATCAAGGAAACATGAATGAAACGCTTTGTCAGTGGCTGCTTTCATCAGATTTATAGCTGTCTGATTCTTCTCATACATTGATTCGTGACTGTTAGTCCATTTGGACCTTTTCTTTGGTAGTTCATTAGGACCATGTGAAATCACTTTCCACAGATCTGGGTCAACGGACTTAACATAAGCACGTAAAGCACTGTGCCACTGGGTGACATCAAGACCACTGAAGACAGGTGGACAGGCCATTGAAGCAAGAGCAGAAATATTCAATGCAGCAGGAATATTGATGCACTAAGGCAAATAAGCACCTAAGACCGCAAGAGTGAATCTGCAGGTCGCTGGACCTTATACGCAGACACCGGCTCTGATACCAACTGTTAGGATGCTTGGCCCGGATACAGAGGGGGGGTGAATGAATCCTTCTACGAATAATGACCAAATTTAAAAAAACGGATGCTAGATAAGGAAACAGAATAGAACCAATTCTATTCTACTCAAATACAAACCCATTGAGCGCACCTATTCAAGCATCTAGCGGAAGCAAACCAAACAATCAAGCCACTGCTCAAAAGATTTTTAGGTGGTTCGGTCCTTCAGACCTACATCCACCCCTTACTCCCAACCGGAGTGAGGCTTCACTAGCACACGCTAGAACCAAGCAGACTCAGTCTGCAAACAATTGCTGCCACACAGCTTGACCAGGGGAACAACCTCCCCTCTTCCTCCAAACCGGAGGGAACCTCTGGACTTGAATCCACAAGCCCAGAACCGGAGACAAGTCTCCCTTCCTCCAAGCCGGAGGGAACCCACAAGTAGCTCCCAGCTACTTGCAACTGGAGATCAGATCTCCCTTCCTCCTAACCGGAGGGAACCCGACCTCAAACCAGAGGGTCGAAAAGCTCAGCAAACCAGAAAACAAAGGAAAGAACAATAAACGAAAAATAACTTCAGCAAAACAGAAAGCTGAAAAATGAAACACATAATGTGGCTCTCAACGGAGCTGACTGGCCTGGATTTGATCCACGGTCCAGTAGACGGATCTTCAGGTAAGCTTTTCTTCCTCTTCTCATCTCTTCTTCTTCTTCTTCTTCTCTTTCACTCTCTCAATCTCTGCTCTTCTCTCTCTCTTTCTTCTACTCTCCTAATCTCTCACTCTCTCTGCTGCACTTCTTCTTTTTTACTCTTTCTTCTTTCTTCACTCTTTCTTCTTCTCCTTCTGCTCTTCTATTCCTCCTTTTCTTTTTCTATCTGGATCGTGGCTCTCTGTATGAGCTTTTCTTTTTGCCAACTCGATCAATCTTCTTCAGTGGAAGAAGGCTCATATATATAGCAGCAGCAGCAGCAGCAGCAGTATCAGCCACGACGTGTGACCTCCACATTTCCAGCCCTAAGAATTCGGACCACGTGGCAGTCTCTCAGCAGGCTTCATTCCAGCCTCGGATCACGTGCTGCCTGTCACTGGGGAATATTTCTTCCTCGGACCTGCAAAGAGATGAAAAGCCATTAAAACTCAGGGCCACAATAACTAGATCTGCACGAAGTATGTAGTAGCAATACTAGATGCACTGAGAACGACACGAGATACACAAGGTGAATACAGCACGAAGTAAGGAAAGAATGACACGAGATACACAAGGTGAATACAGCACGAAGTAAGGAAAGAATGACACGAGATACACTGTGACAGAACTGACACAACAAAGAGAACGACACGAAGTGAGGTTATAAAACAACACAAGGTAAAAAGAAGAACGACACGAGATATATGTAGACAAAACAGAAACCAACACGAAGTGGTTGCAAACAGGCACGACACGAGGTCTACGTAAAGCACCACAAAGTGTGGTCAAAGTGAGAAGGACACGAGGTCTAATGATAAAGATCAACATGAAGACGAACACAGAAGTTGACACGGGGTTGAACGAGTAGACGTAAGAGATGACACGAGATTCACTGGGAAACGATATGAGGTGGTATACAGAAAGCAACACGAGGTGCTGCACTGTTCTGCACGCAGTGGAACAACAACGACACGAAGTCATGGAGATAACAGTAACCGACACGAGGTGAGGTTACTAAAGCGACAACGACACGTGGTGTGGAAAACACGACACGTAGTGAAACTAACACGAAGTCGAAACAGTAATCGACACGGGTTGAAAACAACACGAAGTAAAAACAGTAATCGACACGGGTTGAAAACAACACGAAGACAGACAGTGATTTGACACGAAGTCAAAAAAAAGACAAGAAGGAAAACGACACGAAGTTGAGAACAGAAATCAACACGAGGTGTGATTTCAACATAAGGAAGATGCGGACTGATAACGACATGAAGTCGAAACAGTAATTGACACGGGGTAACACGACACGAGGTAAAAACGACACGAAGATGAAATTGACACATACTGAAAACAACACGAAGACAGACAGATGCCACGGCTATCATGACACGTGATGAAGCAGCGGGAGCAGAAAAGAAACGACACGAGATGAACAACTAAAGAACAAAGGGAACGATACGAACAACGAAGTGAAGTGAAGGACAGAAAATTATAAACAACATGAAGTAAGAGAAGATGACACGGCGTGTTGGAAATACAAACATGACGAAGTGTCAACCAACACGAAGACAGTCCTTGTATACCTGAAGTGAAGACATATTTCTGAACACTACTAAGACTTATAGTGTTGTCATCATCAAAACATGTAAAGATTCAACAAGACTCAACACCAATTAATGTATAGGTTGCTAAATTATCATTTAACATTAGTTGACTATGATGAATCATGCTAGAACAAGAATAAAGCAGCTCTGCGGAACAGAACGATTCGTCCATAACCGCTCCGAGGGCCTCAGCGGTCGGTCGATAGTCCGTTCAATCCCTAAAGGCCAGGGGCCAAACGGGGCATGAGCGGTCTATCGAGGGGCCGCGGGGGTCTCAGCACGGTCTGGATATGGCCGTTTTGATTCATGGAGGATCCATAACGTGAAGACAATTAAGCAGTCAACTGTTGGCCGTCGATATCGACCACATGGTCTATCGAGGGGCCGTTCAAAATAGAGTGGTTCCTGTTGGACCGCGCTAAGGTCGCCCTACTCGCCTCCGGCGAGCTCGGCTAGAGTTAACAAAAGCGATCAAATACTCCTCATGTAAAGCATAAAAATTGGGCAAACACCCACCAGTAGACCGAGAACAAGATGATGTACAAGATGGCATGATCAATTTAACATTTAAGCCTACTAATCCCCACCTAAAATAAGGATCATTAAGAAAACCCTAAATCTGACATGCTTCCTCTAGAACCTAGAATTCTCGTAGGATACTACATCATTTTTAGGGCTTTTTAGATCATTAGAAAGAGGACTGAGATACGAATCTAACCATATACGATAATTAGAGTTTGGTCTGCTAAAACCTACTTTAATCGAAGGAAGAAGAGGGATGAAGATCATCGGTTACGCACGAGACACCTCTCCGATGATCGTCGGAAACCACCCTCGTCCACACTCCTCGTCGGCCGCCACATCATCTAAACTCTTCTAGGGCAACCAAGGGTTGATTTTATAGGGTTAATTGCTCTCTAGAGGGTTCTATTCGGGGAGATAGAGTCCTCCGAATCGTGGGGTGTGCGAATCACGCGAGACCAAGTCACCGCCGCCGTTCTCCCCCAAATACTCTCACTAGGGTTAGGGTTTTGATGAGGACCGAGAGGGGAAAAGATCAACTAAGCAAGGCCGTTCATTTGGGTCCGATTTGGGCTTAGATGATCGAGAATTGGGTTCTAATTTCACGTTTTAAGGTCCGGTTAGATTAAGTGTTGATTTGGGCCTTAAACTTCTAATTCGGCTCACTTACAATTTTATTTTGGGCTGACTGTAGAAGACACTTGTTAAGTTATCAGTCCTTTTCATGAATATCATTTTTTAGGATTTTTATAAATTGGTTGAAATTTGACCTATTGTATTTTTCAAGAATTTTCCTTATAATTTCCTTTTATTTTATTTAATAATACACCGGGGTGCTACAGAAACCATATCACAAATAACCTAGATGAGGCTGGTATACATAAATTTGATTGACAAGTTGGAGTATATGGAGAGAGATATTGAATATCTAGTACAAAAAGTTAGAAACTTAAGAGATCAACTACCACAACCTGCAGGAGAGAGTGTAGCAGAGAGTTCTTATCGTCCAACCTCCTCCACTGCAGCACCACCTATGCAACATGGCATCGATTAGTTTATGGTTCATATGTCCGATATTCTTCATGGCATGTCTCATTCTTTGGAAAGTAAAATTATATCGCTACAAAGGCTGATTCATGAAAAGATGCAGGAATTGAGTAAAAGGCTCCGTCGTCTTGAGCAAAGAATTTTTGCAGGACCTTCTCGGTGATCAGACCTCCAGCATGAAAAATTGAATTCAGTTACCTCTCCCCATGTTCTATTTTGATGATGTCAAAGGGGGAGAGAGAGTCTAGAGTCATAGTTAAGAGACTTGAGAGTCAGAGTTAGTCATAGTGCATTCATGGTCATAAGCATTCGTAGTCATCATTTAGTCTGTCTTCATGTATTGTGGTGAGGCTTCATAAGTCTTGTACAGATTGTGCATTCATATGAATGAAAATTCTTTTTGTAGATGTGCTGTTTAATGTGAGAAATGAATGATGAATGAATAATGAATGTCCAAATGGCAATGATTCATAGTTGCCATCATCAAAAAGGGGGAGAATGTTGTGTCCCTGGTTTTGATGATGCCTAACTATGAATCATTGAAATATGGTCTTCAAATCCTGTAGAAAATGAGCACCTGATAAAGTTAATTTTAAAGATCATAATAATGTTCCCAAATATCTAACTTTATATTTTCTTATGGGATCAACAGATAAAATCAGTCAACCAAAGTTTATGTGAGCAGATTGATGCACGTGTGAATGAGATGAAGAAGAAAAATGTAAGTGTTCAAGGATGAGTCAACGCAGAGCTTCATTGCGCCGACGCAACAAAAGAAGAGAAGTGAAAAAACTTTATATTTTCTTATGGGATCAACAGATAAAATCAGTCAACCAAAGTTTATGTGAGCAGATTGATGCACGTGTGAATGAGATGAAGAAGAAAAATGTTAGTGTTAAAGGATGAGTCAATGCAGAGCTTCATTGCGTCGACGCAACAAAAGAAGAGAAGTGAAAATCATGAAGGATTGAGTCGACGCAAAGGCTCAGTGAGTCGACGCAAAGTCTCAGTGCGTCGATGCAGCAGAAGAAGAAAACCCAAAATCCAGAGAAATGCTCTCCAAGAGAGATGAACGAAGAGTCGACGCAACAACCACGTAGCATCGACACAATAACTTTTCTCAACAATTCAACATCTAAGTCATATAGGGATTGGGTCAACGCAATAACCCTGAGGCATCGGCGCAACAAGACTTTTCCAGATAGCCTTCAAGTAAAATATAAATTGCGTTGACACAACAACATCATGGAGTCGATGCAGCCATGCATTTCAGTAAGATTTCGTTCAGACGCATGAACTAAGAGTCGACGCAGTCAAGGGCATTGCGCCGATGCACTCTATTCCACAAAAATCTGATTAAGCAGCGAGACCTGCTTCTGGCACGTGATCCGAAGCCTAATCATTTGGATGATGGTGGACGAGGAATATACCTTCTAGAAGGCACCTTTTGGAGGGAAAATGAATCTCTACTCCAACAACTTGATCACGTGGGTCCCCAGGTAAATATTCGCCGTCTTGAGAGGATAAATACCAGATCAAAGCCCAAGAGAAGAGCTATTGCCGCTGCTACTGAGAGTTGTGAAGAAGCCAAGAGATAAGGAGAGCATTTGAGGAGAAAAGAATAAGCAGTTAGGAGTGATCGAGGAGAGTTTAGAGAAAAAGAAAGAGAGAGAAGAACAAGAAGAAGGAATAGAGAGTGAGCAGAGAGAGAGATAGAGATTTATGAGCAGTCTGAAGAGATCAAGAGAGAAGAAGAAGAAGGAATACATAGTACCAGATTTCTAGCTAAAGAGCTTCATTAGAAGCGACATTGATTTGTTTTTGTCCCAGGTTTCACTGGCTTTTGCCTTTCCTATTGGGTTTCGTTGTATTTTTCCTTTCCTTGTTACTTCTAGTTTAGTTTGGTTTCTGCCTAACTGTGCTTGGAAGCACGATAGGTGTTTGTTCACATAACTCCACTGTGCGTGTGTTTTTTCTGGGTGACCAGAACGTTGAGGAGTGATCCTCGGTTGCTGCTATAAGCAGTGTTTCTGATCTTGCTGGTTGCAAGATCAGGGTTGTGTACAGCATGTTGCTGTACACGTTTGTACACTATGTGATCAGTGTGTGTATGAGGAAGTGTTTCCTCATTCATGCTGTTTGGCAGCGTTTGTAGTGGAGGTTCTCCACGTTCTTGCTCGTGCAAGGGAAGCCTCACTCGGTGGAGTGGGGGGTGGATGTAGGTCTGTGAGTTTGTAGACCGAACCACCTTAAAAAATTGTGTTCATGTGAATTGGTGTGATTGATTCCTTTTCGCCTTTCTCCCTTCACAGGTTGGTTTGTTGATCACAATTTTTTGTTATGTTCTAGCTCTCTTCTACGTCGTAATCATACATATCTATTGAGTATTCGATCAAGGCTCCGTGAGAGTCATCTTCTATTTAGCATTCTCTGTTTGGGTTATTCTTCAAGTGTCTTAGTTGTTCTTTGTGAGTAGCACTAGTTCCTTTATGTCTGCACTCGTTTAGTTCCCTATTTTCTTTCTGCTTTCGAGTTACTGGTAGCATTGTTTTTAATTGGTGTCTAGACAATTGGTGTCTAAATTAATTTTTAACTGGGTATAGTTTTTGAAAAGGATCTATTCACCCCTCTCTAGATCCGACTGCACACCCAACAGAGACCTCCTCTCTCTACACCTTTAAGACTCCTTACACTTTATTGGGAAAGGAAGGACTCTCCGATTGAGTATTCCCGTTATAAGATTGGAAGCTCCTTTACCAAGACCTCTATAAGTCTCTGACATCGAAGGATTCTCTCTTCGATCACTAGGTTGGTTGTACCTTTGAAGCACCTCGAAAAATAGTAGGTTAATTCATTTTGAGGAGAGAGAAAAAACTTAGTTGCCGCGGAGGATAAACCAAATTGAAACTAGGTCCCACCTTCTTGAGAGAATCTATAACTTTATAAAATACATCTAACACTCAAAAGAAATCTGAACCTTGTGTAATCATGCACTTGTTTGTCTAAATTCCTTGATTACTCAATCTTTGCAAGATTGTGTGAGCAGTTGTTTGATTAGATTTCCATCATGATGCTACGTTCAAGTAAAATTGTTAAGATGGCAAACTATGGTTATGATAGTTATGAGGATGGTCAATTTGACATATCTTATGATTCTCTTCCTCAAGAGTTTCTCCAACGTGAGGGGTATTACCACCCTACTCAATTTAGGACTCTCAGGTCCCCATTGTGGACACCATTCAAGTGATTGAACCCTCTGCTTAGGTTCAACCTCAAACTCAAGCTACTTCCGGGGAAGCTTTCCCCTCCTTTGATCTATCCATCTTGGTGGAGGTTTTGGCTACTCTTAGCCCCCAACAGTTCCAAGCAGTTCAAGCCGCTCTCAAGGGGAAGTCCTCCCCTTCTTCTTCCCAAGACCCCCCCTTCGGCCATGGGTGGCCTTGATGCTAATACTACCAAAGATAAGGTGGCCCAACCGCAACCACCACCCCGCCATCCTACATGGCCCCAAACACCTATTGTCCCCCCTTTACCAGTTCATCCAGGCCATTCTTTTGCTAGGCCTCAATATCCATCTCCATCCCATGCTTCAGGAAGGCCTTTTCCTAACCAAATGCCTTCAGCCCCTAATGATTCCATTACCCAAGCCCTCCTCAACAAGGTTAGTCAAATGGAGGAGCAACTCAAGAAGGTATCCAACACCAAAGATGCTCCAGAGGTCACTTTACCAACCCTTTTAGTCTTTCATTTGCCTCTCTCGGAGATGCCCAACTATCACCGCTACAACAGCATGGGCAAACCTTTTATCCACTTGAAGGACTTTATGTACGAATTGTCATTCTGGCAAAATGACAAGAGGTCCTTGGCCTATTTGTTTAGGAGGTCATTAGATGGCCCTGCGCTTGAATAGTTTTATTCCTTGGAGCCGAGTGAAGCTAGTGATTTTGACATGGTACAAAAGAAGTTTTTGCAAAAATATAGAGACCAGGTGGGCCCATCGTTATCTATAACTAATTTGGTAGTTATAAAAATGAAGCCGGATGATGATTTTGTACAATATGCCGATAGATGGAGAGCCATGGCAAAGAGGTTGAGAGATACACTCTCGGAGTCAGAACATGTTAAGATGATTGTGTCTAATGTTACTCCCCAATTTAGACACATCTTGGATGTGAATAAGTTGACTACCATGGAAGAGTTATACGAGAGAGCCCGCTACATATAGACTTAACTCAAGGACTCTTCAATTATGAACTTGTTTAAACCATCAAAGCCAAGGATGATGAGGAAGAGTACTACTGCTACCAATTCTAATGGCGGAACAATGGAAGGTATGATAATCAATGAGCAGGTGACTATGGTTGGCGACCATAATCTAGGTCCCTTCTGTAACCCACCCACTAATCATAGGCCTCCACAACCACAAGCCCTTTACAATCCCCAGTTCCAGCCAAACAACCCTCCTTAACAGTTCCGCTCACCATTAAATCCTCAATTCCAACCTGAATCTCCACAACAAAACCCTCAAGCTCCTCCCCAATGCCATCAAGAGCCCTCTCCCGCCAACTATACTCCCCAACAGCCAAGGAAACCACTAGGCCCCAAAAGAGATCAATACCTTTCACTATCGAAAACCCAGTTGTACCCCTGTGGTTTTGATGATGTCAAACACTATGATTCATTGGTTTATGATGTCATATGAACTCATGCATTACTTCCATCATAATGATATGAGCAGAAGGTGTGATTTTGATGATGTCATGATGTGTGTGTACAATTGATGATGCTATATGTCTTAACTCTTCATGTGCATTCTCATGTGCATGTTGGAAAGTATGGTACAAGACATTGGCAGGACAGTTAGACTATGGAGAATAATTGACAGTAAGAAATCAGCATGAGGTAAGAGTAAAGCCAGTTAAAATCGGAAGAAATGAAGAAAAATCAACATGGTCAATGAAGTCAATGCACAGTCAACAAAAAGGGTCAATAGTCTAGTTCAGCCAATCAAAGCTCCAGTCAGTATAAGCTGTACTAATGGTTGATAGTAAGGTCGGTGCACCTCTTGCCAACACAAGTCAAGGTCGGTGCACGTTGCTGAAGGTCTATGCACATGTGAAAGGTAAGGTCGGTGCACATCAGGTAAGGTCGGTGCATGTTGCTGATGGTCCGTGCACGTGTGAAGCATAAAGTCTGTGCACATCATACTAAGGTCGGTGCTTATTTCACTGCATTGCTTCCTAAGGTCGGTGCACATGTCACTAAGGTCGACGCTCATATAGACCTTTTGTCTGTCAAGTCTAAGCATATGTGATGCGGGACGGATGACTCGACCGGGCTAGGACGTACGACGGACACAAGTGCGGCCAGCACTAGCACGTTAAGGCAAGCTAGGCGGCTAGCCACTGTGGTATTCTCCGGGTGGAGACGCCTCTCAACAGCGCTCTCTCTTTAGCCCAGCGATCGTCCCTTGCGAGGGAAACGTGGGGATCGCGGCGATTAAGAAACCACCGTCGCCTAGGGTACCGATTCACGTTCGGTGCTCGATCGGAGCTACGGAACGGGCACTCACAACTCACAAACGCGGTGTATTTGAACTGGCTAACGGCCCTAATCTCACAAATGCAGCAATAGATAATATACTAAATCAGCAAGTGAGAAAGGAATTGAAGCGCGTACCTCCACGCCTAGGCGTGGGGAAGAATTCCCGGCCGAATCCGAACAACCCCAATACACACGATTGTTACAATTACAATTCCAGAACTTAATACCCACTCCACGCAGGGAGGTATAGGGTTACAATGGCCAAATTTGGGGTTGCTGGAACTCGGGTTGACGGGCCACACTCGTAGGAGGCGAGGAACGTGTGCCGGAGCCGCTCGGGTACGCCGACGGAAAGCCGACCCGGTTCTGCCCACGCTGGTCACCCTGCGCAGCGAGTTTGCAGAGGCTGGTACGGCTAGATCCGAAGCCCGATCGGAGCGCTGTTTGTTGGAGAATGACGGTGACTGGACGTAGTTTCTTCACTCCATAGGGCGCATTCAGATCCTTTAAGATCTGGGTGCAGCAATGATTTCTTTCAGCGTCTGATTTGGTGTTCACAGAACTGCACAGACAGACAAATAAATGGTGGAAAAAGGGTTGCCGATGTCGAAATGGAATTCCGTCTATGGGAGGTTGTTGGTGACGTCCATAGGAACAAATCCTCTGAAGACCTCTCTCTCAGATATTGGTTGGATGAGGCGGGACAGATGTGGGAAGTCGCCTCTGGATCTGGACTGAGTCTGTTCAGATCTTCTTGCGCGACCTCACGAGAATTGACACCACGGACAGCACAGACCTTGAAATGTAACGAAACCAGAGGCAACGTGAAGATGACTTGCAATAATTTAACTGATTTTCAGACACCAGCTCCTGATCACGTCGTGGTTGGGCTGCATAAACCGAAACACAGTCACTCTCAGATCTGGACTGCACTCTGGGACAGATTTGCGCACCGCCACGAGAAAAATCACCGCCGGTGGTCCCGAACTCCAAATTTCATCAAACCAGCGCTGAATTCTTGCAATGTTGTAGTAGTATCAAGGATAAATCGGAGGGAACAAGATGATAAGAGGGGGATGGGAAGAGAAGGTCGAGTCCACGACCAGATTTCTGGGAAATTCACACCAAGGGAAAGGGCAAGAGAAAGAGGGAGAATCACTCTCTTAACAATTTTCTTTCAACAAAATATCATTAGCCTTCACATATACAACGTACAAGCCTTTAAATAGGCATTACAAGAGCTATAGAGGGCTGGGGGGATGCGTGGGATACCATAAGGGGGGAGGGGAGGGAGCCCATTACAACTTGCCAAGTGGTGAAAGTGAAAGGGGGGGCAAGGGGACATGTTGGCTGCCTACCTTTGACATTCAAGGTAAAAGGGGGGTAGGTTGGCAGCCAATTAACTTTGACCAGCAGCCATTTAATACCACATGTTGTGAATGGAGAGAAGAAAGAAGAAAAAAGACAATTTCCTAGCCTAATAGGACAAGAAAGGGGGCGCCCCCCATTTTGGGCCTTGAATGGGCCATGTTGGTCATGGCTAAGCCCACTCATCCTTCTAGGAATCCAATATGGCTTAAGGCCATTCTCCTCTAGTTGGCCCATGTATGAAGAGCCCATATATGGCCTATGGATCCATCCAAATGGACCAAGGCCTTTCCTTTCTTAAGGAGAATGGTAAAGGGCCTTAGCCAATTAGCCTTGTAAGAGGCCTATAACCAGCCCAATATGAAAACCCACATATAATGTGATCTTACAAGCCCAATTTAATGCTAAAAAAAGTCCAATTTGAAGCCAAAGTGTCCCCAATTTGAAGGGAAGTCGATGTAGTCAACTTGGTGCTCCGCATATGGCACCGTCGGTTCGCCGACGTGTCACGTGATCGCCCTGGTGTCCGCACCAATTCTCCCCGGGTGGGAGGAACTCGACCCCGTCGAGTAAGGGTCCCGAAGCTTGCATTCTCCACATGTGATCAAGGTGTTGGTCATCGTGGGGCATCCTCGCCAACGCACTAGGACGTGTGGATATGCGCCATTCCTTGTGGTGATCACCTGCTCATCCAGTATACAATCTATACGCATGCGTTGAGGCTGGAAGAGGTGGACTCTCGGGTGGTGTATCACTCACAATAGAAGGAGAAAGCCCAAAGCTCACTAGGGATCACCGCGGGTTCCAATATGCTACCAGATCTGAAACACGGAACGTCGAACCGTCACCATAGTCACCCGGTAGTTCAATATCGTACGCACTCGGACCCACTTATTTCTTGACCCGGAAAGGGTGGGGATCTTGGACTTAGAGTGGCTTTTGGTCTCCGGGAGGAAACCAATCAGGTATGACCCTGACCTAGATGTACTCTCCCTTTGAATCCACGAATATGTAGCATGCATCGGCTACCTCCTTATATGTGCTTGACTGGCCTTTTATTGACACGACTTAATGCAAACCATATGAAAGAAAACAAACTATAGAAACAAACACACACACTTGAACTTAGACAAACCTATGGTGATGTAGACCATGCATATGCAATGGTGGACTAGGGCACCCGAATATGTGCCATGCACATACTAGATGTACTCGATGCTTGACGGAATGGACGATTCCTAGACACCCTAAGATGTACCAATCATGCATTGGCGACCTATGGGATTTGGGTGGGGAAGGACTAGGAGATCCAAAACTACCCTCGTCATTACCCCTAGACGTAGGTACGGCTTGCCAACTAGACCGAGGGGTAGGGACGGGATGGTGAACTCCTTGGAAGAAGTGGAGTGAATATGATAGCTCGGGAGGTTCACTAGTGAAGGGATCAAAAAGGTCAAAGAATTTATGACCCCGTGAAGTGGGTTCCACCATGACTCGGTCCCAATTGTGAAATTCTTGAGGGTGTAGGTAGTCACCTTCATCCGTTATGGTAACTGGGATGGTGATCTCATAGAGAAGGTACGGTTCCTCCCTCGGGATAAAAGAAATGAAATTTGGCTCGGCTGGCATAGGGAGGAATAGAAGGACCTCTGTGGTGACTTGACCCACGGTGTACACGGAGGTAATGGATCCTAAGGCTGGATGGGTGAAGCTAAGACTAGCGGGTTGGTCAAAGCCTCAGGCCAAAAGGTGCGTCAACTTCCATTGTGAATCTAATCCCATAATAAGGTCATCCAAAGTATCGACATGGTGACTAGACCGAAAAGTTGTGTGGGAGGAGTTGACAGACACCAAAGGTAGGGTAGGATCTATAAATGGGAAGGGAGGTGGGACCAAGCCATCCTTGAGCCAACGAAGAAGCGACTCGACTATGTATAGCGTTCCCGTAAGAAACACGGGTGGCTCGAGCTTTGGTAGCTCCAAAGAAGAAGGTTTCGAATGAAGATCGGAAGTAGATGATAATGGAGCTCTAGGGAAGGGGTTCTCCGATTAAGGTGGGGAAGGACATGGTGTAGGCGGCTGGGAGGTGGATACTTGTCGAAAGCCACTATACCGATAAAAGTGAGACTCAAATGGTTCGACCACTAGAGCGACCGTATAGGAGTCCGCTAGAGAGAATGCGTTGCGGATAAGACATTCCAACTGGAAGTGAAGGCGCAAACCTCTCCGGAACTGAAATGCAGCCGTGTTGCTCTCCTCTCCCAAGCCATGTTCCAACCAATACTTATGATATGCCCGAATGTACTCGGACACGGACCTATCACCTTGGACGGGTCGACATGGGTTGGCCATAGTTGCCAAAATATGGGAACGGATCCCTAGGAATGGATATGCAAGGCCATTTGAACATGAGACACAAACGGATGCTAACACCGACTAATGCAAACACATACTAATGCAACAATGATGCACTTAGACCTAACCAATTTCCGGTACGAGGCGGAGTTAATCGACCGGAAGGTCACTCGCGCAAGTGTGCGGCCTTGCCGGTAGGCATAGCCTAATGTTCGTGTCACACCTTTTGATATACCGTTTATTGGGATGTAATTTTAAAACACTTTTTTTTTTAGAAATATGATGATCCTAGACTTAAATGACACTTTTGTTTTTGATTTTGGACACCCTAGACTTAGAACGACGCTCTGATACCAAATTGATGCGGGACGGATGACTCGACCGGGCTAGGACGTACGACGGACACAAGTGCGGCCAGCACTAGCACGTTAAGGCAAGCCAGGCGGCTAGCCACTGTGGTATTCTCCGGGTGGAGACGCCTCTCAACAGCGCTCTCTCTTTAGCCCAGCGATCGTCCCTTGCGAGGGAAACGTGGGGATCGCGGCGATTAAGAAACCACCGTCGCCTAGGGTACCGATTCGCGTTCGGTGCTCGATCGGAGCTACGGAATGGGCACTCACAACTCACAAACGCGGTGTATTTGAACTGGCTAACGGCCCTAATCTCACAAACGCAGCAATAGATAATATACTAAATCAGCAAGTGAGAAAGGAATTGAAGCGCGTACCTCCACGCCTAGGCGTGGGGAAGAATTCCCGGCCGAATCCGAACAACCCCAATACACACGATTGTTACAATTACAATTCCAGAACTTAATACCCACTCCACGCAGGGAGGTATAGGGTTACAATGGCAAAATTTGGGGTTGCTGGAACCCGAGTTGACGGGCCACACTCGCAGGAGGCGAGGAACGCGTGCCGGAGCCGCTCGGGTACGCCGACGGAAAGCCGACCCGGTTCTGCCCGCACTGGTCACCCTGCGCAGCGAGTTTACGGAGGCTGGTACGGCTAGATCCGAAGCCCGATCGGAGCGCCGTTTGTTGGAGAATGACGGTGACTGGATGTAGTTTCTTCACTCCAGAGGGTGTATTCAGATCCTTTCAGATCTGGGTGCAGCAATGATTTCTTTCAGCGTCTGATTTGGTGTTCACAGAACTGCACAGACAGACAAATAAATGGTGGAAAAAGGGTTACCGATGTCGAAATGGAATTCTGTCTGTGGGAGGTTGTTGGTGACGTCCATAGGAACAAATCCTCTGAAGACCTCTCTCTCAGATATTGTCTGGATGAGGCGGGACAGATGTGGGAAGTCGCCTCTGGATATGGACTGAGTCTGTTCAGATCTTCTTGCGCGACCTCACGAGAATTGACGCCACAGACAGCGCAGAACTTGAAATGCAACGAAACTAGAGGCAACGTGAAGATGACTTGCAATAATTTAATTGATCTTCAGACACTAGATCCTGATCACGTCGTGGTTGGGCTGCATAAATCGAAACACAGTCACTCTCAGATCTGGACTGCACTCTGGGACAGATCTGCGCGCCACCACGAGAAAAATCACCGCCGGTGCTCCCGAACTCCAAACGGCATAAAACCAGCGCTGAATTCTTGAAATGTTGTAGTAGTATCAAGGATAAATCGTAGGGAATAAGATGATAAGAGGGGGATGGGAAGAGAAGGTTGAGTCCACGACCAGATTTCTGGGAAATTCACACCAAGGGAAAGGGCAAGAGAAAGAGGGAGAATCACTCTCTTAACAATTTTCTTTCAACAAAATATCATTAGCCTTCACATATACAATGTACAAGCCTTTAAATAGGCATTACAAGAGCTATAGAGGGCTGGGGGGATGCGTGGGATACCATAAGGGGGGAGGGGAGGGAGCCCATTACAACTTGCCAAGTGGTGAAAGTGAAAGGGGGGGCAAGGGGACATGTTGGCTGCCTACCTTTGACATTCAAGGTAAAAGGGGGGTAGGTTGGCAGCCAATTAACCTTGACCAGCAGCCATTTAATACCACATGTTGTGAATGGAGAGAAGAAAGAAGAAAAAAGACAATTTCCTAGCCTAATAGGACAAGAAAGGGGGCGCCCCCCATTTTGGGCCTTGAATGGGCCATGTTGGTCATGGCTAAGCCCACTCATCCTTCTAGGAATCCAATATGGCTTAAGGCCATTCTCCTCTAGTTGGCCCATGTATGAAGAGCCCATATATGGCCTATGGATCCATCCAAATGGACCAAGGCCTTTCCTTTCTTAAGGAGAATGGTAAAGGGCCTTAGCCAATTAGCCTTGTAAGAGGCCTATAACCAGCCCAATATGAAAACCCACATATAATGTGATCTTACAAGCCCAATTTAATGCTAAAAAAAGTCCAATTTGTAACCAAAGTGTCCCCAATTTGAAGGGAAGTCGATGTAGTCAACTTGGTGCTCCGCGTATGGCACCGTCGGTTCGCCGACGTGTCACGTGATCGCCCTGGTGTCCACACCAATATGTCATCAAGGTCGATACACATGCATATATTTTGCATATCAAGGTCGGTGCACATGTCACTAAGGTCGACGCTCATACAGACCTTTTGTCTGTCAAGTCTAAGCATATATCATCAAGGTCGGAGCACATGCATATATTTTGCATATCAAGGTCGGTGCACATGTCACTAAGGTCGACGCTCATACAGACCTTTTGTCTGTCAAGTCTAAGCATATGTCATCAAGGTCAGTGCACAAGCATATATTTTGCATATCAAGGTCAGTGCACATGCATATAGTTTGCATATTGAGGTCTGTGCACATGAAGTCCAGGTCTGTGCACATGCATAAAGTAGGTCTGTGCACATGAAGTCAAGGTCTGTGCACATGCATTAGGCAAGTCAGAGCACCTGCATTTAAAGTCAGAGCACATTCACTCAAGTCTAAGCACATGCATAGATTCCTATCTACGCAGGTCGGTGCACATGCACTTTTAAGGTCTGAGCATACCAGTTTAAGGTCTGAGCATACCAGTTGAAGGGTCTGAGCATACCAGTAGAAGGTTGATGATAGTGTGTCATGGTTTCATATCATGTCAGTGCATCATATGTGTATAATGCTTAGTCAAGTCAATGCATCTTCATCATCAATGTATATACATCACTTTATACACCTCTAATTTGAATGTTTGACTAGACTAAGTTTACATTTGATTATGATAATGAAGTGTTTGATGAAATGCAATGAAGACCATCATGCTGAACAAGTTCAAAGCAGAAGAAATAGAAAGGTCTGAGCACCCAAAGGAGAGGTCTAAGCATCAAGCCACTGCCTTGATGCACTCAATCAAGCTTGGATCTGGAATCTTTACAGCCTTAAGCAATCCTGCTCACAGTAGTTCAACTGAGTAGCATCAGAGGTACAGATGAAAAAAGGCCAATTTACCTGAAGAAACTAAGTTTGGCAATCTGGTGAACACAAGGAAGGCAGCAATGACAAGAACTCAAGGCAGCCACGTGACAGGATATAAGAAAACACGTGAGATCAGCCGATCATTGGTACAACAGGCAAGTGGCACGTGAACCAAGGTGAGTAGTGTTGGGCATGTGATCCGAGGATTCAATGTTAGAAATATTCTTCCCTCTTCTACCATGTGGTCCAATAGGAAAGAAATGAAATAAAATTACTTTATCCAAAGGGCTTTTCTGGAGCCCCTGTTTTGGGTATAAATAGGAAATATCTTCCTCTATAGAAGATAGAGAAGACAATATAAGAAGGAGCCGCCAGAGAGGAGAGCTGAAAAGAAGAGAAGATAGCCAGAGAAAAAGAATTCAGAGCAGAAAGTGAAGCAGATAGATCAGAAGAAAAGAAAGAGTGAGCTTGCACTAAACAAAGAAAAGAGAGAGAGAGAGCCAGTGTGCGAGCAGAAGAAAGAGGAGAGAAGAAAAAGAAAGCGGTAGAGAGAGTTCAGAGAAGAAGGAGGAGTGTGCTGCCAGTGCTTATGTTGAAGATCTATTCATGTATTGACTCGAGGATCAAATCCAGAGTCATTGTGCTCCTCGGAGCTATATCTGTTTCTGTTGTTTTTCCTTTTGTTTTTCCTTTGTTCTTTTCCATCCATTTTGTGTTTTTTCGATTCCCTATTCTAGGATTGGGGTTCCTTCTGAGCAATCAGAAGAAGGGAGACTTGGGTCTCCGGTTGTGAGTGACTAGGTGTCACTCACGGGTTCCATCTGTGCTTCAGAGGAAGAGAGGACTTGTCTTCTGGTTGTGGGCAATTGAGCTTTGCTCACGGTTCCTTCTACGGTTGCAAGAGAAGGGAGAGTAGGACTCTCTGGTCACTGCGGTAGCAGTGGGTGCTGATCTTGTGTGTAGCAAGATCAGGTCGAGGGATTTGTCTCCCTTAATCTCAAGCTGTTTGGCAGCCGTTGTTTGTAGACTGAGTTTGCGTCTTGCTTTGGCAAGGGAATCCTCACTCGGGTTTGAGTGAGGGGTGGATGTAGGCAGACTGGTGTTTGGTCGAACCACCTAAAAAATTCAGTGTACCATGGGTTGCCTTGTGTGTTTGTCCTTATTCTCTATCTCCTTCACAGGGTCTGTTGCTTATTTGTTTAGGGGGCAATATGTTTGATACTATGTTTGCTGGAGGAATTTGGTAAGTGTGCTCTGAACCTGCGCCTTCTCTGATCGATCATTCATCTAGTAGTAATTTAGTCAGAGTTAATATTTTAATTGGGTGAAGATTTTGTATAGAAGATCCATTCACCCCCCCTCTGGATCGATTTCAGACCACCACCAATTCTATCAATTGGTATCAGAGCGGGTCTCTGATTCTTCAGGTCCAATGATCTGCAGAGGATCCTGCTTGTCTTTAGTGCTCTAGTGATTTCAGTGCACTGTCTTGAATTTGTTCTTTAAATCATTTCAATGAATTCTCCGATGATATATGATGGCTCAAAGTTTAGTAAATGGTTAGGCAGTCTGTGCGGTTTTATAAACTCTATAAATCAAAAACTGTGGAATCTCATTGAACATGGTCCACATGTTTTGTCTCGAGAGGAGAGTAAATGGTCCCAGAAGGACAAATAGAAGAATCTTGAGAATAGAAAAGTTATGAACATTTTGCGGAATGTAGTAGGTACTAATGTCATTTCCTCTATTTCTACCTGCAGGACTGCGAAAGAGATATGGGATTCAATGATCACATTTCATGAGAACCAGAAATGTCTTATGGCTAAAGGAAGCACTTCGAGCAATGAAAGAGAAGATCAGGTAACTTCTGAATCTGATTTTGATGAAATGACTGTTGCTGATTTAAAAGAAATGTATGCTGAACTATATGAAAAGTATAGTAGAGTAAAATCTGAAAATAAAAGGCCAAAAAAGAAAGTTGAACAAAACATGCCCAATACTTCTTGTGATTGTTCATCATGTAATAATTGCCTATCTTTGAAGGAATTGAATGAAAATCTTCTATCTGATGTTGAGAGGCACAAAGATTTGATTGTGTCTTTAAGAGAAGAGAATAAGAATCTCCTGGATAACAAAATAGAACTTAAAGATATAGAGGAGAAGTTAAGTGAAAGAGAGCAGTTTTTGGAACATGAAAATGAGGAACTTAAAACATTGAATAATGCTATGTCTGAGAGGCTTCTTACTTTAGAAAAAAGGAAATCTATTTGCATAGAAGAGTTTGAAAAACTGCGCATTCTGGAATAAGAAGTTGAGATCTATAAAATTGTAAACAAGATGCTAAATGAGTGTGTTAATTACAGTGAACAAGAGATTGCTAGTTATGAGATACATATTGCATCTCTGGAAAATGAAATTAAGGATCTAAAAAATTCCTTGTCTAGATTTGTTGAAGGTCAAGATAGTTTGGATAAGTTGTTGGGAATGAAAGTAAATTTTCAGAAAGAGGGGTTGGGCTACAATCTGGTCAATAAAAAATCTTTTGAAAGCAAGCTAACAACATCTTTTGTTAAAACATCTAATGCAGCCACCACCTCACAAGTTAAACAAACCACAATCCAAAGAAATCAGAAACAAAGTAAAACTCAAAAATATCCTGAAAATCTGAAAACTCAAAAATAAAAATTCAACAATGAGAAAAACCATGCTTCAAAGAAATCTAATGTGTCTTGTCATTATTGTGGTAAGTATGGATATTTAATGAATGATTGCTTTGTAATGAAGAAGGATGATTTGAATTTTGGTAAAACACATGCTAGGAATCCTCGTGCTAAGAAATCTCCTTCTGTTCAGAATAAGAAAATTCATTGCTATTGTTGTGGTAAGAAAGGCCACATTGCTGCACATTGCTGGGTTGGGCAGGGAAGAAATATTCACTCAAAACATATTAATTTCCCTGTCAATAAAAAGTTTGTTGATAGAAATGAATTTGAGTCTAGAGGTAAGCACATGTGTGCTCCCATTGTGGGAAGATTGGCCATATAGTCAAGCACTCTTGGCATGCTCAGGGAAAGGAATTTAATTCTAAACCTGTAAATGTCCTTGCAAATCAAAATATTTTTGGTAGAAACAAATTTATTTTTTAAAAAAAATACAATGTTTTAATTATGGAAAAATAGGACATGTAGCTGCACAATGCTGGTCTGCCAAGAGTAAGGGTAAATTTAATTCTCATTATGTAAATCCTCATAAGAACTAGCATGTCTTTGGTAAGAATAAATATGCTTTAATAAATCAGCATGTTGTGTGCTTCACCTGCGGGAAGTCAGGTCATAGGGCAATTGAATGCTGGTTGAATGTTGGTAGGAGAAATTTTATATCATGTGTTAATTGTGGAAAGCATGGCCATACAATCAAGAATTGTTGGCATGTAATAGAAAAGAAAAGGTTTCATGATAACAACTCTAGTTATTCACAGAATATCAGACAACACTCTTATCAGAAACCTGTGAAAAAATTAGGACATTGTTATTATTGTGGGAAATTTGGACACTCTATGAATAATTGCTTTATGATGAAGTTTGATGATTGTTATCCTCAGAAAATGTGGAGAACACCCTTCAGAGGTGTCACTGACAATTCAGGACCCAAGAATTCTTGGGTAGCTAAAATTTTAAAATAAGATATGTGCTTTGCAGGAGTGCCTTGGGATTGAAGAATAAAAAGAGGTTAATAATCCAAGGCACCTGAATATGGTAAACCCCATTCCTGCACTCTTTCAGGTTAGCTATTTGAATTTTCCTTAATTCTGTCTTTGTGGCTGCATGTCTGGATTGATCCGTCAGTTAGAATACATGTTTGCATTTTCATGTGACATTTGCATTGTTCCAATTGAATTTATTATTGCATATGTGCATCATTTAATTAAAAATCTAAAAAGATATGAACTGCATAAGGTTGGTATCTGCATACACATGTGCTGTCATTTAAAATTTGAGATGCATAAAAGACTGCATTTGCACTGCATTATTTTGCATGACCTCACATGGTATATCAAATGGTATAGTGCTAAAGGACAACTGAAGTCTGTCTGGAAGCTCTAATCATGTGTGAGGTGGTCTTCAGACCAAGTCCTCCGCCAAGTACCATGGGTCAGCTGAGTCTAGGGCCCTGCACCTTGCTCTAAAAATCATGTAGATTAATGTCCTACATATGGTGCATTTAGAATCCAGTCATACAATGCATAAAGTCAGGGGGAGTCTATCAAGGGAAATCCTGTAACTCATGCATATTTGTTTAGATTAAGTCCCCTACATGTCATCATATCATAATTGACATTTCAAAAGTTGTCATATCGTTCATAGAGATAAGGGGAGCTAATGTTAAGAACACATTGTGTCCATTGCATACATTGCATACTGTTAGGAGGAGTATATGTCAAGTAGTTCTCTCATTGTGTCTATGTAGATGTTGAACACATCGACCTAAGTTGCTGCACCTCTTAATAGACATGTTAGAAGTGTCGACACCTTGCGTCGACATTATTTTGCAAGTGTTCTATCTAATGGAGGTTGTGAGCAGATGTCAACACCAAGTGTCGACACCTTCATTGATGTGCTTCTGATATTGATTCTGTCTTGATTGGTCAGCCGAAAATATCCATTTTGGTCAAGCTAAGTCTTCACTGTCTCATAAATTGATTGGATTCCAGTTGGACCAATATTTCCATTACTTCACATATTATTTGATCTCTACTATCTGCTCTGAAATCATTTGAGTTTATTTCTTTCATGACTCTGGAATTCATTGTTTGATGCTCCTGCATTTGCTGAGGGCTCGTGAACTTCTATTTGCCTGATGCACTCATGGTCACCTCTGTCGCATGTCTGAATTCAAAATTCTCTCACACATGATGCATGTTCCTGTTGCTGATTCTTTTGATACATACTAGCTGCTTCGGACAATTCTCTTGATCTACCTGCAATTTAGAAAGATTTTAATCTGTGTACTTTGATCATAAATCTAAAAACCTTGTCAATAAGGAATCTTCTATTATACAAGATTATGAATGTCTAAAAGAATCAAATTGGTTTAAGCTTAATGTATTCATTGCGTTTGGATATGTTTATCTTGAAAATATATGAATCTCTTTTTAATAAACCTCAACCAGATGCTTCATGTTATATCATGTAAAACCTTCTAAATTTTGAAAACCTTGAAATCATGACCTTCTTTGGTTGAGATACATGTAGTAAGTATTATCTTTAAACATCTTATTTTTCTGAAATGTCTAAGGGTCAAAAGCTGTCAAAACAATGACTTTGGTCACTGAGAAACTATGTCCAAAGGACTGAGTCATGAAGTGCCATAGTTAACTCTGCTGAAAAAATGATTGAAATCTGGCAGAGCAATGTCTTTCACACTGAGAAATACATCTCACTCATTAAAGAAATGAGTTGAGGTATGTCATGAGGTGTCAATGTTAACTTTGTTCAATATGAGGCATCACTGTTAGTCACACTAAGTTCTTAGGGATATTGGCGTCTAAACAATGTATATCCTCTAGTTACAAGGTGTGCACTGAACTAGATTGCTCCTAAATTTTGTAGCATGAAAATTTTTGTTGAACAAATGCAATATTTGAATATTGTTACAAATGAAATTTCTGAAAATTGCTGCAACCTCGGACAAAATCAAATGATTTCATGTTTGCTTAACCTCAATACTACTTCATGTAATTCCTAAAGGGGTCATTGAACTTTGAGTAAATAAGATGAAGGAAGGTTAAACAAGACTGTCATATGAGGGTTTGGTTCAGTCATATTAAAATTTGATTTCAGATATGAGTATAGAACTTTATTGACAAACTCATGATACATCATGTTTAAACCATGCTGTTTAATAAAGTGCATTCATAAGCTTTTATAATGGAATACTCTGAAATATCTTTATTTCTAGATTTATGGGATTGGTATATCATTGAACATCCTCTTAAATCCCTTGATCATTTGGACATTCAGTCTGATTTACTATGCTTAGTTCTTCACTCTGCTGAAAACTCCTTTCTTGCTCTCATTCCCTCACTGGATGCATCTTTTTAGATTCTGATGTTTGACCTTACTGCAGACTGGACTATTTCTTGTGTCAATCTCTCTTTGCCTGCGTTGTCCATAAAAGTCCATGTGTTTTTGCTGATATTTTCTGATCATTTCTTCCACTCCAATCCCTCTGTTCTGTCAAAGGAGGAGATTGCTTCATCTGGCTTAAAGAGGAAGGTTAGTCTAATTTCTGCATGCTCTGCTCGATATTCCTTCTTGGCTGTCCCTGTGGTTTTTGCTGATCATTATCGTGTCTGTCTTTTTTCAATACACCTCACAGTTTCAGGGGGAGTAGGGTTACATGCTTTGTACTTTCTATCAATTTTAGTTCATTTGGAAAGGGGGAGAATAATTCATGACTTTACCATATCCATGCATGCTTCGCACTTCTTTCTATTGATTTTCTCAAACTATTATTTCATTTTTGATGAAGTCAAAGGGGGAGAATAAATTGATTTGAGTTAGCATGTTGCTCTATGGACTTATAGTGTAGCCATCATCAAAAAGGGGGAGATTGTTGTACCCCTGTAATTTTGATGATGTCAAACACTATGACTCATTGGTTTATGATGTCATATGGATTCATGCATTACTTCCATCATAATGATATGCGCAGAAAGTGTGATTTTGATGAGGTCATGATGTGTGTGTACAATTGATGATGATATATGTCTTAACTCTTCATGTGCATTCTCATGTGCATGCAGAAAAGTATGGTACATGACATTGGCAGGATAGTTAGACTGTGGAGAACAATTGACAGTAAGAAATCAGCATGAGGTAAGAGTAAAGCCAATTAAAATTGGAAAAAATGAAGAAAAGTCAACATGGTCAATGAAGTCAATGTATAGTCAACAAAAAGGTCAATAGTCTAGTTCAGCCAGTCAAAGCTCCTGTCAGTACAAGCTGTACTAATGGTTGATAGTAAGGTTGGTGCACCTCTTCCCAACACAAGTCAAGGTCAGTGCACCTCTTGCCAGCACAAGTCAAGGTCGGTGCACGTTGCTGAAGGTCTGTGCACATGTGAAAGGTAAGGTCGGTGCATGTTGCTGGTGGTCCGTGCACATGTGAAGCATAAAGTCTGTGCACATCATAGTAAGGTTGGTGCTTATTTCACTGGATTGCTCGCTATGGTCGGTGCACATGTCACTAAGGTCGACGCTCATACATACCTTTTGTATGTCAAGTCTAAGCATATGTCATCAAGGTCGGAGCACATGCATATATTTTGCATATCAAGGTCGGTGCACATGTCACTAAAGTCAATGCTCATACATACCTTTTGTCTGTCAAGTCTAAGCATATGTCATCAAGGTCGGTGCACATGCATATATTTTACATATCAAGGTCGGGGCACATGCATATAGTTTGCATATTAAGGTCTGTGCACATGAAGTCTAGGTCTGTGCACATGCATAAAGTAGGTCTGTGCACATGAAGTCGAGGTCTGTGCACATGCATTAGGCAAGTCAGAGCACATGCATTTGAAGTCAGAGCACATTCACTCAAGTCTGAGCACATGCATAGATTCTTGTCTACGTAGGTCGGTGCCCATGAACTTTTAAGGTATGAGCATACTAGTTTAAGGTCTGAGCATACCAGTTTAAGGTCTGAGCATACTAGTTGAAGGGTCTGAGCATACCAGTAGAAGGTTGATGCTAGTGTGTCAAGGTTTCATATCATGTCAGTGCATCATATGTGTATAATGCTTAGTCAAGTCAGTGCATCTTCATCATCAACGCATATACATCAATTTATACACCTTTGATTTGAGTGTTTGACTAGACTAAGTTTGCATTTGATTATGATTATAAAGTGTTTGATGAAATGCAATGAAGACCATCATGCTTAACAAGTTCAAAGTAGAAGAAATAGAAAGGTCTGAGCACCCAAAGGAGAGGTCTAAGCATCAAGCCACTGCCTCGATGCACTCAATCAAGCTTGGATCTGGAGTCTTCACAAGCCTTAAGCAATCCCGCTCACAGCAGTTCAACTGAGTAGCATTAGAGGTACAGATGAAAAAAGGCCAATTGACCTGAAGCAACTAAGTTGGGCAATCTAGTGAACACAAGGAAGGCAGCAGTGACAAGAAGTCAATGCAGCCACGTGGCTGGGTAGAAGGAAACACGTGAGATCCGCCAATCATTGGTACAACATGCAAGTGGCATGTGAATCCAGGTGAGTAGTGCTGGACACGTGATCCGAGGATTCAATGTCAGAAATATTCTTCCCTCTTCTGCCACGTGGTCTAATAGGAAAGAAATGAATCACTTTATCCAAAGTGCTTTTCCAGAGCCCCTGTTTTGGGTATAAATAGGAGGTATCTTCCTCCATAGAAGATAGAGCGGACAATAGAAGAAGGAGCGGCCAGAGAGGGGAGCTGAAAAGAAGAGAAAATAGCCAGAGAAAAAGAATTCAGAGCAGAAAGTGAAGTAGATAGATCAGAAGAAAAGAAAGAGTGAGCTTACAGTAAACAAAGAAAAGAGAGAGAGAGAGCCAGTGTGTGAGCAGAAGAAAGAGGAGAGAAGAAAAAGAAAGTGGTAGAGAGAGGTCAGAGAAGAAGGAAGAGTGTGCAGCCAGTGCTTATATTTAAGATATGTTCATGTATTGACTCGAGGATCAAATCCAGAGTCATTGTGCTCCTCAGAGCTATATCTATTTCTGTTGTTTTTCTTTTGTTCTTTTCCATCCATTTTGTGTTTTTCCGATTCCTTGTTCTGGGATCGGGGTTCCTTCTGAGCAATCAGAAGAAGGGAGACTTGGGTCTCCCATTGTGAGTGATTGGGTGTCACTCACGGGTTCCCTCTGTGCTTCAGAGGAAGAGAGGACTTGTCCTCTGGTTATAGGCAATTGAGCGTTGCTCACGGTTCCTTCTGTGGTTGCAGGAGAAGGGAGAGTAGGACTCTCCAGTCACTATGGTAGTAGTGGGTGCCGATCTTGTGGGTAGCAAGATCAGGTCAAGGGATTTGTCTCCCTTAGTCTCAAGCTGTTTGGCAGCCATTATTTGCAGACTATTTCTGTGTCTTGCTTTGGCAAGGGAATCCTCACTCAGGTTTGAGTGAGGGGTGGATGTAGGCGGACTGGTGTCTGACCGAACCACCTAAAAAATTCAGTGTACCGTGGGTTGCCTTGTGTGTTTGTCCATCTTCTCTATCTCTTCACAGGGTCTGTTGCTTGTTTGTTTGGGGGGCAACATGTTTGATACTATGTTTGCTGGAGGAATTTGGTTAGTGTGCTCTGAACCTGTGCCTTCTCTGATCGATCATTCATCTAGTAGAAATTCAGTCAGAGTTAATATTTTAATTAGGCGAAGATTTTGTATAGAAGATCCATTCCCCCCCTCTGGATCTATTTCAGACCACCACCAATTCTATTAAACCCTTCCCAACATTTTTAATGTTCTTATGGCCGCCATTACGCTCACTTTGCTGAAAGAAAAGCCCGCCTGGCCTCAAAATGTAGACACTACCCGCTATTGTGTCTTCCATAGGCAGCCTGGGCACAACATTGATCAGTGTTTCTTTTTCAAAGATTATATATAAGATATGAATGATTAGGGTGATATCGATTGGGTTGAAATGAGGAGATTTATTGCTACATTAAAAGCCAAGAGGCCTCCTAGACAGTAAGAAGTTCAGCAGCCGCAGCTGCAGTAACATGTCTGTCATCAACAACAAATCCAAGAGTAACCTCAGCCGCAACAACAAGCACTGATGCTCCAACAACAACCAAATATGGGGATTGTCCAAAATCCACTTCCAGAGCACCCTACACCGAACGAGCATGTAAAGCCCATCACTTCTTTTTGGGAAACTGAGAGAGGGCAGGGTTGGCACTTGGAAAGTGGCTCCATTCTCTCCACTAAGCACACCACCAATCAGCCCCCTCGACTCCTTAGAACCATACCACCCACGCCCAAA
Organism: Amorphophallus konjac; assembly: GCA_022559845.1. Classification (NCBI taxonomy): domain Eukaryota; kingdom Viridiplantae; phylum Streptophyta; class Magnoliopsida; order Alismatales; family Araceae; genus Amorphophallus; species Amorphophallus konjac. The sequence continues at coordinate 318,672,116 of CM040126.1, read as the reverse complement.
TTATCCCACAACGCACTTCTAGACCCTCTCCTTTTCCACAACCTTCACGCCCCCTCATTTTCCACCCTACCAACCAAGCACCCTCTACATCTACTGATCCTTTACCACCTAGACCTCTCCTTATTCGCCCTTTATCCACATTCCTCTCCCCACCAACACCCGACACACCCACTACCTCCTTTACCACCAAACAATGGACAATGCAAGGATTGACCCAAGCACTGCAACAGGTGGCTCATGGAGGAGCTAACTGAGGAGCGGGAGATTTACATAGGAATTTTAAAAGTATGAACCCTCCTAAGTTTGCGGGTTCAATGGACCCATATGAGGCTGAACACCGGGTGAAGGAGATCGAGAGGATTTTTGAGTTATGCAATGTGCTGATGAGGAGAAAGTCCTATTAGCTACCTTTCAGTTGGAAAGCATGTCCGTGCACAGTGGGAGTCTGTTGAAGCAACTATACCACATGATCAGGTGTTGTGGGAAGAATTTATAGAACACTTCAATAACAAGTACTTCTCCAAAAGGGTGCAAGAGAGGAAAGCTGTCGAATTTGCTTCATTGAAGCAAAGAAGTCTGACTGTGGCTCAGTATGAAGCCCAATTTTTGAGGCTATCCCGGTATGCACCACACCATGTGGGTACCGAGAAGATGAAGGCAAGAAGATTCTTGAATGGCTTAAGGCCCCATTATATTACTCATTTAGCCCCAATGGATATCTAATTGTATGCCGAAATGGTGAGAAGAGCCTAACTTCTGGAGGATGCTACTGATATGTCTGATCGTATTCGAGGAAGAGATGCTAAGAAGGAGCAAGTCACTAGCCCTGGTAACTTCAAGCCCTCTTTCGGGAAGAAGAGGCCCAATTTTAATGGGCGTAATTTTCACAAGGACAAGAAACCAAGAGCATATGACAAGCAGATTGTCCCTGTTGCTACCCCTATTGAGTTATGATTTTGACGATTGTTGGTGTTATGGTTTTGATGATAACTAAACTTAATGTGTGATTGAGTGATGATAACTAAACTTATGGTTGATTGCACATTCATGTTTAAATATGTTTGAGATGACAAATGGCAATGGTACATGGTCTTGCTTCATGCTTGATTGAATTGTTTTTACAAGAGGAAAGAGGTTTCATAACCTCTTTAATGTGAACAAGCATGGTATTAACCTTAACTATCTTGCTTGCAGGATCAAACATGGCAGTCACCTGGTGAACTAAGTCACCTGGTGAACTAAACTTGTGGATAAGCACCCTGCTCCTCTACAATCCAAAATAGGTGGTATGTGTCATTTACTATCAAGAACCATTAGTGAGAATCTTACCTTGTGTATCTCATGCTTAGCATCGATCTCACCTTGTGTATCTTATGTATACACCTCATTCATGCACATTCAACATGAAACCCTTCTGGCCATCGTGCGCCCTCGCCCGCAGATCGACCTGCTCGGTCAGGTCGCGGGGATCAAGGGGGCAGCGCCCCTTGCGGGGGTTTCCGGGGGCGGAGCCCCCGGAACAAATTCTGATTTCATAATCAATGGTTTGCATGGAGTTTATGGATTTATCATATGGATGTTTGAGCTATAGTTCTAATCAATTATCCATGTGTTTGCAGGTCCATATACTCAGTACAAATCCTCAAGGTCGAAGGAGTTTGATGCCACAAATGTAAATGAGCTGCTCAAGGGTTTAAAGGGCTGAACAGGAGAAACCTGGGGCTTCCCCTGCCAGCGGTCGATCGCCAGTCCAGGACCGGTCGACCGCCACCAGCGGTCGACCGCCCAGAGAGGGGTGGTCAACCGTTTTTCCCAGCAAGCAACGGACTGAAACCTATAAAATTCCGGTCGACCGCCAGCCCTCCACCGGTCGACCACCAGCCCCGAGGCCTACTTTTGTTGACTTTTGGTTCAAGTTTGAAGGGTGGTCTTTCCACCCATTTCTTTAATCCTTTTACCCCCAATTACACCAGATTTCGTGGATCTGGTCTGGGGCTTGTCCAAGGGCCATTCAAGAGTTATAAAACTCTCATTTGGTGCTACAAACCCTATCTATCCAAGAGGGCTTCAAGGGAGATTAAGAGGAGGCTGTCCAAGGTGAAAGGAGAGGGCACTGTAGCTCCGTGAACAGTACTTCGTGCAGCAAGATCTTCATCCATCTCCAAGGTGTTTCAAGCCAAATCTGAAGCTAGCAACCTCCAAGGAAGAGTAGAGCCAAGAAAGCAAGCAAGGATTCCAAGAAGAGTGCCTAAGAGAGAAAGAAGAGAAGCCAAGCAAGCAAGAAAGAAGAAAAGCCAAGCAAGCACAGATTGAACACCGATCAAGTGAAGATACGTTCAAGATCTGCAACATGCATTCAAGGGGAACCCAAAACAGGAGTTTTCTAAACTAAGCCTCATCGTCTTTATGTTTTGGGTATTGTAATTGTGTTTATCATAAACTGCAAGAACTTGTGTGTGTGTGTGGATCGTTGTTAGATCCGTGGTGGTGTGTATGTGTCTTGTATTTGATTCGTGTGTGTGTGGATCTTCCTAGATCTACGTTTGTGTGTGTGTGGGTCTATTTAGATCCGTTCTGTCTCGTGTGTGTGGATTGCTACACTTGTGGCAGCGGGTGTGTGTGTTTGTCATCCGCTTGTTGGATCGTGTTGGAGACCTTGTCTCCGTGTGTGTGTGTGTTTTGGGTTGCGTCCCTGTGTGTGTGTGCAGGTGTCGTCCTGCGTGAGTGGTTGGAGCGTCGTCTCCGTTTGGGATTTTATCCCCGAGTGTAGCCTCACCGGGTTTGGTGAGGGGTGGATGTAGGATTGCCATCGTGCATCCGAACCACCTTAAAAACCGCAGTGTATTGTGCTTGTATTGTGTGGTTTGCTCCATTTCCTCTATCTTCATTCTACATAAACGTTAGTTTAAATTGTTGTTCTGGATTTATCTTCGTCTATCTTGCTTAATCTACATGTTATCATATAAAGTTCCTTAAATCCAATTTGTGTTCAAATAGCTTTGAATCTCCTAACTAGCTTTGTATCAAATATTTTATAAAAGGCCAAAAGTTTTCATAAAATTGGTAATCACCCAATTCACCCCCCTCTTGGGTGTCATTGATCGCGGGACTTCAACCCCATCAAAAGAAATTTGCAAACATTGTGACAAGCCAGGACACAAGGCGGAAGAATGCTAGAGGAGACTATGTGCATGTCTTCGCTGCGGGAGTCGAGACCATAGGATCCCGAATTGTCCACTTCTCAATGAGCAAGCCCTACCGGGAAAGCATCCAGTTGCTATTAAGAAGCAAGGCAGACTCCAAGCTCTCATGGAAGCCAAACCTATTGAGGAAGGCGGTGTTGTGGAGGGTACTCTTTCTGTTCGTTCAAAGCCCACCTCTGTTTTATTTGATACTAGAGCTACACATTCATTAATATATGAGAGCTTTGTTGATACTCTACCTATGAGACCTATCCCATTAGAATCTAACCTTGTTATTGCTACTCCTATTGGAGCAGAATCAGAGATTAAGTATTTTTATCCTTCTAGTGAAGTTCTTGTCAGTAGTTGCAACTTACCTGCCGACTTAGTCTATATGAAGATGGAACGCTATGATGTTATTTTGGGAGTTGACTAGTTGTCTAGACATGGTGCTAATGTTAGCTGCAAGTTGGGTACGGTGACCTTTAGTGGGTACCCCAAACTCTCCTTTTTTGGTGTCAAGCATTCTAGACATCCATCCCTTATTTCTACCCTTAAAGCTTATAAATTATTGAAGAAGGATTATACGGCATTCTTAGGTTTTATTACTATGGCTGAGCGTAAGGAACCTAATCTGGAGACTATTCCTATTGTTCGAGATTATTCTGATATATTCCTAGATGAGTTGCCTGGTATTTCTCCGGAGAGAGAAGTTGTGTTCTCTATTGATTTGATTCCGGGAGCTACACCTATTTCTAAGGCTCCTTATCAAATGTCCCCTGCCGAAATGAAGGAGTTGAAAGAGCAGCTAATGGAATTATTGGAGAAAAGATTTATCTAACCAAGTACTTCACCTTGGGGAGCCCCTGTTCTATTTGTCAAGAAGAAGGATGGGTTTATGAGACTGTGTATTGACTACCGACAATTAAACCAATTGACAATTAAGAACAAATATCCATTGCCAAAAAATGATGAGCTATTTGATCAGATTTCTGGAGCTTGATATTTTTCAAAGATTGATCTCAGATCTGGTTATCACCAATTTAAGATCAAGGAAGAGGATATCCATAAGATGACATTTAGGAGCCGGTAGGGGCACTATGAGTTCATTGTTATGCCTTTCGGCCTAACCAATGCGCCTGCAACATTTATGTAGTTGATGAACAGTGTATTCAGGCCATACCTCGATTAGTTCATGGTGGTCTTTATTGACGACATCCTTATCTACTCTAAGTCCAAAGTGGAGCATGAGGAACATCTCAGAAAGGCCTTGCAATTATTAAGAGGTCATAAGTTTAGCAAGTGTGATTTCTGACTAGAAGAAGTTTCTTTTCTAGGTCACAATTCCGCGGAAGGGTATTACAGTTGATCCTTCAAAGGTAGAGGCAGCAAAGAATTGGGAGAGACCTACTACCGTGACTGAAATTTGAAGCTTCTTAGGATTGGCAGGATATTATAAAAAAATTATTAAGGATTTCTCCAAGATCGCTGTATCTTTGACTAGATTAACAAGGAAAGAGACTCCTTATGTATGGACTGAGGAATGTGAGAAGAGCATTCAGACTCTGAAGGATTGTCTGACTACTGCCCATGTACTTACTTTACCTTCTGAAGGAGGAGGATATGAAGTCTATATTGATGCAAACGGAATTGGCTTGGGATGTGTATGATGCAACATAGCAAAGTGATTGCTTATTCCTAAAGGCAATTAAAGAAGCATGAGGAAAATTATCCCGTGTTTGACTTAGGGTTGACTTCTGTAGTCATTGCTTTGAAGATTTGGTGACATTATCTCTATGGTGAGACATTCATTGTGTATTCCGACCACAAGAGCCTAAAGTACTTATTCTCTTAAAAAGAACTCAATATGAGGCAAAGAAGGTGGCTAGAGTACTTGAATGTTTTTGATTTCTCTATATAGTACCATCCAAGAAAAGGTAATGTAGTAGTAGATGCTCTTAGTAGGAAGCCGATGGTATTATTGTCAAGCCTGATGATTAAACAATGGCACTTGTTAGAGGAACTGGCAAACTTAGACCTCAATAAGGAGGAGAAGGGAGAGAAATTTTTGATTGCAAATGTTAGACTCCAATCAAAGTTACTCTCAGAGATTAAAGAGCAGGAAGGTGATGATCCATTGATTGTTGAAATTAAAGAAAAATTAGATCAATGACCAGACTTTCTTTTGGCGGATCATGGAAGGTTGCTATTCCGAGGAAGAACTTGTGTACCTAATTGTTCTGCCATCAAGGATAAAATCTTGGAGGAGGCACATCGATCGTGGTATACCATTTATGTAGGTGCCACAAAAATATACCAAGATCTAAAAGGAACCTTCTGGTGGCCTAACATGAAAAGAGAGGTAGCTGAATTCATGAGCCGATGTTTGGTCTGTTAACAAGTTAAAGTTGAACATCTCAAACCTACTGGGAAGCTGAAACCTCTTGAGATACCGTAGTGAAAATAGGATAACATTGGCATGGATTTCATTGTTGGATTGCCAAAGACTCGAAGTAGATTTGATGCTATATGGGTGATTGTGGACCGATTGACTAAGTCCGCTCACTTCTTGCCCATCAAAAGTAGATGGACCGTGGATCTTTTGAATGCACTATACATTAAGGAGGTTGTGAGGTAACATGGTATTACAAGTTCAATTGTTTCTGATAGAGATCCAAGATTCACTTTTCATTTCTGGAAGGGTTTGCAATCATCTTTGGGTACTAGGTTGAACTTTAGCACAACTTTTCACCCTCAGACAGATGGACAAACTAGATCATCAAAGATATGTTTAGAGCCTATATGATAGATTTTGTTGGAAGTTGGCATGAGCACTTGCCTTTGATTGAATTTGCATATAACAATAGCTATCAATCAAGCATTCAGATGGCGCCTTTTAAAGCACTATATGGCAGGAGTTGTACATCACCTCTATGTTGGAGTTGTTAGTATTGGTGTACTACATGACACTTTCGGGTCGGGTAGGCCTGATAGTTGTCCGATCTTGTTCAATATTAACGAAGTGGTATTTGAGCATAAATTTGTAATTGCATATTACTCTACGATGTCCTTAGGATATGTAGTTGTAAAGTCAACTCGAGATGAGATCTCGATAATGAGACTAACTTTACATGGACACATACCTTAAACTGTTCCTGGTTGGAGGGTAATCACTCGGGGACTTTGATTACCTATTAAACTAGTACACATGATGTATGGGTGAGCAGTCTCATGGTCACTGGTGCGGGGGCACCGATACATATGTGTAGGTGTACGTTCTGGGAGGATGTACACTGAACTGATCTGCTATTGGATCTTCAGATGGTTGATTATACCTAATGTCAACTGAAGATGCAATTGTCTCAGTAGCATCATTGGTCCTTTGACCTGAGACATTGATTAGATCTTACTCGAGGACTGGAATGGTTTAATGAGTTGACTAAGTGACTTTAACCATAAGTCATGAATTGTAAGTCATTAACCATTTCAGGATACATGTGAAGATCATCAATGGTCAAGAGGGAATCGCTCTTTATCGGGTATATATCAGACAGTTAATGGGTCATGACACTGACGCTCCGTTAAATCCCTGGCCAGGGTCGTATGAGTTCGTTTAGAACGGACGTCATATACTTTAAGGAGGTCATGGTCGAATGGCACGATCATGGAGGTTTGATAGTTACCATACCCTCGATCGAACCAGACGCATAGAAGGAGCGAGGGATTATAGTGATGCGGCAACTATTGACTTACAGGTACCAGACAGGGTGGTTTGAACCCGACGTCCTCTAGGATCATGCAGATTTGCTTGACCCAACGTGATCAAAGGTTCGAAATAAATTAAACTATTATTCGGCTCTAGTAGAAGCGAATAATGAGTTTAATTTACTTCTAATTGGGAATTAAAAGTTAATGGATATTAAACTAGAGTGACTATGGGCCTAGAGGATTACAGACAATGGGTTCTCGGGTGACTGGATATTATTGTATAGACGTATATATTAAAAGCCTTCAATTAGAACCCGCTGTTAGGGGTTGGGAGTTTTTATTGCATCGATTAGACCACGATTCTAGGATTCCACAAAACTTGGGCTCGGGTTAAAATTTTTTATTATCCACTGTGTTGCCCGAACCGGGTTGATTGAATCCTTACAGTGGTATCAGAGCTAGGTTACGCTCTGATCGATGTAATTTCTCCGCATAGAATCATGTATAGGGGCTATTTTCATGATCTTCAATTATTATGATGGGAATGGGATGCTAGGCATGTTTTATTCCCGGGAGTGAAAAGCATCTCTGGTTGCTGGAAGAGCAAAAAAGAAAAAGAAAAAAAGAAATGCGCTGGGCGCAATGGGCCGCACATGGCGCAGGGCGCTCTGTGCGCCCACCCGCCACCGAGGGCGGGCAGGAGGCGCTTGGCGGCGCCGCGTTGCTGGATGCGGGCCCGCCACGCAGGTGAGCGCCGCAGTCGGCCCCCGCCAGGCGTGAGGGCGCCGCCCGAGTGCGCCGAGGGGCGCACGTGGCGCGCGCCCGCCATACGGGCGACACCGCCTGGCGGGTGCCCCCACCCTCTAGCACCCGGGCGCGCCAGCCCACGGGCTCCGCGTCGGCGGCCGCGCCTCGCGGGTTGATCCGCCTTAAAATTTTTTTTATTTGGTTAACTCTCCCATGTATTTTATTGTGCCATTAGTTCATATAATATATAAATATGCATATGGGCACATTGAATTAATCTAATTATTATCTCAAATGTTAATTATCTTTTCTCAATGGAAAAATTCAAATCTTAAATGATATTTAACTTTTGAATTTAATTAGTTAAGATAATTATCACTTTAATTTGAGATAAAAGTGTAATAATTGAAAATGATCATGAGAAATTCAATATTTTGAATTTTTAATTATTCGATAATTTTTAAATTCGAAATTTAAAGTTCATTGAAGATAATTATAGAAATTTCAAATATTTGAAATTTTAATTATTAGATAATTATTAAATTTACATTTTGATTTTTAGAAAAATAATAATTAAGAATAATTAAATTATTTAAATTTACTTTCAAATGAAATTATTAGATGATTAATTTGAATTTAAATGTAATTAATTAGCTTATTTAAATTTATTTTATTTTTGATTATTAGATAATTAAATTTAATTTTAAATGTTAAATAATTATCTCAATTATCTGTATTATTTGAATTAGATTCAAATATATATGCCCCTGCTATAAATGATGGTTCTATGTATGCTTTGCTTAATGTTACATTGAATTGGCTTGCTTATATGTTTTAATTTTAGTTAATCTGATTTAGATTTTTAAAATTAAATAAAGTCAGCCTATTTTTGTTTGCACATCCCACTTTTCAATCCAAATATAAGGATTATTTTCAAAATGACCCTTTGATTGATCTGTTATGTATGGGTTGACAAGTGATCATGGACATAGCTAATGTAATAATTTGGGGTCTGCGAGCCTCCTTTCTCTCTCTGTTGAAATTCCTATATACTTCTCTCTCCCTTCACAGTTGTACTCACCCTGAGGGCTTCTGAAATTTTATTGACATGTAATTTAAATGTTGCCGGCTTGCGTGCCGTGTAAAAGTTGTAATTCATGCGATGTCAGAGTATGAAGGCGTGGAGCACACCCGACGAGGACGATCCAGCTGCTTCGGAAGCGAGCCG